>JAEMWC010001116.1:0-92500 GCA_016490735.1 Pachyseris speciosa | reverse complement strand
GGGGAAGCAAAAATTATGTTTCAAGCGTTAATATAGATAACGTTATGAACCGACAATCATGATGTAATTCTATTACTCCACCAAGATCAGAGGAATCGACCTCCTGCGCGTCCTTAAAGCTCGATAAAGCGTGTCCAAATTAGCATTTGTAAACAAGAGAATTAGCAAATTGTCGCGTTTGAAATTTTCGCTTTGTTTGTCAGATGACTGCAACAATAATTTTTTTCCATAAAGTGGACAAATTCTGCTTTAAAGAGAACCGAACATTTTGTTTCTATAGTTAATATACACAAAGTTATGGAATCTAGAACCACGAAATTTTTCGCTCTCAAACGGCTCTTTTTCTGTCATTACGCCTGTTATAAACTTTACCATAATATTACAACTGTGAATGAATGCCTCTTAGAAGGCCGAGTGAAGGCCAAAATGACCTCTTGTTATAACCTAAAAGAAATTTCAAAAGGACCAAGATGAATCAAAATGAACCAACACTTTTTACAGTGGTATAATAAAACGCCAATGATGTGTGGCTCAGAAGAGCAATAACAACACGACTAACATTAACCGATCACTGTCTATATAATCAGTAAAAATGATAACATACAGACCTCATGCCATGAACTAATAACATACTGATACAATTCATGATGAACTCATGACATACTGATACACAATACACCTGACCATGAATGGTGATAATTTCAAGTCAGGTTATGGAAACGTCAGTGGTACCCACATTCACCTAGAGTAGACTGCTTAATAAAAGAAACTAGCAAATTATAAATTCTCACCGTCTTCTTTTGTTCTTGCAATGACTACAGACGTCTTTGGGCCATCGCCAGCAGAAGTGTAGGCTAGGACGTCAAATTCATATTCTGTAAATTTCTCCAGCCCATAAACAGTTTTTGTGAGAATTTCAGCACTCTCAAACAACAAAGTGGTTGTTGTGTTGGCAGCTGAGCCCCTCTGTTTATAGAACAATTTAAAGCCTTTGACCTTTCCATTCCTAGAGTCTATAGCTGGTAACTCCCAAGATGTAAAAATACTGGTAGAAGTTTCTGCAGTCGCTGAAAGGTTCCGAGGAGCTTCTGAAGGAACTGTATGAAAGGATCACGAAGATGATATATACAAAATAATTTAGTATGCTATAAGTCAGGTATGTATAGAGGGTGATCTAAGTTTCAGTATGAAGATACTCACAGGCAAAACCATACAAGCTAGGTATCAATCTTTGGCAATAAAAAAGTTCCAAAAACATACAGTATTTAATCAGTGAAAGTTAATTCTCATTCTCCATGTCTGTCAACAATTAATAATCAGAACACATACAAAAGACAGCAGATTAAACACCATTTAGCTGTGAGGTTCTGCTACAATTCATTCAAAGCTGGTGAAGTTACTCAACCTCTAGCATCAGGTAACAATTTCTCCGAAGTAAAGTATTACAAATGAGGCCTACTTGCAACTGTTGATAATAATTCAAGAAATTTGACTAACTTCACTTTGAATCACATCAACAAATTAATCTTTATTGTCTAATTCTTCTGAGCCAGTGGTTCTTCAAAATCAACTTGGAACTCATCTTAAGGGAATCTCTTAATATCAAGAGGAAGAGTGTTACTTGGAAACTCGCAAGTGTACATGTCTTTACTTTAGTTACACAACCACTGGGATGCAGCCAGGAACCTACACATGTGTAGTTCCCCAGAAAATTACGAACAACGTACAGTTGTTGCAAAAATGTGATTTTTCTTTCTTTCTTTCTTTCTTTCTTTACTTACTTATTTGCAAAGAAAAGACAAATTACAAGAGATTACAAGAAGGAAATAAGATACATCAGGACAAAGACTACACGCACACACACACTCATGCAATAATGCAACACCTGACAACAACAGCATACAGGGGCAAGAGATCGCGTTCTCTAGACTTAAGCTATTGTTTTCTACAGTACTAATGACAGGTAGAGAAAAAGTAGTTTGGTCGATAAATCAGTTCTGTTAAAATAAAGAAGGAAAAGAGATGTAATGTTCTTGGGAAAGGAGCTTGTTCCATTTCTTACAATGGAAAGAGAGTTTGTTGTTCTCTTTAGCAATTCAATGCTCCAATTCATAAACTGTATTCACTTTGGTTAAGAGCATTGGACAAGGACACTCACTTATAACGGGCAGTTTTCTTTGTCCCGACTACTAAAAAGATCTTATATTTTCTCTTAAATTAGCCTGTTTAATACAGACACCCAGATAATATGGACACCTTGGCATGTCGCTTTGGTGTCCATATTAACAGGCTACCACTGTAGTACAAGCTTATACATAAATATGTTGTAGGTCAAATTATTTTCTGGAGAAAATAATTTAAATCTTGGTCAAAATGAAACTCCTTTGTTTTCTAAACCTAATTATTCATCAGATGAATCATGAATAATTAGGGTTAGAAGACAAAGGCTGAAATAAATTATTATTTTCATTTTGACATACAGCTGTAAGTTAAAATCACTTTGACCTGAATTAATTTTCATTTTGACCTACAACATTATACATGACTGTATATCTTATCAGTATGGGTTACATCAGGCTGAGTAAAATTAAGGATTAATATATTATCTGTGTTTTGAGAAGTTGCTGAGACTGCGTGAGGGCAATTTTTAGCAACTTCTGAAAACACGAATGATATTAATCCATAATAAATAATAACAATTAATTGCCATAACATGTTTATAGTGCTAAGGGCACATTTTTCTTAACTCTTTCGAGAGGAGTGCAAAAACAGTCAGCCAAGTAGATAAAAACACTCATTTGCTTGCAAGCAAGACAAATAAGCAGTTGAACCACTTCTTTTCGTCCAAAACAAGTATACTCCTGTTTGTTATTTACATCCAGTTGAGAGATCACATACAAGTTTCATTTCCAAATGAAGGAAACAACGATTAAACCAAAAGTTAAGCTTCAATTTATTTCTTTCACCTGTGCTGTAGATCATTTTTTACCACTTGAAAGTATGCATCCACTTCAAAACATGCATCCAAATATAAAAATAGCAAACGGTTTGTCCATCACCTTCTATAATATCTTTTCTATGTAGCACTTGCTCTTCCGCCTTTTTTAACGAATACAACCCAAGTTAGAAGAAAAACTTCGAAGGAGATGAAGAAGTTGTTCTGCTCAAAATGAAGAAGCCAACTGAATCAGGGGCACCCAACGACAAGTTTCATCTGTTCAGTGGAGGGTAGTTCACCTTAGGCTTTTGGTATCGATTAAAGAGTGCACTAGGATTTTCTTAACTGAAACACGCCCTAAAAGATTTGCAATGGGGAAATCATGGACCCTGAGGTTTTTGAAAAGGTCATAATTGCTGTTTTTGGCAGTCAAAAGCATCAGCTAGCATTTTTGCAGAGAAAATAGTTCCCTAGAAAGCTCTTGGAAAGTTCATTTCAGCAAGCATTTTCTTAACGGAAGAATTTGCTCCCTAAAATTTTCGGGCTATTAAAATTTCAGCTAAGGAATCCAAGCAGATCAAATTTTTCTAGCTAACCAAAAAATCACTTTAAACAGACTTGGAACACCATAAGGTGCTTAAAACTGCCTTTCTACAGCTTTTGGTTGATTTGGCTCATTGGGTGCCCCTGCTGAATGTGAAAGCAATGTATTCAGCCAATCAAAGGCGAGTATTTTCGGTGCTCGAACAATCAGGAGCAAGTAATTTTGCCATCTTCAGAAGCAAATTTAAGAAAAATGACCTCTTCTTCAACCAATAAGCATTCAATAATTTTGCCCTCTTAACGTTATAAGAGTGAGGCATGATATTCTTACAAGTCATTTCAAAATGGGAGAGACAAGCCAAAATTCCCCTGCTAGAGTAAATACAGTATACTACATAAAGAGAGTTGTGCTAAAACCATTCTCTGATCTCTTACCATCTTCCTTTGTCCTCACCACCCTATGCGAGCTCTTCGGTCCATCTCCAAAATTGTTGAAGGCCTGTACTTCAAATTCATATTCTGTGTACTTAAGAAGCTTAGTCACAGTAGTCTCAGTGGCTGCTGAACTGTAAATGGTCAGATTGGTTGAAAAGTTTTGAGAGCCTTGCTTTCTGTAAAAGACCTTATATCCTGTGATTCTCCTTTTTGATGGCGGTTGCAAAGAGACAACAACACTGGTAGAGGTTTCTGCAGTCACATTGAAGTTGTTAGGTGCCTGATAGGGAACTGCAACAAAAAATACCCAGTTATACTGATAATCAGTGAAGCTGTCATACGTGACAAAATAATCATAATATAGCAAACAAACTTGACACTTGAAATGCAGTCAATGGAGTGACCATGGACTCTCCAGTCTGAGGTTATAACATGGGTTTCAGTTAGGATGTTGTAACATTGCTCAGATACATTCTAATGTGTGCTTTGCAGTGCCTGGTGAAACACTCCTTTATGGCTAACAATGGCCATCTTGCCACAACTAACGTTTTGTACAGTCTCGTCTTAGCCCACACTTTGGGTCTATGTATTTTGATTTGTTTTGTTTACGAGTAGGCTGAAATGTTGTGCGGCTGTAATAAAGCCTTCTGGTTTTCCTTCTGCCAATGATGGGTTCAGCAGTTTCAGCATCAGATTATACTCAAATCCCGATCTCTGCCTCTCCACCACTGGCCACCAGCCCGGTGCCTGAGTGCAGTGGAGAGTGGAGAGTGGAGAGTGGAGAGTTGTTTTGCAATATGGTGGTCGACCGCAACCACTGACTCTGAAACTTACACTGTCTAACATGTTTCTACACTTGCATGTATTAATAATTTTACAAGCTTGTCAAGTAAACCAAGGTTTTGTCATACATTTGGGGTTACATGAACAACCTGGATGCTAATTAACACATCATGTACCATTACTGAACATGCCGCCAGGATGCTGTTTGCTGAAGAAGAGATAACTTTCATAAATCTTGAAAACAGTAGGGGACAGTTCCTGGTGTGGTGGTCTATCTCTGTCTTTCATCTGGCATTCATGTATCGGTTGGGTGGGTCGGTGAGATCGAATACGGACTGAAGATGAGTTGTAAACCGCCATGAAACTATGTATTAAGTGTGGTATATAAATCCATTACCATTACCAATTACCATTAATGTGTGTTCGGTAATTCAGCAGGAAGTTGGCTCACACTACTAAACATAAATATTCTTGTTTTCAGTAGTCAATACAATAGTTTAGTTGGTATGCAATCATAGAGTGGAACTTTATCCAATAATCTAGTCAACATGAAGGGTAACTACTTTAGACCCTGGGATAGAGTCAGTGTGGACATTTTTGACAAGAGAAAGGTTAGTGATGGATCACATGTGCAGCCTAAAAGAAAGTACACTGATAAAGTTAAAGTTATAAATTATCATACTTTGTATGAGCCCAAAGAGTACAAAATAATGGTATTTTAGAAATCAAAGACACAAGGAAAAACTTGTATGCAGTGAAATTATATTCAGTCCCGTTATTATTGAACAAGAGGTGACATAACAGCAAATTATGGACATAACAGAAATTAATTACCACCATTATTGATAACTTGCTCTAACTTCTTCTTCTTTGAAATGTTAATGTTATTAGATATTAATTTTGCCATAGTCAAGTGAAAGTAGTAAAATAATCATTGCAAATTTCCAATTCCTACACTAGAGAAGAAATGTGTTGAGAATTTCTGAGAGTGGTTCTAACTTGCTCTGGGTGGAAATTTATAGGAATTATTAACCCCAACTTCTTCCAGGAAATCAGTTGTGGCCCAAATAGTTCAACCATTGCAATAGCACCTGTATGGCCTTTGCTCAAGTCATACAAATATCTAAAATATTTATTTTCCTTTTTTCAAACAGCCCCCTCAGAAGTTTGATTACTCACATCTTTAAATCTGAGCCTGCATGAACTTTAGAACAAAATAATACAAACTACATGGGATCTAGATCTCAGCTATGGAATTCGTACATCACAGCTATCCCAGATCAATAGCAAAATAAACAAACAGCAGTAAGAGTTTAATAGCATAAATTTATATCTACACTGTACCTACTGGTTATTACTGATCAAACTTATGAAAATTAACCACATGAAATTTTACAAATGTGGCACCACTGCACAAAAAATTATAAAAATACTCTGTCACTTGCCCGCTCTTTTTTTTAAAGGAAACAATGTAATCACTAACAAGTCAGTTATGTTCCATGACTCTTGTCTACCTTTCCCCCCACATACAGGCTTTAGCTCAAGCTTGGACTCAAATGATTCATTTCAGCACTCAGCAGTTCATTTCCACCATAAACAGCTGTACTTTTCAAACATCTGAAGGATGCAAATTTGTCACCATCGTTTTGTTTAAATGATTCCTGGTCGCAAGAGGACCGAAGACTGTAAATGTATGGCAAGCAGCCATCTTGTATTTGAAGGGAGCAAGTGGAGACTGGGAATGATAGTACCTTTTAAGTCAGCAGCCACATGCAATTGCAGGCTCACAGAAAAAAAATGTTTGCCTGCCGTGTCACTTTTGGCTAGCCCGGGACCAGGCTCCGCAGTGGAGTTAAGAAGCGAAAAGAAGAAATGTTCCCCGCTCGGCTCACTTCGCTTGCCAATTTTTTGGCCATGTTTCTTCTTGTTGCTCCTTAGCCCCACTGTGGAGCCTGGTCCCAGGCTAATTTTTGGCAAGTTCTACCAATTTAAACTAACTAAACTAACTTTTAAACTAAATGATGGCTAAAAACAATAATATGGGTGACTACTTTTTTGAAACAGGTGAGCTTGAGTTTAAAAAGCAAATGAAACTAACTTTATCGAAACACATCCTTCAAAACTGGACATTGATATTGACTGGATTGACCACATGCCCACTGAGCATGAGTTAAATTGGAACACTAAAATTCTGTAGCCTTTACATGGCATAGTGGTTTAATTAAAACTGAAAGCCAGATGATTTGGGTTCCACTCAGAAACATTTCTCACGGTGCTTTTCCATGGTGACTATTTTTTGAGTGCATACATGTATCTTGGTCACTGGCCCAGTCTCGATTTTAGCTACACTGTACACTGTATTTTGTTTTGATGCAGCTTTGAGGTCGAGCATCAGGACACAGTCTTCACTGCATTTTGAAAGTGCAAATTTAGAGTGTACAAGTAGAGATAGCTGGACTTGTGAATTTCAAGAGTAAAATGTGTTTGATCAGAACAAAGAAAGGGCTTACTGTATATATCTACTCTCGTAATTTTTCCAATTACTTTTCCACAAAATTTTCCAAGAATTTAAAGAAGATCAAGCAGAAATACAACAATAAATCTCTCTACCATTGTTTAATTTCCTTATTTCAATGTGAACTCTTGCTAGTGAGCTTCTCATTGTTTGAAATGACCAACAGTTTCGTCAGTAAAATTGAAACCCACAATCACTGATTGCGTTGTGCAATTTTATATAGCTATAATTTTTGAAAGGATCCCAAAACACCTCTTATAAAGAATGTCGTTTCAAACATAATGGTACTAATTTTGTCATTAGCATGTAGAGTACATTTGTTTTGAACAGAAATTGGGCTAAATTGGCCACAAAATATGGGCCAAATTTATTTCTTTTTGAAGGCATGAAACGGCTGGATAAGGGCTAATTTGGCCATCCAAGTGCACCATTTCAGCCCTTTAAATACTAAAACTACCCTTCATTTTCCCAAAATAGCCCTCTTGTGTCTTTGTTTCGGCTACCTTATACAGGGCTATTTCTGCCCTATTTACTGGGGCCAAAACAACTATCCCAAATGGGCTAAATTAGCCCCCAAAATAGTACTGTATTTTACTCACCGAAACGGCCCCATTTTGGGGGCTAAAACAGATCTTTTCGATTTACAGTGTAAAGTACTAAATACTTAAATACTGAAAGAGGATTTTAATCAGTTTTTTATAAGACAAGCCTTTCTCGTGATATTTTGCCATGACCAACCCATTAACTTTTCCAAGAAAATCCCATCAAAAATCTTTGAAAATCCAATGATATTACCATGAAAAGACTACTAGATTTTCAAGGGTTAATTCACCCTAAGAATGAAAAGAAGATGATGACCACTGTCATTGCATCCGCTGGCTTTCAAATAAGAATCTCACAAAGCAAGAAAAATATTTGTTTAACCTGCGTAGTTGGCAGTTTTGTCGGGTAGCATGCGAGCAGCAAAGCCGCCCTTTGTTCCATTCTCCTAGCGGCATCGCCGCTTGCTCAAGCGCTCCCCGACAAAACTGCCAGCTACACAGGCTAATATCTGTTGTGATGACGTTCTAAAGCCTAACTGTAAACCACATAATTTCATGTTGTGTTGAAAACTGTTTTGTTAAGAGTTATATAACTTTCTTTTGTTTTTTCAGGGGAGAGAACAGACATCCAAACAAATGTCTAATAATAATAATTATAATATTAATAAACAATTTATTAGTAGTACTTCCACAAGGTGGCTCTTCGCCTACTAATTACAAATCTCAAATCAAATCAATTAAATCAAATGTTGGTTTTTGAGGAGAGCGGAAAACCGGAGTACCCGGAGAAAAACCTCTCGGAGCAGAGTAGAGAACCAACAAACTCAGCCCACATATGACACCGAGTCCGGGAATCAAACCCAGGACACATTGGTGGAAGGAGAGTGCTCTCACCACTGCGCCAACCCTGCTCCCCTGTCTAGGTTCGCAGCGGGCAGGCAAGAGTGGTCTTTCATCCTTTACCTCTTCCCTCTTCACATTTCATGCACACTGTGTGTTCTTTAAAAGTAAATGACTGCTACTTAGGCTACTGAAAACGGAGGTAATAAATTATTCACTGGAGGTACCAAAATGGTAAATTCAAGACTAGGTGTATGAGAAGATAAGTTCATTCCAAATGGGGCACAAAGACCTCCTTTGTGTAAAAAATTCTTGCTAGCAAGAACCATGAAGATGACTAAGGGCCTGTTCACATGGAGGTGGGGGACCATACAATCTCTATTTTTCGATCATGTTCACATGTGAGATGGGGTACCTCACCGAGGCGGGTTACCTGGTCAGCCAGGGCATGTAACCCGCTTAGCTGGGGCGAGTTTTCTCCAAGTGAATGCTGGAGGTGGGGTGGGGTGATGTTCATCCAGGCAAATATCTCTGAATTCTTTTGTTAATATACATTCTTAGTGACCACGCGATAGCATTTTAAACCTCAACCAAGCGCCCCGGGGTTACATGTAAATGTAAAGGCTAGCCTTTATTGACCACAGGTAGGTGGCAGACCTCACCTTCCTGGGCCCTGCACCTCCATGTGAACAGGCCCTAAAACAAGAGGCTACAATTGAAGGGCTGGGGGCATAAACTGCCTATGTGGAATTTTCGGCCGTTTTTTAGTTCGCTTGGATTTGTCCAAATTTTTGCATGTGAACTGCATTTTGATTAAAAAAACATTGTCCCGTATTTTTTTCACCGATTTCTTTTTCGTTTTCCAGAAATAACGTACGCAAAAAAAACACCTGAGACTACACATAGGCAGTTTATGCCCCCAGCCCTTCATATGGTGGAGTATGCTAATTCACAATGCCCAAGGGTATTCTTTGAGTGAAAGACTAAGCGCCAAATGCTCCTAACCGATTTAAGAGAACACAGAACGTTTCTGTTCAGTTAGACGTAATGCGCAATGTGTCGTTTTTGCTTAATCATAACACTCGACAAGCTCGCTTGGCACGAAAACTGTGCACAATATTCGTGGTTGACTTAAAAAAAAAAACAGCACACAGTAGCCTTGGTTAATCTCAGGTCAGTGCGCAAGGACTTTGTCCGACCTGAAAACAGCACTCACGCCGAAGAGATTCAGGGTTATTGTTGGGTTTCGGTTGGACTTAACATTAGGGTTAGAGCGTCGGCTAGGGCTAGGGATAGGATTAGGGACATGATTAGGGTTAGTGTTGATGTTAACGTCAACGCTAGCGTTAAAGCGCGGTTGTTTGAGTCCGAATCAGCTTGACTGAAGGGTTCGTCCGGGTCGAAAACAGCGCCTAGTTGCCTTGGTTGAATCTAAGTTCTTTCGGAAAGGCTTTGGCCGATATAACACAGCGCTTAAGTCGGTTGTTTGTCTTAAATACAGTGTACATCTTAAATCCAGCGTACAAAAACCTCGTTAGATTCTAAATCAGTGCGCAAAAAGCTTGCCGATGGCTGAAAAATCACAAAATATTAAAGACGGCTGTTTTGACTTGAAGAAACTTTTTGCCAAGACAATTCCTATTGCTGACCTACACCAAAGTTTGAGTTAATCAGATGTTCTAGGACAAAACTTAAGAGTCCTAAGAGTACGCTGTTTTCCGTCGTGTTTCCTTCACTCAGAACGTTGTGTCGCGTGGTAAATTAAAACTTGCGCGTGGTTTCGTCAGTTGAAAAGTTTTTGATGGATTCATTTTCATCGTCAAGTGGAAAACAATGGAATAAAAATCTTATAAAAATTAACGTAAATGACGACAGTGAAAGAATTTGGCAGAAATACTTCACTCTTTTGTGAAATTAACTTGGCTCCAAAACGTAAAAAAAATTACATGAAATTCAATCCCTTTATCATGCATGATGGTTGTCTCATCACAATGAATGTAGTCGCGCACAAATGTTTATCTTGCGTGAGAATACCTTCTGCTGTAGTTTATTAGCCTCCTCCATAGAAGCAAAAAACCGAGGCGATCAACGCAAAAGTGATTTATGTGTTAAAATTCGGCAGCGTGTTTACCAAATATTTATTCTCTCTTGTTCATCAGTCACGGATATGTTACGAACCAACAAGCGCGGATGTTACAGCAATTCACCGGTTTCGCAGAGGTTGTGGGTTCGAATCCCATACAAGCGGTTTTTTTTGTTTTGTTTTGTTTTTGCTTTTTTTTTTGGTTTCACTACCTCTTAAGTTGTGTTCATAACTGCGGCGATCGTTCACGTTATCATCCGTTGTTTACGTACATCTGATTCACACAGACGAATCGCGAGGAGTACCGCTTAATATTGCTTTGAATGTTTGCCGTGCGCGCCAATGCAACTTTTCCATGGATTGTGTTCAAGATACTCAGCGAAAACGGGCAGACTTCGCTTCGTGCCGAATGAATTCTCGGTAGCGTTTCCGAAGTTCGACCAACTATTTCACGGCTAACAGTAAAAGCAAGCTGGAATTTCATGTCACAAGTGGTTTCAAAAAATGCGCTCTTCAAAATTAATGAACAATGGAAACCTCGGTGCAGCAGCTAGACAGTTTTCAAAGTCATTTTATAAGGTAGAGTTTTTACTGAAAACAAGTAATAATCTGCCCTAACCCACCGCCCCCCGTGAGAGGTTTTGACTTCAGACAGCACCCTCTTTGACCGCAATGAATTCTGGGATCATTGTCTGCTCCAAGTGCGAACAACAAGATTTTTCAAACATACTCTTTTCGCCTAAAGTCCAAAAACCGCTCTCGCTTTCCAAGCTTTCAGCACGGCAACCTTTGAGAAATGGACCAAAACTAGCAACGACGCGCCGCTTTTGAGACGAGAGTTGTTTTCAGACTTTCTCCGCCTGGCTTCTATTCTGTACTCCAAAACGCTAATATCTCATCGTGATTTGGTAAGCACAGAGAAAACGCTAACTGGATTCTTTCAGAAGCTTTAAGAACTTGCGGATCTCCGGACTTTTCATGACGTCTTTCGATCACCAGGCGGGAAGGCAAACCGATAATGCAGTTTATAAGTAACGATCCACAGCTTCAGCACTCACGTAAGTTTTGTATCCGATGAGCTTAATCGATGTTTTAATCGCCAAATTTATAGTCTACGTCACACTATCAAACAATCCTTTCTACTCGTCAATCATTTCACATCCAGTTTTAGTTGTACTCTTCAAAAATGTTCACATAATTCACGTATGAATATTAATACCGTACGCATACAAATGAGCTTAACTTCAATTGAAGGGCTGGGGGCATAAACTGCCTATGTGGAATTTTCGGCCGTTTTTTTAGTTCGCTTGGATTTGTCCAAATTTTTGCATGTGAACTGCATTTTGATTCAAAAACATTGTCCCGTATTTTTTAACCGATTTCTTTTTCGTTTTCGAGAAATAACGTATGCAAAAAAACACCTAAAACTACACATAGGCAGTTTATGCCCCCAGCCCTTCAATTATTAGCCTAAACTCGTGCCTGCCAAAATACATTGTGCATGTATCCCTAAGTTGGCTGGAAAAAGGAGAAAAAGAGAAGTCTAGCCTCTTTATAACTGATGCATTGCATTTATATCCCTTTAAAACTTCCGAATTGCTTTACAGGTCAACCATTGACAATGGTAATACTTGTACAAAAATAAAACAAAACAAAACAAAACAGACAATGAAAGCAATAAAAAGAGATGAAACAAAAAAATGTGGACGGTGTCCCTACAGCAGTTTGAACCTGAAATTATCTGCATCAAAAGCAGTTACGATGACTGCTGCACTATTTTTACTTAGCATAGCTTATAAGGAGGATATATTTTATTTATTGCAAAATATCTAATCCAACATTTCTCCTGAGAGTTTGAGAAAGAACACTTATCGAACGGGGCCCGGTTGTTCGAAAGCAGGTTAAATCCTAACCACAGGTTAAATCACCTTTACCCGAGGTTAATGTTGTTCAAACGTCGGTTAACGATAACCTTGAGTTAAACAGCGGGTTAAATCTAAACCTGCTAGTGAGGTGGGTTAAATCGCTAACCTCAGGTTAAATGGTTAATAAAAGTACGCAAAAATGGCCGATTTGTTGTTTGCCGACTTTATACGACGACCGCGAAGACCCAGGCAGTTCAGAGAACTCGTAGAAATTGCCAATTTCAGTGACAACGAATCAAGAGCTCGCTACAGGTTTGGACGGCAGGCAATTCAATACATTAGGGATCTCCTTGCTGATGATCTTCGTCGTAATACTCGCAGAAATCATGCGCTTCTGCCCCTCCAGCAGGTTCTTATTGCTTTGCGATTTTTCGCCAGTGGAAGCTTTCTTCAAGTAATTGGAGACACTGCTGGTGTGGACAAGTCCACCGTTTCTCGTGTTGTGACGAACGTGACAAATGCCTTGTCAAGAAAGCAGAGCCAATTTATTAAATGGCCAACAGCACCCGAACGTGTTGCCAGCAAGAGTGCTTTTTATCGTCGTGGGGGCTTTCCATCCGTTATAGGCTGCGTCGATGGCACTCATACTAGAATTCAAGCCCCTAAAAATCATGAAAATGCGTTCGTGAACAGAAAGGGTTTCCACTCCATCAACGCTCAAGGAATATGTAACCACGAAGGTTAGTTACAATATAGAAAACTAACGCAGAATAACATAAACAAATCATGCGCTACTTCAAGTGGAGAAATAATGTCGAGACCGGAAAATGACATTTACATACGGTACACTGTGTGAAATTAACTTATTAAAGCTGACATATAACACGCGTTGTTTTATGCCCAAAAGTTCGCCAAGACCGCTGAATAAAAGCAGTGAAAACGTATTTGTACAGGGTTAGCCCAGACTTAAAGTAAAATATTCACAAACACCGGTGGGAAGATGCCTGAAATTTGAAAATTAAATAGACAGAGCTGTAAACAGGTCATCTTCTTGCTGGAATTTGTCAATATTTTACTTTAGGTCGAGGCCAACCCTGTAAAAATGCGTTTTCAGTGCTTTTATTCAGCGGTCTTGGCGAATAATATTGGCCTGAAACATGCACAGATCATGGACTAAATGGTTAAAATGCTACAAAACTAAGCTAGGCATAACGCGAGGTAAGGCTATGACTTGAAGTGGTATTTCCATACACTTAACTAGGAATCGCAAGTAGAAGTGCATGAACGAACAATATTCAAGCTAGTGTTCTATTAAACTGATACCTTTCTTTCGTGTATCTCGATCAGTTGTAAAGGACATTGTTTTCTCCCATCTGACTAGCTCCAATTTATTATGCCTGCTAGCATCACTGCACAGATCTACATGAACAGTATTTTAGAACTAGCCTCTTAAAGAAAGGCCTTAGCTTAAAGTCTGGTTTTCACTAGCGCATAAGCATAAGCACAAGTGAAAACACCAGCGACATAAACCATAAACGTAAACATAAGCAGAAACATAAGAATAACGATTCACTTATTTGCCTTACACTGTTTTCACTAGCAATGTCACTAGTAACACACTTGACATAAGCGCAAGGTAAACGAACACGTTCTGTTTTTCTTGTGCTTATGCTTATGTCGAGTGCGTTACTAGTGAAAACAGCATAAGGCGAATAAGTGGATTGTTCTTGTTATGTTTCTGCTTATGTTTATGTCGCTGGTGTACGTGTT
Source organism: Pachyseris speciosa (assembly GCA_016490735.1). Taxonomy (NCBI): domain Eukaryota; kingdom Metazoa; phylum Cnidaria; class Anthozoa; order Scleractinia; family Pachyseridae; genus Pachyseris; species Pachyseris speciosa. The sequence goes on along the minus strand of JAEMWC010001116.1, from coordinate 78,186 downwards.
CACTTGTGCTTATGCTCTAATGAAAACAAGCCTTAACTTATTATGGATTGTTAAAAGTTAACACAATATCAATTTTTTACAAAAGAAGGGGCAATTGGCAGCTCATCAAATATTTTGTTATTTATGGTGAAAATTTGGTATAATTGCTTCTTATGATTCACAGGGATGTTCACTAATGTTGTGGCACGATGGCCAGGAAGTTGCCACGATAGCCATATATATATTCCGCACATCCAACATCTGCCAATACCTTGAAGACAACCACCACTCACTTGATGATGGCATCATTCTTGGGGACAGTGGTTATGCATGCTCCCCCTTCCTGATGACTCCATATGCAAATCCCGACTGTCCTAGACAGGAGGCATACAATTGGGCACACACAAAACCAGAGTAATTATTGAGCAAACTTTCGGGAGGTGGAAAAGGCACTTTCATGTTTTGCATTCTGAAATAAGGATGGCACCGGAGAAAGTTTGCTCAATAATTGGTTCATGTGGTGTGTTGCATAACATCGCTGTGCTGCTGAACGAGCCAATGGAAGATGATGATATACCAGAAGATGAAATTGCTGTGGAAATTTACAATGGGCCCCAGCAAGGTCTGGCCATCAGAGATCACATCTGCAACTCATTCTTTGGCTGCGGCTGCATTTGATTTTCCGCCTGTGTGCAGTTTTAGTCAATAAATGGATTTCGATTACCACAGTGGCCTTTTGTCGAACAAATTTGAATCGATAGTAAAAGATGCCTGAGCGGTTGAAATCCAAAACAAAAATCGACCCAATAATTTTTTTCAATGCCTTTGTGGTTTGCGTAAGCCAATCATCACAAAGTGACCATTGGTATGTTTTTCATTGCCGATATATTAATTGGTCTGAATAATTGGGCTGAGCTGCAAAGTAATAAACTGTGACTCATTGTCATGACTTAATTTTGCATCATCAACTTAAGCAGCTTGACTCTTCTAAAAAAAGCAATCATTTCATATTGCTCACTTGTACTTTTGATTTTAATTATGGTGTTGTACCATATTTGGTCAAGAAAATGTGAGATAATGAGTCCTATCATTTCACCTGCATTAAGCTGATTACTCGTATTGAAACATCATTGTCTCAGATGATGCAGGATGGTTGACAAATTGTTGCTGTCTTTAACGTTTCTCCTCCAATCCCTGGGAATTGTTGTAAAACGCTTTTGACAAGAAATGTTTTTTTTTTTTGAATTTGAGTGCTGGAACTTTTAAGTTCCCTCGAAGTTAATCTAAAGTGGCTCACAACAGCTTACTGCACAGTTAAGCCTGGTTCACACTTGTGACATAAGCACAAGCGTAAGCATAAGAATAATGATGTTCACACTTGTGACATAAGCACAAGCGTAAGCATAAGCATAATGATGTTCACACTTGTGACATAAACACAAGCGTAAGCATAAGCATAATGATGTTCACACTTGTGACATAAGCACAAGCGTAAGCATAAGCATAATGATGTTCACACTAGAGACTTAGCATCTGCGGTGCGAGTTACATCAGTGGATAAACAAGATGGCACTTATGCTTATTTCACACCGGCTCCCACTTTTGAAATAAGCGTAAGCATAAACACAAGAAAAAGGAAAATGTTTCTTTTTCTTATGCTTATGCTTATTTCACCTCAATGTACACTGGCGTTTTCTTATGCTTATGTTTACGCTTACGCTTATGCTTATGTCACAAGTGTGAACCTGGCTTTACTTTTTTTATTGATTATTACTGCCATTCTATATCAGCTGGTTGAAAATATTGTTGTCAAAGCAATAACCAGTCATCAGTATAATATGACACTTTTTATATTGTACCTGGGTTGTTACAATGGTAAACCAAAAATAGTGGTCTCTCGCATTGAATATATTTTACTTACAAATTGCCTTAATTTCATAAAAATGTTGCCCTTGTCACCTACAGTATTCACCAATTCAGTGGCATTAGTTTTTTTTTGAGAGAGAATTGTCTTTAATTGAAGGGCTCAGTGGAAGAAGGGCATAAGTGACGATTTTGGTCATTTTGCTGACGTCCTCCAAATGAGCTGAAGTCTTGCATGTGGCCTTTGATACATTAGAAAAACATTGCCCTATATTCTTTTCGCTTTTTTACGCTCAGTTTTCGAGAAAACGCGGACCAAAATACGCATTCTACGCGTCAGTTAGCACAGTTTTTCCTGCTTGGATTACTGAAACTGGACATGAAATGATTGGCAGGGACTTATTGTTTGATAGTGTGACGTAGACTATAAGTTTAGCGGTTAAAACATCGATTCACTGATACGAAACTTACGCGGTTGAGGTCAGCTCGATCGGTACTGAGTTCCATTTAATCGCATTACGCCCGAGTGTTTGCCTGCTCGCCTGGTGGTAAAAAAGACATCATAAAGTCTTGAATTACCCGCAAGCCACTAGCTTCTCTGAAAGAATCCAAAGAAGTTTTCTCTGTGCTTTCCAAATCATGAAATCCCTCTGTTTTGGAGTACAGATTACGGGGCCAGGCGATAAAAAGTCTGAAAGCAACTCTCGTCTTAAAAGCGGCCCTCCGTTGCTAGTCTCGGACCGTCTGTCAAAGGTTACCGTGCTAAAAGTTCGGAAAACGAGAGGTATTTTGGGGGTGACTTTAGGCTGAAAATCTCTGATGTTTGATGAGAGTTGTCCGCGCCTGGAGGCCATAGTTTTCTCCCACAATTCATTGCGGCCACAGAGGGCGCTGTCACAGTGAAAAGTTCCCGCGGGTGACGTAACGGGATTAAATCCGCTCGGACTACGCGTACTATAGATTATTTTCACTTCGGAAACATTACGGAGAAATCATTGAAGACAGGGAAACTGGCAAGATGAAAAGTCCGTCCGTTTACGAAGAGTATCCTGAATTTAATGCAAGGAAAAGTTGGCGCGTGTGGCAAATACCAAAAGCGAAAATGCATTCGTTATCGTGTGGTGTTTTGTAAACCGGTTAAAACATGCTGGCGAATATCAACACATAAATCACTTTGCCGCGATGACCTCGGTTATTTCGCTTCCGTGGAGGCTTGTAAACATCACCAAAGAGCATTTTCATGCGAGCTAAACGTCAGCAAGAAGTATTTTCACGCGAGATAAACAGCAAAATGTATTTCAAGTTGTGTGACGCATGACAGAACATTAACGATTCAATTTCAGAACATGCAATTAACGCCGTTAAGTCTAACTTAATTAACGTTAGCGCTAACCCCTTGAATGCTGTTTTCAAGTCAGACAAACTCTTTGCGCGCTGACTTTAGGTTAACTAAGGCTTCTGTGTGCTGTTTTAAGTCAACCAAGAATGTTGTGGACTGTTTCTGAGCCAAGCAAGCTTGTTGAGCGCTACGATTAAGCAAAACACGGGTAGTAACACCTGTAGTAAGTGTTGCATTCAAGAAAACAAGTAGACCCGGCATATTTCCAAGTCAGCTGGGCACCTTGTGTGCCGTTTATGAGTCAAAAAGTCATATAGCACATTATGTCTTATTGAGCAGAGACGTTCCGTGTTGTCTTAAGCCAATTACGAGCATTTGGCGCTTAGTTTTCATAAGAAGGGCTTTGTGGAAGACTGTGCTAAGTGACGCTAGAATGCGTATTTTGGTCCGCGTTTTCTCGAAAACTGAGCGTAAAAAAAAGCGAAATGAATATAGGGCAATGTTTTTCTAATGTATCAAAGGCCACATGCAAGACTTCAGCTCTTTTGGAGGACGTCAGCAAAATGACCAAAATCGTCACTTATGCCCTTCTTCCACTGAGCCCTTCAATTATTACATACATAAATCAAGAAATAACATATATACTTAGATATACTTAAAAACTTACACACGAACACTTGACACACTCGTACGCACACACACACACATCCACTCAAGCATACAATCTTCAAATACCACGCCCACTGCTCCAGCCCGCACCAAGCAATAAGATAAAGAGATTTGTTTAGAGGTTATAATGTGAGAGGAAAAGGGGGAAGTCTTCTATCCTAGGGAGAGAGAAGCGTGTTTTGCAAGTCCAGATGTACATTCTTGCTATCAAAAATAAAAACGGATGATGTTTATGATTAAATAGGTGAGGCTTCAAACCTATTACCAAGGATGGCATTAATTCGGGTGAGCATTGCGGGGTTTCAAATTTTAGCAACCATTCCTTAAAACTCTGCCAAAAACGGGATATGATGGTGCAGCTCCAGAAAAGGTGAATCAATGTCTCAACTTCGCATTGGCAAAAACTACACAGATTAGTGTTTGACAAATTGATTCGCTGAAGAAAGGCCTTGGTCGCCAATCTCCTGTGCAGCAGCTTAAATTGAAAAGTGCGTAGTTTAGTTATTTTAGTACACTGAAAAGGTGACTGATAAACAGCGGCCCAATCAATCGAATTGTTCTCTTCAATCGAGCAGTCAGCGCACCATATCTTCTGGCTGTTTATGGGATTCTTCCTTTTTCTTTCTACAAGCGCTTTATAAATAAATCTGTTTGGTTTATTTGCCTTCAGAACGTTTTGCAAAATAACGCCACTGCTATCAACATCATTGTCATGACGGAAATGTTCTTGAACAGTTTTGCGCAATAGCTTAATCGCTGATATTAGGCCATAGAAAGAGAGAAAACTTGGCTTGATATTGTAACGGTGTTTAAATTCTGTAAAAGACAAAAACCTGGTTCCATTTTCCATTACATCATTAACTTTGAGTATTCCCTGCAAGTACCAAGTTTTGTAATATATTGGTTTATTCCCGACACGAATAAGAGAGTTAAGCCAAAGGCTCTGTGAAAGAAGGTGCTTGTTGGAAGAAATGCTACCCACAAAGCTGATTTTTAACCATACCTGCATTATCTCTTGCAAGAAAGGGTCCGATAGCCTGAAAAACAGCTCAAAATCTTTTTTTATGCAAATTAGCTTTAAAGAACATATCACCACCGAAAATCAGAAGTTGCGAATCCACAAATAATTTCCATTTAGCAAGGTTTTCTGAATCAAGGTACTTCTTTACCCAGCTTGCTTTTAGTGCCTTGGTGAAGAGCCTAACATCAATCATCTTTAGTCCGCCATGTTCATACTCACTGATCATTACATCGCGCTTAATTTTGTCTCCTTTGCCATTCCATAGAAAGTTAAACAGCAGACTGTTAATTTCCTCGATGGCGCAATGGTTTGTTGGTAAAGGTGACAATATGTAAGTAAGTTTAGAGATGATCAGACTTTTCAACACAGTAATTTTTCCAAGCAAGGTTAAACGACGAAATTCCCAACAGCTCAGGGTTGCCCTGAGGTCTGCTAATTTTTCCTCATAGTTGGCTTTCACTGTTATCGCAGCGTCAGTAGATAGCCAAACGCCTAGCGTTTTAACTTTATCTCTTATCCACCTAAAATTTTTGTCAGGACAAAATTTCTCCTCACTATCCTTATTTGCACCAATCCAGAGCACTTCTGTTTTTTTATGGTTTAGGCGAAGGCCAGAGCTTACACTAAAAAGTTCTACAGCCTGGACAGCGTTTGTGAAGGACGTCCTAGACCCATCAAGAATAAGGGTTGTGTCGTCTGCGTATTGGCTTATTTTTATTTCCTGTCCATAACTGTAATACCCCTAATGTTATCATTTCTTCTCAAAGCATCCGCTAAAACCTCAGCACAGAGAATGAATAGGTATGGGGAAAGTGGGCAGCCTTGTCTAACCCCTCTTTCGAGGCCAAAAAATCACTAGACCAACCATTGTTCAAAATGCAGCTTTCAATATCATAATAGAAAAGCTTGGTCCAGTGTACTATTGATGGTCCAAAGTTATAATGCCGAAGGGCTTTTTGTATGAAAGACCATTCAACGGTATCGAAGGCTTTTTCAAAATCAAGGAAAAGTAGGAGCCCAGGAACGTTTTTAGCAGCAGTAAAGTTAATGACACTATCAATCAGTCGAATATTCTCTCCTATGAATCTTCCTTTTAAGAAACCAGTTTGATCACTATCTATAACTTTCGGGAGAACTAGTTTGAGGTGGTTTGCGATAACCTTGGTAGCTATTTTATAATCACAGTTCAAAAGAGATATTGGGCGCCAGTTTTTAACAAAATAGGGTTCGGTGTCCTTTTTTGGAATAAGTTTGATGATCCCTCGCCTTTGAGTAACCGACAGGTGTCCTGTGTGATAGGCATAATTGATTGACTTAAGAAAATAGTCGGCGATGTCGTTCCAAAAAACTTCATAGAAGATTAGTCGAGTGCCAATAGTATTATCCCTCCCTCGGCTAGTGCCATTTTGTCGAAGGGACGCGGTCGCTAAGTTTGGATATTCAAATCGCGTAGTAAAACCGTCGATAATGCAGTGCCTGATAAAGGAAAAAGGTCAGGTAAATGCTGAAAAATGAGCAATGCTCGTGCACTTGCGATGGCTTTTGAAAGCCAGGGAGCAATATACAGGAGGTCACATTAATCGCCGTTCAGATGATCGCAATTTGGAGCGAATCCAACGATTATTAGAGAATTTATGGAGCTTCGCGTGGAGATGGTCGGTTTTGGTCTAGCCTGCCTTCAATTCTTCTTTAGTGGAAGATCCGTTTGGTAACAAAAAGCGAAAAATCGCTATTTTAACTGGCCAGGACACTCAAGGAAGCTTTCAGCTAAAGGTAAGTGAGCTTTTCTTTAGAGTATTTCGAATTTTTAGACACTTTTTGAACCGTGAATATAGGTGTAAGAATAATGGCTCCCAAGCGGTTATGATAGCAGGCGAACAGGCCAGAAGCACCGCAAAATAGACCAGTTATTGAGCAACACAACAAACACATAGTGATATTAAATTGAAACAATATTTATTTTTGAACTTTTACATCAATATTTTGACTATATGCAGAACATTAAGCTTGTAATTACACATACAGTATGTCTGGGCTGCCTGTGTTAAGCCCCGGCTACACGTTCAAACATTGTTATAAAACATTTGTTGGATGAACAATGTTACAACGTGTAGCATGCATGTTTGATGAAGTTTGTTCAACATTTTTTGTTGGAAGAATGTTTTGATTTCGATCAAACATTTTCTCCAACATACAACAAATGTTGAAACGTGTAGCTGCCCTTTCAACAATGTTGTATTGCAAAGGTCTTGCAAAGACTAATTAGAGTTAAGGACCCAGACTCCAATCCGAGAGCCTAATAATTGTTGAAGTCAAAAACCCGAAGCGACGTGTTTGCGACAATGTTGTATACGTATCCAACATTGTTTGAAGCGTTCTTACAACAATGTTGGGACGCGTTCTTCTAACAATGTTCCAACGTGTAGCCGGGGCTTTAAATCGTAAGTTTTCGCGCCGAGTGTATTGTTCGAGTTTAATGTCATTTTTAATTTCCGTTTGGAGCTGTAATTCTAAGCTGGTAATTCGTTTCCGCAAGGTCTCCAGTTCATTATTCATCTTCTGTAGATCCATTTCAGCCTTCTCCTTCATAACAGCTACATCCCCTTGGGTGAATTCTAAGCTCTGTTTTAAACCTTGTGTTTCAATTCTAATTTGTTCGATGTCGTTTTTCAACTCATACCTCAACTTGTCCAACTCTGAGCGCAATCCGTTGAAGCCTGCCTCCATTGCCTTTCGAAGTCGATTGCATCTTTCACCGGGTAAGAACTATCAGAGTTATCCGCCATGTCTTCTGCTGCACTATTCGAAGAGCTGGATCCTATCTTGGAACGCTTTTTCGATCGTCCCATGAAGCAATCGCCGTTCAAACCACACAGACCGATAAAGCGATGAAATTACTTAGTGTTTCCCATCAAGCAAGCAGCATTGGTAAGTTAAAATTGGCAAAAGACCCGCCTCTTACGAGGAGCGTCAGTTGAAGCGTCTGAACGCCATGCCTGCCAGGCGCAGTCCAGCCCAGTGGCATTAGTTACAAGGAAAATGCACAGGTTGTATTCATAACAAAGTAAATAATATTATTGAAGAAAATGTAATTTATTTTGTATCAAAATCTTGTTATGTCTTGATAAGTGGTTACAAAGTAAATAATTGACGAAAATATAATTTTATTTTGTATTACAATAATTTTTGATAAGTAGTTACAGCAATATTGTGAAACAGACATGTACGTGGATAAATTTGTTCACATGTCCATAAAACATATCTTTAATATGCTCAAATCAGGCATTCTCTATTTTACATTTAAAGTGTACCTACTGGTATCCCCCCCTCCCCAATTTTTTTCACAAAACAAATATTTGCACCTTTTCATTACACATTGCACCTTTTTCACCTTATTTAACCATATCTTGACTTTTTATAGGCTGTTAAAGTTTTGAAATCCAGCCACCATTTGTCACCTGACCGAGCTAGTAAGGGGCATGGGTCTATTCCTGATTTGACATCACAAACTGATTTGCATGCATGTTACAAAGACTTCACCACAACGCAAATCAGTTTGTGATGTCAAATCACGACTAGACCTATCATGCCCCTAACTAACACGGTCAAGCGACAGATGGTGGCTGAATGTCAAAACTTTAAGGGCCTATAAAAGGTTAAGATATGGTTAAAAAAAGGTGCAATGTGTTTTGAGCAGGTGCAAACATTTGTAACGTGAAAAAGGTATTTTGGGGATAGGTACACGTTAAGGACTTACGGACTTAAATTTATGGCAACTTGGTAACTAGGGATTGGACATGCTTTTTGTTCCAAAAGTAAGACTTCTAATTCAAGTTTCCTCTTTTTTAGCTTTAAATTTTCTTGTTTTGCAATTAGAGCTTTGTATTGTTCTTCAAGCAATGTCTTCTTGGGTAATCTTCCTCTTTCTTTTCTGCTTTTTTAACATTAACCACTTTGACTTCTTGTGGTTTCGGCCCATCCTGTACAGCTTCCTGTAGTTCTTCAAACAAGTCGTTTTTTGCCTCCACTGTAATTGGGACTTGTTCAGCTGCCCCAGTGGGTAGGTTTGCTTCAGGGCCTGAAGAATAAAAATATTACAGTTATAAAAAGTAACCTTTTTTTTCAACTACCGGTAATTAACTTATCAATACAAGCCTCAAAGTGCAGCACCAAACTGTTTACCATTGACGCAGTTGTTAATGGCATAGCAGTTAGGTCATGTTTTACATTAATTGTTGAAACTGAAATGTTTAAAAAAAAAGATAACAAATTAAGTTTATGTTGGGTTTACTTTAAAAGCGGTCTATTTCTGAGAACCTTCGGGAGACACGAAAAAATAGTAAGCTTAATAACTAAATAAAACGTCTTGGCACAAAGCTAATAGCAAGTTTCGGAATATTTGTTGTTAGAAAAATGCAATTTTATGTGCGTGGTGGGTTGCGTGACATTGTGTATTAACATCTATAAACAACACAAGCCGCTACTGTAGCTGTTGTTAAAGTGGCGTAAATTATGCCATTTAGAAGGGAACATGTCAAACATTTATCTTGCTTTTTTTGTAATCAATACATAAACCTATGCAATCTTAAAATAATAAGTAATTTAAGGATTAAACACAAGTGATTAAAAGGATCTTTTTGTGTACCTTTGGACTCGAAACCCTCGAGGCCGATGAAAGATGGTGATTCCTTGGAAAGGTCAATAACCTTGGCTGTTGATGCCGACGGCATCTTCGGAGGTGGCCCTCCACCAGTTTTCTTCTGCTTCTTTGCCAGTTCACTAAATTCTTTCTTTGCCTGCGAATGCAAGTTTTTCCACTTCTCACGAACTTCGGCTGTTGTCCGCATTGCCACACCAACAGCATTTACGGCATCGGCGATTTTCTTCCATATTTCATTTTTTTTTTCTGATTGGTGAAGCCATTGGTCAACTTGCTTTGTATCGGCGAAAGGTTTTCTTCGACTTTTTCTGTCAAAACGGCAATTTCTGACGCGCTAAAATTTTGTTTTCGAGCTTTACGTGAGGTAGCGGAGGAAGCCATTTTGCAGCGCTCGCAACTTTTTTCACCATGGCAATATTGTACGAAAAGTTTATTATGGGATGCTAACCGCGGGTTAAACGCGCTTAACCCGAGGTTAGCTAACCGGTCCTCTAACCACGCTTCGAACAACGCAATTTTAACTGCGAGTTATTAACAAACCCACGGTTAAGAAATTTAACCTCCCGTTAGGCCTAACCCGAGGTTAGTTTAACTTGTCTTTTAAACAACCGGGCCCGGATTAAGATCAGAGATATGAGCAAACTGCCGAAATTACTCATCGAAGCCTCTCTTCCAGAAGCAAGATCTGAATTCCTTTCTATACTTTATTTTCACTCAATAGTATTGCATCATGTTCATCATGTGCAGATAGTAGCACTGCCTTCTCTACTACAACGCATTTTTCAAGAAAAGTCAACACTGCTTGTGTTATGAATGTGACAATGACCCAAAAAACGACAGCATAGCAAACCGACTACCTAGAATACGATGACCCATAAAAAAATGAATGATTAGTGGCTTTTGACTGCTTTTGATACCAGGAGTTTGGTTTCCTCATATAGGTCTGCTAGCTTGCACTAAAGTCCATTAAAGAACTTTTTGGCATAAACGTTACTGGAATCTCGGTGAAATGTGAGGAGAAATTAATATTTAGTAGGGTGAAACTGTTTGCAAATACATCACATTGCTATAAAAATCACGTCGCGTATATAACCCTTCTTCATTGTTCACACTTAAGAAGGATAACATACCCGAAACGTCTTTGTTTTTAAGAACCATTGCTGACACTTTTGATATGTTTACCCTTATATCAATCGCACTACTTTAAAATTAAACAAGACTACATTTGTAATTAAGTAGAGATCACACTGTTGAGAACATAATTACAGAAAGTACTGTAACTCACCTGCTGGGACAACTACTCCATACAGTTCTACTCTCAGTGCCTTGTGGTTTCTGAATTCAGTTGGTTGGAACCTGACACTACTTGCTCTTGGAGTCTCCACAAGATTATGTTTCACAATGTCATTTCTTCCATTATTTGCATCAAAAATCTGTAAATCAGTTAAAATCATTTTGTAATAAATGTGGAGCAAACTGAGCACTTGCACCAAGTACGTCAGTACCTTTAATTAACTTCCCTGACTTAGTATGAAAGTGAAGGAAAATGAGTGCGTTTTTATGCAAATTTGGAACGATAAACATGAACTGATCATGTCACGTTTTTTGGGGGGGGAGGGTCGCCTTATTTCTTGCTGTTTGTCATGTACTGTAAGCCTCTTTTCTTCTTTTGTTCATTTTCTATTTCTTTCTTTTCTTCAGTTGTTTGTTTTTGACTGATTGCATGTACACTTTGACTGTGAAGAAATGTAAACAACCATGGGAACTTCTGCCTTCTAATTGAAACTGATTGACAGTGCGTCAATGTGATAATGGGTTAGTTGACAATGGTTTAACATGAAGGAAGTATGAATTAAATCATATATGAACTGTGGAAATGAAATGAAGAATGATCCTCGCAGTTGTGAACACAATTTATGCAATTGTGAAAAGACGCCTGAAAAAAATTCAGGACTTCAACGGGGTTTGAACCCATGACCTCGCGATACCGCGGGTGCGATGTTCTAACCAACTGAGCTATGAAGCCACTGACGTTGGGAGCAGGTCAGTTGTGGGTTCTGCATATGTTCCCGTGAAAGAAAAGAGTATGAATGAAGTACATGTATATGTGAAATCAAATGAAGAATGACCCTCTCAGTCGTGAACGCAATTTATGCAATTGCGAAAAGGAGCCTGAAAAAAAAATTCAGGACTTCAACAGGGTTTGAACCCTTGGTTTAACAATAGAGTTAAAAAATTAGAATTATAGCTGTTCATAAATTGGGAGCACAGTACTAGCAAAAGATGTGTGGGGTTTGTTTTCTTTGAAATGTTTTGTGACCACTGTCTTTTAAACACATACATTGACTTTTCTAAAGCAATACATGTATTTGTGTCACATTTTCTTTAAAACAATGCAGCTTGGTCTAATATGAGATTTATGGCTGCAGCAAGTTCAACCAGGATCTTATGGCCAATTTATGGTTCAAATGGTTCTGAAGGTATTGAAAACTGACATTGTTGGGTGGGGGTTTATAGTTTTGTCAACAGGCAACAACATTACATGACAAATAATACAGTTTCTGTGGAAATAATTTGTCTCTGCATGATGGCAGGTTCTCTCTATTTCATTGTGACAGCACTGAGAAGGACCTGTATGATCTTTATCAGATCATAAATTAAACGTACTGACCTTTCTCATGTTGAGCGGCCCTGCCAGGAGGGGGGAGGGGGGTCCGTGTCGCTTGTTTGGATTTTAAAATCTCCCGTGTCGGTGTTTACATTGCTAATTCTCGGCATTGATATCACTGTCTGAATTTTGGTGGAAATGATGTCTCTCGTCAGGATTTCATTTTATGTGCTGTCGCTACTTTTTGGGTCATGTCGCTTGTCGCAATTTACCCTGGCAGGGCTTCTGTCTAAGGTGAGGTCGTTGGAAGGGTTAGCATTGTTGTTTTAATAAATAAAATGAAATGAATTTTGTTATGATAGGGAAAACAAAGTCCCAACGTGTGACTGGTATGCTTGGTTGGAAACTAAATTTGATAGCACTCACCACTCAGGCGAGTATTACCTTCAGAAAGCACTCACTGCACCCACACCTGTGATCACTTGCTTAAGAGAAAATGTCTCACATACAGTAGTCAACCCACCGTGACCCCCTCTTCCCACCAAAAAAAATCAATATTTTGCTTTCCAATGATTCTAATCTCCTATGCTTCTTAATATTATTGTCACAGCACAGACCAGTACAATGATAATCTGATAATATGGGCATGGTAGTCCTTCATGTATCAGACTGTAATCTATACTTGCAATGTAAAATCCTGGAGCACAACAAGAAAAGAAAAAATGGAGAAACCTCCATCAAGTCTGAAAGGTGGTTTGACCAATCCTGAGTTCCTTTAGTTTCCAAGTGAACCTTTGGATCGTCAAACAACTTCATTTCATAGGACCGGCCCACACACTAGAGAGAAAAATCTTGTTCCATTCGAACAGCGAACAAAAGCAAATAGTGTCATTTTGCACTTGAGCTTGAATAGCGTAAATGCACAGGTAACCTTAGCTCAGGGAGTGTTCATAATAACCGTTGAACCCTTTGGTGATGCTGTTAATTAGAAGGGTTTGTATTCAGAGAATTTAATGGTAATAAATAGAAAAAAAAAATTAAAGAATTAACTGCAATAAAAAGGCAGCCAGTTCAGGCCAATTCCATTGAGTTTTCATATTACTGTTCTTGTGTGTTAAATTCGCAAACAAACCCTTGTAATGCAGTCAAAACTCTCCTTATGTTCACCTCTCTAATACAGACAGCAAAATTGCCATGTTTCCTTTAAAAATAACTCTATGATACAGATGCTCTGAAATATGTAGTATGCAATAAACTTAACCTCTTTGTTATGGGCACCTAAATATTAACAGCTTCAAATATAACTCTTTAGTCTAGAGCAGCTATGATGGAAGTTGCGCATATCAGATCATGTTTCCAACTTCTTAACCTCGCAAGGTGAATTGAATTTATGTGACAAATTGAACTTTAGTTTTGTCAAAACATTTTAGTTGTCAACAAGGGAGAAACTGTTAATCAAATTTGAGTGAGTGATGCTTAACAAGATTTTGAGTTACAGCTGTAATTTAATCTCGTACCCAGATCTCTTATGTACAAAGCCAAAGGCGACATCTAGTCAAGTAAGAAAATACAATTTTTTGATTGGCTGTTAAAACTGGCTAATGTCCAACCCCTTCATTGAACAATATTATTGCGCAGTCAGCTTGAAATTCTTCTATCTGTCCCAGTGAATGACAAAAGGGAGTCAGTTTATGCAGTCATTAACGTTGGGTTTCCCTTATTGTCTTAAGTTCTTCGAGATGTCAACCGGTACCAGCTACCCACAGTGAACATTGGCAGAAAATATACTGTATTAAAATTCTAACTGATAGACTTGTAGGGTTGATTCATCTACCAAACCCTACATTATTCACATTAAGAACAAGACTGTCACCAATGTACATGTCAAAGAAAAAAGTTGAAGAGTATAAAGAATATGTATTAATATAATAATACGTCACAACATGAATGAACCCAGTGAGAGCCAAACTGCAGCAAAAGCTATTAAAAGTCACGAGTAAATTGCTGATTGAAGTTATTCAGTAACAGTTCCAGATGTACAGCGTGTAGTACGCTTCATGGCATGTGTGTAACACAGACGACTACGGCGGAATAAACCATTTGTGAATTTGCTGCAGGAAATAACGAAAAACAACTTATACCACAAATAATACATCTTGCAGACTTTAACGACTGAGTGTTACGAGTTCGAAGGTGGTTAGAGGAATGTAGTTTGAAATCCAGCAGAAGGCAGGGATGTCGGAATAGCAACAAGGAGATTTATTCCACAAGAATGTAGTGATTGCTGCTTCAGACACTTTTACACACTCACAGCTCCTCCAGGCTTGAGAGTTAAAACGCGACCTCTGTCACAATTAAATAAACACGGCCTCTGCCAAATCTAAACCCGACCTTCGTCGCACTTGAATAAACACTGACTCACCGCTTGCAAATACTACTCAATCAATCGATTCGATTACTCTGAATTTCTAGCTCGGCGGCTAATATAATTACCTTTTACATAAAATTCTAGAACCTTCTAAAATAGGCTAAAATTAGTAGCATTACAACATTTACGAATTAAGTAACTCACGAAAACTGCTGATTCATGCTGACGTGAGTATGCCTAATTAATATTGGAGAATATTCTAGACACGCAAGAATGTTCCAGACAGTCATGCAACACCTAAAACCAATTTTTATACACAACACAGAGAACTTTCAGTCCATTCAAGTTCAGGAAAGTATAAATCGAATTTCAGTAGAAAACAGTCATATATTGTAAGAGTTTTATTTGTTCAAAAATGTACCTTTTTTCTTAAACTATGACAAAATAACAAGGTTTGGTTAATTCAATTTATGACACCGTTCTTTCCGTGAATCAGAAAACAGCTAAACGCTTCGAGTTCGTGCACATCTTCGCTTCACATTTCCCGTGCATCGTCATTTTCACGTGCGTTTGCTGGTGGATAACCTGTCTGACTGGTTTATTCCGAGTTTAATCAAGGGATAGTTAATTAAGGATAAATCTCTTTTGAGGAACGCCTTTTTATTCCCTGATTAGCTATCCAGGGATTAAGAAATGTAATCTTGAATTAACCCTTAATCGGGGGATAGTTTAATCGGCTTTCCAGGAACTGGGGCCTGATATGCATTTCTTACAACTGACAAGCACTTCTGGATGAGCAAACACAATGTTAACATGTCCAGGCACATACACACAAATTTGCAACAGAATTACCTTGCACATTAATCCCTAAACTATCGTCCACCCTTGAACAGCTAACCCGGATAATTTTCTGCTCATTGTCCTTGCTTCTTAATTTTCTCAACTTGATTCATGGCAATGGTGACACAATAATTGCAATTGAGCAATAATAATTAATTACACCATGAAACAACAAGCTACACAGTTACGTTTGGTAGAAGCTGATATATTGAAGACTTGCCATATAAATAATAATAATTATAATAACTTTATTTCTATATAGCGATATATACAAAAAGCTCTACTCTGTATATCGCTTTACAATCAAAAATTAAAAACTGTACAGAAGAAAAGATTAACCTAAATGCATAAAAAGATAATACACCGGGAATTAATTATAAGTAGCTCTGAAAAGATGCGTCTTTAGTCTGTTCTTAAAAACAGAGACTGATGGACTTAATGTCCATGGGTAAGGCATCCCATCGCCTAGGGGCTGCGACCGAAAAGGCCCGGTCTCCATAAGTTTTCAGTTGAGTCTTAGGTATTTGGAAAAGATATTTGTCAGTTTTTGGAAGGAAGGCTAAGGCATCTCTATTTTGCTGCACAACCACTCTCAATGCCACCGCCTGTTTTTATATTAAATTTCTGATCAAAAACTTCACAGCAGACCTAGACTCTATCAATAAGGCAACCATTGTTGAGATAATTATTTCAGGCATGTGCTCTGATATCGCCTGTCACATTCCTGACAGGTGGTCATATGCTAAAATTGGATTTGACAAGATCTGATCTTTGGCTTCATCCGCAAGAGATCTGGGTACAAGTTTAGAGTTAATTCTTACTAAAAGTGCACTATTTGATGGTACTGGGGCTGTGCAAATGGCTTTATACTCATGACCTCCATAATACAGACACTTTTTAAATATGAACACATAGGTTGTCTACAATTAATATAAAACTTCCGGAAATTTCCATTAGGAATTTTCATTCAGAAGGAACTGTACGTGTTGTTTACCATTTGCCTAGAATTTCCGGATAGTCATTTCACACTCGCTGACTGGGTAGATTCCACTCGGCCAAAAGCCAAGAGGTCTCAGTACGAAACATAGAAACTTGTAAATGGTAAATTAATTTCCATTGGGAAAGTCCCAACTGGGAAAACAGGACTTTTTTAACAAAAAGAAAAAAAGAAAGAAAAAATACAGACAAAAAGATCAGAAACAAAAAGTCTTACAGTACATTACTTAAAACTAACCTATAGTCGGTGTTACAATACATTACCTAGATAAGATAGTTACAGGACACTGTTAACAAGACTACCTCTTCAGAACTCCCGTTTGTCCCAGGAATTATCTAGTGGGACAAACCAAAAAAACGTTTACCCTTTACATCCCAACCGGAATTTCTGGGAATTTGTGGTAAATGGGAAAACAACCTTGGCTCCATCCTTTTGGTGTCCGTATACATATCAGACAGGTTCAACTGTAACGCCATTACGAAACGGTTAAACTGTTATTATACACCTGAGCTTGGGTTACCTGTGGTACTGTAAATTATCACGAGGCAGAAGCCATATTTGTTTTTGACAAAGGTAGCAATTACCAAGTTGGCACCTGGTTTGCTGGAGATTTCACGACGGGAAAGTGGAATAAGAAAGCTAATACTTAGATATTTAGAACAAGATGAAAACCAGAAAGTTACACTTTGCAATGAAAATCATACACACCCATTTGGGCGAGTGATCGATGACTTGTGCTCACTTGGCGGATTTTACTATGGCATGGGCAAGCAGGCTAGTACTAATCCCAACCCTGAGCATACCTTGTATAAAACATTAGAGTCTCTATGTACAAACAGCCTTCAAGTAAATAATTTAAAGCAAATGTTAAAGGCCACTAGATCACGGAATCCAAGCGAATTATAAAACTGTGTCGAATGCATTCATTACTAACCTTATCCGCACCATTCTCTTTATAAGTCATCCAAGTTGTACTGTTCAGCGATATAAGCAGCTTGTACTTTGTTGTCCATTGATCAGCTTGCGGATTTCCTTGAGTTGCTACAGCGCAGATGAAGAACATGTATTGCAGGCGAATTTGTAAGTAGTCTTTGGGGTTACTGTTACTTCTGGGTAACCACGCGCCATCCCCATACAGTCGACCTTTATCAGGTACATTGCTAGCCCTTGATGACAAGGCTGTGAAGCTGTTACTTGGGATCTCGTACCTGCTCTCCACACCGATTGCTTGAATCTGACAAGCTGAAACAGTTTTTTTGCATTAGAAAGCGGTATGTTTACTTAAATTATTATATGAAGTCACTTTCCTTTCCCTCTACGTTTCATTTACATCATTCAGGCTATTAACAATAATTTATGGAAATTATGGACCTGGTACGAAAAGGAGTCGAGTTATTGAATAAAAACTTCACATCATACAGCTGGCAAAACAGATTGTCTGAATGTAAATCTGTCAGATGATTGTAATAAAATGGGAACTTCAGTATATACATTATCTTTTCACTTCTCAGAATATATGACCCATTGTTCTGTTGCGCATATAATTTCAAAGATAAATGCACGTTGATCATTTGTCAAGACAAGCAATAGCCGAAGTTGTACTACAGAATTTATCCATCGGAGACAAACTCTAGATTGATACAAAATAAATTAATATCAATTGGGTGCCTTGAGTCTGCTTTTTGGACTTATTGTCTGACTCAATGAGTTACATCCCATCCTGTCAGGGCATCGATAAAACTAGCCTGCGAGCAAGCTCTCCCGGGGTAGGGGGTGGGGGAGCAGAGGAGAGGAGAGCTTGCACTTGTGTCTCATAAATTTGAATTTCTGCATCCAAAAATTGGACGCAAAATGCTGATTGGCAGGTTTGACCGGGTGATACATACATGCATACATGCATACTTTATTGAACCTCCCCAATGGGGCTTTTCAGGAACAATAATTATAAAGTAATAATGTACAATTATTTAAAAAATTTAAATATTTAAAATAGGCTAACTCATCGCTATATCAATTACGTCCTAAGAAATCCCTTAGAAGTTTGCTCCTTAAACGCTTCTTAAAGATTGATTCGTTACTAGAAAGTTTTAAAATGGATTCCAAGGAATTCCAGATGCTGGCAGATCGGTAATAAAAAGTTCTCTGTCTAGAAGCAGTTTTAAAAAGAGGGACATTTAACAACTGTGAACTCCTGGTTGTGTATCTATTTACACCACAACGTTTGGTAAAAAAAGAGCTTAGGTATTCAGGGGCGTGACCATATATACATTTAAAAGCCAAGATAGCATTTCGACAGTAGAGCTGACTGGATACTGGAAGCCACCTAAGGCGTTTTAGTTCAGGCATAACATGCTCATATTTCCGAATTCCACTTACTATTCTACACGCAAAGTTTTGTACCAATTGCAGTCTGTCAATATTTAACTTCGAGCAGTAATGACGTGATCTATAATCGAGTGTGGACTACGTGGATTGAGTTTGTTTGGTTTTTGTCCGGAAAAGGCCAGACATTTGTATTCGTGAAGCTTGCAAAATTTTCTCCAAATATCTGAACTGTCCGTCATATTTGAAACCAGAGCAGAGTCTAGCAGTCGATAGCTTACTTCAAAGCAAAGATGTTCTCACTGTTTTGCCTACATGATTTGGCAAAAGTACCAGTGCATGCCACAACGATCTGAAATAATTGGTCGCAGACAGTATTGGTTGTTTTCCTACTTCAAATAATTATTGATGACCAGGTCGCCGAGGCCCAAAGTATGGAGATGTCTGTTGCGATTTTTTCTTGGTGATCTTTCTTTTGACCGGGGCTTCTATCTGACTTAGTTACCGATGTTGGCAAAGTTCGCTTCATCCTTGGTCCGACATCCGAGACTTCAACTTCATTCATTTGGGTTTACCACGTTCAATGTGGCTGCAATAAAGCTGAGACCTTCGCTGGTTTTTCATATTTTTGTAGCTCATGGTAGGTATACTATCTCAGAAACTGAGGAGTTGTTTTTTTTCCGCGACGATTCCAGTCTATTGCATTGCGTTTGCCAAAGTTGTTCCTTCGTGTCCTTTCCTGTTTGACGGAAGAAACAAATTTCCAGCTTGCACTGATTGGCCAAATTGTGACAGCTCAGGCAGCCGGAAGCCACAGGGAACATTAGGGGTGGAATTAAAATCACAGAGAGATCGTTGCAAGCTCTCTCTCCGTTTTTCCCTCCTTCTACCCCCCACCCCTCAAGAGAGCTTGCTCGCAGGCTACGATAAAACCAGAAACAAGGAACATTTCAGAAGACTACCAGAACATGGAATACAAAAAATAATAATTAAAAAGCATCTTCAGCACAAAAATTGAAATGGCACAAAAATAAATGATACCTTAAGTTAATAACCGAACTTTTGGCAAAACTAAAGGAATTGAAGAAGACTAAGGATGTCTTCCATGAGGAGGTGTGTTACAGGAATAGAGCATTGATTTGGGACTTACTGGACAGTTGAATATTAAGGTGGGCTATTCGAAGAAATACCGAATGCTGTCACCAGTGCAAAATGGAATGGTTCAAAGTGTGTGAACTCCAAGGGAACACTCTTTGTATGGAAAAGGTATAGAAATTTCTTACAATGTATCTCCACTGACTGCCATTTTTCGAATAAATTCCACGCAAAGTTTATTATTAATGTCAATGATGCTCAAATCATCAGTCAATAATTTAACTTCATTGACAGAAACTTAATGCAATCGAAAGATCTGATTCAAAGAAATGAAACGATTCTTTCGAGTTCGACAGTGATAAACAAACGATTCAGGAATTCTGACTTCTAGTCCTTCAAATCAAACGCAAATGACCATATGCTTATCATATCTTCTCAATTCTAGCACATTAGCACTTCAGAACTAAAGAACGATGAGGGAAAGATACAAAAAAGAAGATGAAGAATTGGGAGAGTTGAAAACACTGACCTCCGCTCCGTGGACTACCACTGACCCCACTCCGTGGACTACCCCACGGAGTACTCCACGGACTACCCTATGGACCTCCCCGCGGATTACCCCTCTTATGGTAAAGCAAAAATTACTTTTAGGCTGAAAAAAAAAAAGATACAAAAGACGTACTTGGGTCAGCCGCCATCTTGGTTACCACCATTTTACTTGGCTGGTTTACCTAAAAGCTGTGTAAATTAACACAGTGGTGTCGAGCTAATAAGCTGTCAATTAACTTTAAAAAATCGAATTTTATGGTTTTTAGACCACGCCAAAGGAGGCAAACACTTGATCTATCTATTCAAATTGACAACAATAAGATTGATTGTGTGAAAGAAACAGTATTTTTAGGTGTTATCCTTGATGAGCATTTGTCATGGAAGCCTCACATTCTTAATGTCTCTAGAAAAATATCAAAATCTATAGGCATTATTCATAAGTCAAGTTTTTGCCTTCCCAAAACTTCCTTACACTGTTTGTACTATAGTCTAGTTTACCCTTACTTAATATATTGTGTTTCAGTTTGGGGATCGACATATCAGAGTAATTTAAATCGCGTTATTCTTCTGCAAAAGAAGATAATAAGAATAATATCTAAAGTTCCTTTCGATTCCCACACTGACGTTCTTTTCAAAGAAAAGGAGATTTTGAAATTCTCTGACATTTATTTATACCAGATAGGTAAATTCATGTATCTATTCAAAAGAGGTTTACTTCCTAATTATTTTCGTGATATGTTTACTCTCGCAAGCCAGTTACATTCGCATTATACTAGAAATTGCAACCTTTTTTACATACCTCCCTGCCGAACTAATATTCGAAACTTTTCAATTCGGTTTCAAGGACCTAAGTTTTTCAACTCGTTAAGTCATGACATTCAAAACAGTGAAAGCATCCGTTTGTTTGGGAAAAGACTTAAAAAATTCCTTCTTTCTTAGGCAAATATACTCATTGTTGAGCTACTTACTTCTTCTTTTTCTTTTTTTTTTCTTTTCTTTTTAAAATAATACATTTCATATTTCATGCTGTCCCCGCAATTCGTATGATGTATCCTATATTGTCAGGAAGCCTAAAGTTCATAAGCCCCTGGCTTTATATAGGCTTTCTTGTCATTACCACCTTAAACATTTGTAGTCTATTGTCTTAAGTTTAAGTTATTATAAATTTCTTGTGTTTCGTATTTTTAAATTTTGTATTTTTATGTGGGTAATGGCAAATAAATGGAAATGGAAATGGAAATCCTGAATTCGGAGTCCTGAATCCGGAATCTGGACTCAACTGGAAGGAACAAACCAAGTCCAAGACTAAGACTCCACTCCTGTCACCTACCTCCTCTTGTAAGACATCTATCGTCTTCTTCGGTTCTTTTACTCCTGTTATTAAATTCATGCATTATTTATTTTAGTGCCATTTCAATTCTTTGTGCTCATTATGTTTTTTTTTAAAAATTATTGTTTCCATGTTCCGAATATGACCCTCAGTTATCAAACATACTGTTGATACCGAATACAGTGGCGAATGCTAAAAATCATGCCTTCGTGTGCACATTTTGTGCCGCTGAAAATAAAAATACCGTAAACGTCCGTGTATAAGCCGCATCCGTAGATAAGCCGCACCCCCAATTTAGAAGCGCAGATTTTGGAAATGTAATAAAAACAATAAAGTTTGAAGTTCCAGCAGAGTTGTATTGCTATAAACAATCAAGGATCGACAAACAATCAAGGTTTCGAAACACAGACGCAGAAGTTGCTGCCATCTTTCACATTCAAGTCTAAAGAAAGCGAAATTTCATTTGTCGTACCTTCTGTTTCGCTTGAATTTATGACATCTTCAATGAGTTGAGAAATATCTGTAATCCAAACAATCCATTTCAACATCTAACTTTTCTCTCTAGACAACCTGGGACATTTTGTGGCTTTTGAACTATATGTCTCTCGTTTTCTTCACCTCAACTGATGTGTTGTAGTCGTAAAATCCATAACCCTCCTCTTTATCTGTTCAAACCCACGCGAAAAAGAAGATAAAATCAAGTCGAGTTGCGCATGAGTTCATGACCTCACGGCCTTCCTGGGAACTAGCTTGTTCAAATTCAACATGGCGGACTGAAGTGCGATCTGTACTCAGAGGCGAGAGGAAACATTTTTGTGTGGTTTTATCAACTTAAAGTGGTTCAAGTGAAAGAAAAACTACTGGAACAGTCAAATCCGAAAATGAACAAAAATCACTTCACTCTGTCACTTCATCAAACTTGCGTATTTGGAAATTAAACAAAATGGTGTATGGAGGAACTTTTCAAGGAGCAACCATTTACAACAGGATCAGCCAACAAACTGTGTAAGTTTCTTGTTTGCCAGTGGAAGCAGTGGATGAACTATTATTTGCGCGAAGCGCTACGAATCGAAAATATTTAGTGAGTGTTTTATGTGAGCTACACAAAAAGGTTGCAGTGCAAATAAATGCTCTGATATCTACAAAACCAGTTTATTTCTTTTCTCTTAAGTATTTTAAATGACTGTCCTCAACATTCTTTTATGACGTGGAATCTTTCAAACAGTGCAGTAAAGTATATTTATTTTTTGAATACCTACATGTAGTGGTTTGCCTAGCTAATCCTAAGTAAGCTTATATGTGTATTTTCTACAAACCTTGCCTGAAAGGGAACAAAGGCACCCTGTCAATTGATGTCTTATGAAGACTCGGTTAAGCTGAAAAATTTTCAATCTGAACAAATCAAGCATTCAGTAGTTAACACTTTCGAAGGGAAACTTGAGATTGAATTCAGACATCAAATGCTTCTCCAGCAGATGTTTTACACATGACATAATTATTGCATGCTTTTGCTGTTGGAAACTCTTTGCTCTCAGAATATTAGCATTTACCTGATGGACACAAAAGACGAAAACACACCATGTAGAAAATACAGTACCGCTCAAAAGTAAGTTGACAGTCTCGACTCGAAACTCAATCCTCGATCCTCGAAGTTATTGCGAATCGAGTATTGAGGCTCGAGGCTCAAGTTTCGAGTATTGAGTTGCGAGACACTCGAATAATTTTTCGAGGATCTCAAAAACAGATTTGAAGGAAACGATTAACTAAGAAGCAGGCGGTCCCACTTCAAACAATAAAAGAGAACAAAATCGATTTCCCCTTAGCTCTCACATGCAGTCTCTTTGAAACTGGAACAACATGTAAAACGCAATCCAAATCAGTCAAAAAATTAATTAAATCTTCCATCCACACATTGTTTGACACATCCGTTTGGAAAAAGCTGAATTCTTTTTAATCAAACTCCAAAATCAATGTAAGGCAACTAAACCGCAAGATTGCGGCTTTTCGTTAGCAATCGGCAAGAAACTGGGGAAACTTGAACGTGGTCGCTTGACAGCGGCCGCGACTGTTCACATGAAAATTTGCATAAACATCATTGAGAGATGGTCTCGGTTTCTTCACGTCAAGAATTTCACAGTTCCTAGTTACTAATAAGGATAAAAAAAAATTGTAAAGAAATTGCATGAGACCCCCTCTCCACAGTTTTTCCTCGTCTTTCCCGCTCGCTGCAACCTCTGTTGTTATCCCAATAACCAGCTTTGCTGATCACCACAATCTGAACACCTGGAACAGGCTAACCCCTTAGTTGAAAATCCAGCTTATGCTGAGGCCAGTGACAGCACTCTTGACAACTCATATTAGCTGGCCAAGTAAAGGCAGGGCCAGCCCAGGCCAGCAGAATTCTCCACAGACCCAAGTTTCACTGGCCTGGGCCAGCCAAGGCCAAGCATTGTTTCATCCATTTACTGGACCAGGCCGGCCCAGGCAGGGCTTATTTTTGCACAGGCGATGATCAGGGCTTGAGACTAATGGTAGCCAACTAGCCACAGATTGGTAAAAATTCCATTTTGGCTAGTGGATTTTGCACTTCACTAGTTATTTTGGCTAGTGAAATGTTCAAAGCACTGGAGGAAAAGAGAGAAACCAAATGAAAATGTATCACAAAAGGAAATGGAGTCTTGCAAGTGAACAGACGATGGACATTTTTTCATACTAATGCAATGGTTATTCATAAAATGCGGAGTGCGGAGTCATCAAAAAGAAAATATGGTAAAAAGAAGGCATATTAAAAACAGACGAAATAAAAATGATATAAGTACAAATGAAATATACATGTAAAGATAAAGAGGAAATTGAATATTTTACTCTGACAAGAACCCCAATAAAAATGAGAACATTTTCTGATCTGTAATGAATACAAGGTTCCTGTGGGTTATTCTTTTTTTCCAGAGTTTTAATTACCTATTTATTTCATTCCTGATGCACTGTTTGTCACAACTTGCGTTCGTAGCGATAGTTATCTCAGCAGTACATGGCATAAAATTGTTGGAAGCAAAATGCAGGAGCCATGCAATCAGAAGTAGAAGTTTCCACATATATTCACACGAAGATAAAGTTGTGCACGCACTAAATTCTGGGCTACTTGCTGTAACCAATTTGTGCCAGGTTGAGCACTTGAACAGATGTCACATCATGAGCACGTTAAGCTAGCCATGTCTGACACTGGTCAAGGTTAGTCGATTGATATGTTATTGAGTACTGCTTTGTCTTTGAAGGTTTCCTTTAGCCTTGTTTAAAATGATGATTAATAATGGTAATTGAACTGAGTGGAGTGCAATTTGGTCTGAAATGATACACGTGATTTCAAAATCGAATGAGCACGCAGCACGAGTTCAATTTGAATTCACAAGTATGATTTCAGACAAAATGGCATGATACAAAGTTCAATTACCACTTTATTACACCCATTTTCAAATCACACAGTTTTTTTTGTCAGTATTAATATTTGTTTATCCATGAAATTTGATAGGTTTGTATTATTTCATTTTCATTTTGTTGGGTTACGGAAAGGATGCGATTTAGAGTAAAAAATGGTGCAATTTGGGCATAAATTGCACCATTGAGAGCCAATCAGATTGCAAGGATCACCAGTGATTTCAAAATGGGTGTAATAAAGCCATTTTGTGACATTCATAGCTCTCAAATGGCACAATCGGCTTATTTAGGCTACCTGTATTCCCTCTTTCCTTGCAGGGATTAGTCAAAGAGAATATATTTGCCTTATTACATAAAAACATGATGCACGATTGAGAGGGAAGAGAGACTGCTCATAGTCTTCGGCTTGTTCTTAAAGTGCGTATGAAGCAAAATTTGTTTCTTGCTAATTTTAAAGTTTACCCCTAAAAACGCAAGAATCTCAAAATTTGAGGTACTTGTGATTAAAATTGTTAATTTTACGAGCGTTTGAAGTTGGGCTATTTTGCCTTTAAAAATGGTCAGGGGTCTGGGTCGTGTGTGACGTCATTTTGGGTACAAAAATGTGTTTGAGCTTATGAATTATAGTGAAATAGTTGGAATACTTTTCCCCAAAATTACGTCACAGCTATTGTCACGTGTCTTTTTGGCCGCGCGATTCAAATGCCATTTTTGAGGGCAAAATAGCCCAATTTCAAACGCTTGTATAATCGCCGATTTTAATCAAGAGCACCTCAAATTTTGGAATGTTGAGTTTTATGGATTAAACTTTAAAATTAGCGCGAAACAAATTTCGCTTCATAGGCACTTTAAACAAACTTCGTGTTTTGTTCAAAATGCGGAAATTGAGAACTTCTTTGGTCGTGCTGGTACAAAACAGGTATTGGGCTTAAAGGGAAAGGAGACAGGGTTGGAAGAGGGGAGGGCTAGAGAATTCTACACCTCTGAAAACTTCAAAAGCATTGAAACTTAGAAGAACTTAATAGAGATGCTTTATAATGTTGTATGATGATGGGAGTACATCATAACTACTATATGACAATGTACTCAAGGCTGAGTCAAAAACAATAAAAAACTGGCTGCACTGTCAAAGGTCATTCAGAATGCAAACGTTGTACATCATCAACTTAACGGCCATTACTGAAACCTCGACTGCATTAATTAGCCATTAAAATATAATCATAGAGATTTGCATCAGCAAAAAAAGGTGTGATGCGATTCAAGAATTATCAATTTATTGGCATCGGACTGCGCTCAGGGACACTAGAGTACCTTCTCAAGTTCCTACGGAGATATGAGAGAGTCTCACCTCCATTAAATTTCAGATGTAGTTGAAAAAAGGGACTCCTATAAGCAGGGTTAGTGTCTTTTCGGTTCAGTGTGGCTCATCACTATTTCCCTTCACTACGAGGTGAATAATTGTCGATTAGTATATACCACACAAGTGAATAGTGCTTTTCGCGCACTCTGATTGGTTAACTAGGAGGTGATTAGCAAGGACTATTCACCTCCGAGCAGCTGGCGTGCGAGATTTTACAATTTCCGACCGCTTGTCGGTATGTTGTCACACATAAAGAAACGGTTTCGTCAGCTAATTATTCAGCTTTTGTGGTATATACTAAAACAACTATTCACCTCAGTGTCGGTGAAAGGGGTGGATATTTACTGCGCTGCTTCGCGGCTCGATAAATATCCACCACTATTCACCTCCACTTCGGTGAATAATTGTTAATTCTTACAGCATCAACGACAAGATATCAAAATTCATGGTCTAAAATCATTGTGTTCATCAACAAAACTATATTTCTTCTGTAATAGAAGCCATATTTTCTCCTAATTGTGCCTAGGTAGTATTTAGTGATAACAGACTTAGGCTGCATTCATTATGTATACTACAGGGGGGGCGGGGGGGGGCAGAGGATTTTGAGGGGAGCTCAAAATTTAGGAATTGGAAAAGGGGAGATGTCAAGTCTTTTTCATAACATGAAGGGGGGATGCGAATATTTTTGTGGAGGTATCATATATGTAAGAAAGTGTTGATAATATAATGAAATTCAAACAGGAAGACCTTTGTTCTTTTAAAGGCCCAATAATTATGTGTATATTGTCAATAATCATTATAAATGTAATCATCCTGATCGTCATCATTTTCATCTTGATCATCATTTTCATTGCCACCACTGCCAGAATTATGATCGTGGTCGTGGTCATCATCATCATCATCCTTATCAGCAGCAGCAGCAGCAGCATTAGCAGCATGGCATACAGAAGGCTTCTCACAAGCCTGTGGATGGCAAGGTGAACAGGGGCAAGAGCATCACCAGAAAATATGTCAAAAGAGTTCAGGTGCTTCAATGCCTCAAGATGAAATTTGGGCTTGAGCTTATTCAGTTCCTCTAACTTCAGCTCCTGGCATTGCATTTGTTTTTCAACTGGAATGTTTTCTTCTTTCATCACCAGCTGACAAAGCTGTGATGACTTTGATTTCTCAGGGATCAACTTGGTCAATATTCCTGTGCATCTGTTATGTAACCTTTTCTTTTTTTCTGTTTTTACTTTTCTTTTGTTCTCTTTTTTCTTCTCTTTCTTCTTGCATTTTCCTTAGAAGTTTGATTTAGTTGAACGTTAGATCTTGAAAGCAGAAGAAGTGATTTATCATTTTAAATCATTCCCCACAGTAAAAAGTCTTTTGATGTTTTCTTGAAGTTGCCCAAGTTTGATTGTGAGGTATTGATGCTCTTCTTCACAGCCTTTTTTTTTTACTCCCGAAATGTTGCTGGACTGTAACAGCCTTTCTCTCCTTTGTTTTTAAGTCTGTCTGTGTGTGTTTGGAGGGGAGGGGGAGGGGTATGTTTTTCCTTCTGATCAAGTGGGGGGATTTGTAAAAATCTGTTGTGATTAATGGGGGACCTGAAAATATTGTGCTGTCTAAAAAAAATCCTCTGCCCCACCTCCCCCGTACTATATTTAGTGAATGCAGCTTTAGCAAAGGATGTTAAAATGAGATGCTGTGATGTTTCAAAATAAATCGCCAAGTGCCTTATGAATTATTATGTGCTAATAATAGTGCACCATTTTATCTCCGTGCATGAAATAAACATCGTGAGAACCTCTACTTCTGATTAGTTCAGCTGCATTTTGCTGGTAAGAATGTCATGTCATGTACTGCGGAGAGAAGAGTGTAGCTAAATGTCGAGGGTCGCGGGTAAAAGTCGAAAGTGAGGGTGTGGGTCGAGTGTGAAGGTCGAGGGTGGGGGATGAGGGTCAAGGGTGAGGGTGAGAGAGAGAGAAGAAAGTGGAAAAAATTAATAAAATACGTAAAATAGAAACAAAAATAAATTCCGATACCGTGGAACCAGAGAAACATTTTTTGAGGCACCAAAAGAAATAAAAGAAGAAGAGGAAGGAAGTTTCTCAATTCCTCCCTGTTCTCTCTTAATGAACTCAGCGCAGCATGTATTTTCCCACGTCGAGATAAAACTGCAAGCATGCAGTATGTCGACAGCATCTTCACGATGATAAAACCTGAAACATAGAACATTCCGGACGCCATTTCGTTATGTCTGTTCAAGTGCATCATTTTATTCCTTTTATTATTATTATTATTATTATTATTATTATTATTACTATTATTATTTAATTAATTTTTTCTCCAATCTTCAATTTGAGGTGTTACTAATCGGCGTAACGCTTACAGTTTTTTGTTCCAATCTTTAATTTACTTGCTGTTTTTTTGTTCCACGTCCAACAGGCGACAGCGTATTCAGTTCAAAGGTTGATTTACTGAAAGGCACAAAAATTCCTTTTTGCTTTGTTGGATGCTTAGTTTTCTTTTACACTGATGAGTTTGTACCCCTAGATCAGGTATTAGTTCTATAGGACTTTCTAACCATTGACGGTAATGTGGATCTCTAAATGAACAACATTACGGTCTATTTTTCCTTTCCTTTTTTCGTTATTTTTCCATTTGAGGTTAATCTGCTGACGACATGCTTCTCGCTCTCCGGGGGGGGGAGTGAAAAATTTTCACTGCATGAATTTTTTGAAGCCCACTTGTCTGCATAAATTTTTTTTCCAACTGCATGAAAAATTTTTTAGTCACCACCGCTTGCGGGATTTACTTTAGACAAGTTTCCCTTGCAGGAATTGTTTTTTGGGAATTGTCACCCGTCTCCGGTTTTTTCTAATGGCACAGTTCCTCCTAATTTTGGCACACGTGAGGAAACAGCTAGCTAAGCTGTTTCCTCTTTCAGGTTTTATCATCGTGAAGATACTGTCGACATACTACACACTTGCAGCTTTATCTCGACGTGGGAAAATAGTAGAGTTCTTCTCAAATTGAAACATTGCTGCGCTGAGTTTATTAAGAGAGAACAGGGGGGAATTGAGAAACTTCCTTCTTTTGCTTTTATTTTCCTTTAGTGCCTCAAAAAATGTTTCACTGGTTCCACGGTATTGGAATTTATTTTTGTTTTTATTCTAAATATTTTATTTAAATTTTTACAATTTCTACCCCCACCCTCACCCTCACCCTCGACCATTACCCCCACCCTCGTTTTTTACCTGGGACCCTCGACATTTAGCTACACTCTGCAGAGATATCGCTACGAACGCAAAATGTGACCATGCAAACATCAGAAATAAAATAAATAATTAAAACTCTGGAAAAAAGAATAACCCACAGAAACCTTGTACTCATTACGTTTGACAAAATGTTCTCGTTCTTATTGATTTTCATTTAATTCTTATTCCAATTATTTGGGTTCTTGTCACAGTAAAATATTCAATTTCCTCTTTATTTTTATATTTTCTCTGTATTTTATATGGTATTTTTGTACCCGTTTGTATTTATATCACTTTTATTTCCTCTGTTTTTAATATTTCTTCTTTTTCCCATTTTTGTCATTTCCCATTTCTTTTTGATGACTCCGCACTCCGCACTCCGCACTCCGCACTCCGCATTCCTCGTTTTAGGAACAACCCTAATGCAATGAACAACAAACGAACTACTTCCCCAACATTTCCCCAATTTGCTGCTGGCCATTGAGATTTGCCTCATTTTCCCTAAAGTGTTTCTCTTTTCATCGCGCGCTGGCGAGCGTGACTGAATTTCTGCCATCACAACAAACAAAAATGTGATAACTCTGGTTCTACAAGGCGCACAAATTCAATTGAAACGGCAGAATACTCTGTGTTATAAATGCTGATTTTTATTATGAAATAGTGCTTATGATGCGCCGTTTATTGATGATCTATTTATTTGAAAGCAATATTTCAAAAGTGTTTCTCTTTTCATCACGCACCGGCAATGACACACAGAGACGATTGAAACGGCAAAATACTCTGTCTTAAATGTATTTCTGTTAATGTTGTTTCTCTACAGCATTATCATTACATGGTGAAACTTGATAAATAAGTGGTGCGATTCAAATAAATCGTTCGAGTGAGTTATTTTATTTCAAAGTCCTTAAAATTCAAATCACATTTTGCATTCAAAAGAGCATCCGTGTTTGTATTTAAGCTGCTGTGTTTAGACCCTACCGTTGAGTACCGGACGTAATCTTGAATATCCAATTTTATAGCTAGTTTGGTTTATAATAATGTTAAATTTCTACCACAGTGTCTCTTCAACTCTTAAAGAACTTAATTTACGATGTCGAGGTGTAAAATACGTTGGGCATGTAATGTAACGTACACTCTCACAGTCTAGGGACTGCAGACCCCAAGCTTACAAATGTTCAACACTTGCCGGATAGATGCTAGCAACGTCGACACATTTCATAAAAAATCTCCATATACAGTCAGTCAGAAAAAAAAGAAACAAGAATTTCTAGGAAAGTAGAACGTTCTTGTCAATAGATTGCTTTTTCATCATAATTTAACTATTTAGTCCCTATAGCCTTTGTAGTTACAATAGTTTGCATTGCTTCTATTATAAATTATTAATGCTCCTTCTATTCTTCTTCTGTTGTCATTGCAACATATGATATGTACTTCTTATCGTGTGGAAATAACGACGACGACGAGTATCGTTTCAGCAAAGGAGTAGTCCTCGGAAAGGCCAGTGACAAACAACAATGATATAGGCTGTTAAATTTAAAGAATTAGGACCTCTGTGGTATGAAGGTTAGACTTTCCGATAACGTTGTACGCCATTGAACTATTGAACTATATACCCCTATATACATGGATTCTTTTCGTCTTCTTTACGTTCCGTTATTTATCTCCCGGATTACATTTAT
Organism: Pachyseris speciosa; assembly: GCA_016490735.1. NCBI lineage: Eukaryota > Metazoa > Cnidaria > Anthozoa > Scleractinia > Pachyseridae > Pachyseris > Pachyseris speciosa. The sequence goes on along the minus strand of JAEMWC010001116.1, from coordinate 46,830 downwards.
TTGCTGCAAGTTTCGTTTATGCGCTTTTGAAGTTTCTTGAAATTGACGGTTTTTTGTTTCTTCAAGTTTTGGAGATGTTGCTGAATGTTCAATTAACGTTCCGAATTTTATCAAAGCTTATCCTCTCAACAATGTTTGCTTCACACTTGTTCGCGACGCAATCTCTGCCGTTTTTTCTGTCATGAGAAGAAACATAGATGCTTCGCTGGTAATCGTACCTCCGTGTCATTAACAGTAAAAAAAACTCTTGCCGGTAAGGAACATTTTCTTTAAAGCGTTGCTACCGGTAAGTCGTTTTCCCTTTGCTGCTAAGTACTCGTACATGTACTAATGAATAACTGAAGATCTCGCCAGTTTTTTCTTACTAGAAATCCTCTAAGGTCCATCTTTAAATCCCTATTCAAATTTCCACGAGTTACCAATTTATCTGACAGATAACTCGTCTCTGGTATAAAACACAAAGTCGAGATGTGTTCAGTGCAAACGTATTTTCTGATGAAAGATGTAACCCTATTGTTTTCCGCAGTAAATTAGTCCATCAGTCGCAACTTTGTGTAATCCATAGTGTAACGGATTTTTACTTCCCTTCTTGTTTTTCCTCTCCATAAGATCGACTTTTCAGCGGCGTTTCAAGACAACGCAATCTTGAACAGGCGTGAGTTTGATGCTGATAACGCAAACAACCGGAAACCACTTTTGCGCCAGTGTTAAACAGTTTGCTTTTTGCGTGAATTTTTTGGAAACAATTTTTTATTATTGAACGAACCAAGAAAAGTATCACAAAAAAGGTTTTAAAGTAGTAACCGCACAAAAAGCCCGACAATTACTCCCTTTTCCTGGGAACTCATCTGGCAGTTCTTTCCATCAATTGTTTCATGTATTGCTGCAGAGGATTGTAGAGATCGAGTCCCGGGTCCATTGTCATCCATGATGGTGTCGCATCGACTTCACCCAAAACATCAGCGTTTGGATCAAGACATTCCACGTTCTTTGCAGCAGGCAAGAGCGGATCCAGAAAATCCAGAAAGAGGGGGACGAAGAAATAAATAAAACCGCCTGATGCACAGTCGGTTGGTTACAGAAGTTGTTTTAAAAACTACATGAAAAAAAAAGGGGGGGACCGCAGCGCCCTCGGCCCCACCCCTACATCAGCCTCTGGTAGGGGCAATCTTAAAGTGCTACTACGATCAGAAAATCACTTGTCTTTTTTCTTCAAATTTCGAAAGTATGTTTGCTTAACACCCGACTCGCGAAATATCAAGCTTTAATTTCAAGCAGAAGACTGTTTACTTTGAGTGCAACTTTTTAATTTAACGGTCCGCCATTACTAACTTCAAAATCTTAAGAGAACTGGATCGAGGACGAAATGACGTAAAAACCTCACAAGAGTAAGAATGCAGTGTGTGTAAACCCGGCTGATTTAGTATACAGCACGGGAATTTTGAGCTTTCAGACTCTCAAACTCGTGTTTTGCATACTTAATAACCTGCATTCACACATTGCAATTTTAAACCAGTGCGCATATGACGTCATTTTATCTTGGATCCAGCTCTCTGAGGCCTAATCGGTCAGTTATGAACGTGAGTAATGGCGGACCGTTAAATTAAAAAGTTGCACTCAAAGTAAACAGTCTTCTGCTTGAAATTAAAGCTTGAAATTTCGCGAGTCGGGTGTTCAGCAAACATACTTTCGAAATTTGAAGAAAAAAGACAAGTGATTTTCTGATCGTAGTAGCACTTTAAGCATTTCAACAGTTACCGAAGATAGTGATACCTCGCAGTAAGCAGTTATCCTGGATACTGAAAAGATCTGAATTTCACCGAAAGGTGGCATATTCACAATGAGAGTGAAGTGAGTGGTTTGAAGATGATTAATATGAATAACTGGTTCGCAAAAACAATTTCAAATAGAAATTTGTATCATGGATGTCAGTCTGGAAGATATTAGCACTTATCCCATCCTCAAAAAAATATTCTATTTTAGATCATATTAAAAGTTTTTACCATTTAAACACGTTGAAGTCCCACAGCTGCCTAAAAATGGTTTGAAAAGAGCGCCGGTACAGAATCCGATTTCCTTTGTAACTTTATAAATGCCTATAATAGGTGAATTCTAATTGGTTTTGTCTATAGTCCTTTTTATTCTTAAGTAGTTACTTTACTGGCTTTCAATCAGAACTAAAATACAGCACACAAAAAAAATAGAGTTTGTTATAATATCGAGTTTGTTATAACTCTGACTAGCTAAATTATCTGCAGCATTGAAATACTGCAGTTTACAGTCATTCCTGTGGGGCAGGCATCTCTCAGTTATCCGGGTTCCTATCTCGTTAAAATTAACCATATAAGAGAATAGAAAAGTAATGCAAGTTGCTGATATCATACCTCTTCGTGCAGAATACACCTCGACTTCAATGAGCAACAAAAAACTATACCGAGTTGTGATAGTCACATATCTTCCATACAAAGATGGGCGACAGAAAAATGTATGGCGACCATAATGGAGATTGAAGCCTTTGACACACAAGGAACCATGAGGAACACTTGGCGCTAGGCCTAAAAAAAGAAAAACGGGATGATGACAAAAAAATTAAAAGTGCAAGTTTAATTAACGGCCAGAACAATTCACAAGGTATTTAACAATTATTCTATGAGGTCGCGCTGGATATGAAATGATAAATAACCCGAACGATGCGCTTAGCGACGATTTGGTTATGATAATTTCATATCCAGGAAGCCCGACTAGAATAGTTGTTTTGCTAAAAACTCTACGATACGTAATTGAGAATCGAGAAAAAAAAGTGAAAGAAAGAAACGCAGAGAAAGAGAAAACCGAAAAGAGGAAAACTATTGTCGATCACATGACAAGCGAAAAGGGCGCGAAAACCTTTGGATGTGTTGCAACGTTTCTAGGCAAAGTTGAATGAATTCAATGAAACTAGCAGAGAAGAACGAAGACGCTTCACGTTCGGAAAAAATTTATCTATTTATTTGCTGTTAACTGTTGTAAATAGTCAGTGGTTTCGTAAAAGTTATTTCAATCATTGCGTTAAAGCGGATGGAAAAGCTTTCTCTTAGATGGACGAGTAGAAGGAAGCGAGTTTGCTATCCATTCAAAGAACGGCGCCATCTGCGAATTTGATCAAAATGAAGAACCGTTTTGAGTTTATTTTGATGATGTGGAGCATTTTGTCAGCAAAACTTGTCGGAAACAAGACACTTGAGGAATAAGCAAGAGAAAAATCCAAGTTATGCTTCAAGAAATGGCTTGTTGAAAGTTGTCTGATGCGTGGCACAAAAACTGGACCCACGGCCAAACAGAACTGAACAAAAACAACGAGAACGGCGTCTTCTCATTTTTACAGCACCTCGTATTAGTAAGAATTGAAAGTTTGAAGCTGGTGGTTGAGACATTGCATCGAATGCAGGTAAAAGAACATTTTCAATGTCTTTCACTTTTTAGTTTTAATAATTGCTCATCCCTCAAAAGATTTTCAATAGTGAATGCTGCTGTAAAGTTAAGCTGAAGTAGTTGTTGTTCAGTTTGTTTTGAGTAGACTGGTCCATGCACAGACTTCCCAAGCTCAAAATTCGACTCTGCATCAGCTTGTTTATATAGAGAATTGTATGGGAAAGTCGCCGGTTTGTAAAAAAAATGTGTAAATAACTATCTAATCAGAAATAAAGTTTTCCTACCTCAAATGTGTCGCGTACTTGTCTCTTGTGCCGATTTTGAAGCCATTCTGACGCCGTTTAGTGAAGTTTTTCGAAATCGTTGTCTCTCCTTCTAAAAGAAGTAGAAGGAAGACCACTCTATCGATCGCATCAATCGCTGGCCAGACGTCACTCCACAAATAAGATTAGATTTTCAGCATAAGCTAGTTATCGTTCTAAATTTGCTTGATAGTTGTCAACTCTGTAACGGCTACAAACCAGCTGCAGCCCTAGTGTGACACTTGATTCGCGACAAAATGTACCTTTCCCTCCGGTGGAGGGTCGTGTTGTCAGCGCGTGACTTAATTAAAATGGACCAATCAGAAACCAGCTACTTGACCTTGCGTTAACGGCCGTTGTCGCGAGGTCGGTCACAAGCATCTCAGGAAAGCCGAAGAGGCGAACTTCAAGCCAAATTTTTCGTTCTTCACGAGTCTTTTGACCGCCGAAGCACACGTAGATGGAGTGAAATTTATTGGGCTTTATGGAACTGTTGGTTTTATCGCGATTCGGGACTTTTCCTTTCGAGGAGAGAGCGATTTGTGGAGTGACGTCTGGTCAGCGATTGATGCGATCGATAGAGTGGTCTGCCTTCTACTTCTTTTAGAAGGAGAGACAACGATTTCGAAAAACTTCACTAAACGGCGTCAGAATGGCTTCAAAATCGGCACAAGAGACAAGTACGCGACACATTTGAGGTAGGAAAACTTTATTTCTGATTAGATAGTTATTTACACACTTTTTTTACAAACTGGCGACTTTTCCATACAATTCTCTATATAAACAAGCTGATGCAGAGTCGAATTTTGAGCTTGGGAAGCCTGTGGTCCATGAGCATATTTGCAGACTTGTGACACTTGTTGTTAAATACACTTTTTTCCATTTCGTTTAGTTAACCTGAATTTCATATACTTTTGCAGTTTTTTCAGTGAATGAAAGTGAGTTTTGCTATAGACTGAACATCAACAGCTCAGAAAATTTTCGCAGGGCTGCAAAAAACACTCAGCAATGAAAAGTTTATTTCCGTTTGTATTTCGGTTTCAGTGTCGGAATTTCTTCTTGTTAAATTTGCCTGAAACAATTTTTGAATGGCTGCCGGGTTCGAGGGAAAATTTCATTCAGCTTTTTTTAATTATTTGCTGAAGCGTTCATTGACCATATTTCTCGCAGCATGTGTGTGAGCTGACAGCCTGTGTGCGGCTAGCCAGTGAAAATATCCGCAGTTCAGTTTTAAAAAAAAATAAAATGATGTGTTTATCTGTGCAGGTATTAAATTTGCTAGTCGATAAACGCTGTACAATAAACCGCATCCATCTTCACGTTGCTTTAATTGAATGCGATATCACCTGGCCCAGTGTGCTGCTTCGTTTTATAAGGAAAATGAAAAATGTGGAGTCAATTTACATATATTTTGACAAACCTGAAATTCTTTATGTTTATTTAACTTGCTAACCACACAGTGTATAGCTGTCTTGGCTGTAAAATGTTAAGTGCAACCTACCTACTCTGATGTCAATCGGTGGGCGGTATGACCAGCCTACAATGTACCCTGCAGACACAGGCTCCACTCGCCCCAGGTCCACCCTCCACCATTCAGTATCCCCAAACTCGGTCCCTGAATATGTACCAATGTCTCCATCCACTGCTCTGCTTGCTCTTTTGCCGCCATCTGTGCTTGACTGTTCCGCTAACTTGTTCAATGCCAGATTTTCTTAATTAAAGGAAAAGACATAAATCGTTAAGGACTCAGTTATCAGAGACCACATTCAGGATTCCTTTAACGTGCATTCGTTCGGATAACCCACTCCATATAATCAGCTGTTTTTCCCTTTTTGTTTTCGTCGGGTTTCATTCTGTCTGTTTATAGTCTTGAGCGTATGTTCTGCTTATTCTTTAACAGAAAATAACAGAAATGTTTTATTATTTCAACTCGTAATTAACTTATGGCAACCTTTTCAGTTACTTTTCAATTATTGTTACATATAAACGGAACCTAAAAACACAGACAAGCCAAAGGCTTTTAGAGGAGGCACAAAAATTAAATAATATGTCATTTCATTTGTTCCTTTTCCTCTTTTTGCATTCGTTTGGATAACCCACGCTATACAATAAGCTGTTTTCGGGTTTTGTTCTCGTCAGGAATTTTTCTGTCTGTTTATATTCTTGAGCGTATGTTCTGCTTATTTTTTTAACAGAAGATAACAGAAATGTTTTATTATTTCAACACGTAATTAATTTAGCGCAACCTTTTCAGTAGCTTTTCAATTAATGTTACATATAAAATGAACCTGAAAACACAAACAAGCGAAAGCCTTTTAGAGGAGGCACAAAAATCAAATAATTTGTCATTTCATTTGTTCCTTTTCCTCTTTGCTTTCAAGTTTACAGCGGTTTTTAATAAATACAGCTCACGAAGACCTACGGACAAAGAACTGGCAAAAGGCCTTTCTTTAGCGATGTCTGTACCACGTTTAAACTACAAGCTTGTAGGACATTTGTCAAACAACGATCGACGGTGAATTAAACCACAACTGCACAAGCATACAGTTCAGTTGCGAAGTTAATTCCTAATGATCTTTTATTGGCAAGAAAGGCAAAGAATCAGAAGGCACAACAACAACATGCAGTGCCTGAAGCTATCGATGTCGATCATATGCATTGCTTTACATGTCTGTTAAAACTAAACTAAAGCTGTCTGAAATAGCTTGTCGAAAATTCAGACATCAATATTACGAAACTGTAAATTAAGTCTCCATTTCATTCTAACTTAAAAGCCTGAAATCCGCCGAGTAACAAAGAATACAAAGCTTTATGTGATTTTACCACCTGACTCTACGAACTTTAATCAGCCTCAAAACCATGAAGTTTATGTCTTAAACTGAAGCTTCTTCTCGAATCTGAGTCTTCCTTTTTTGTTATATTTCAACACCTTCAACGCCTCGACGTCTTATATTAAAGTGTTTATATATAGTTAACATAACATATGTAATTTTATCTTGTGAAGTAATAAAGACATGGAATGAATAAATACATTGTTTTCTCGTGTAAAGTAGTTCTATCCCGCAGTACTCACAACATTGCCTTCTCTCTCGCCCGAAGTTGTTCTTTTGCATTCAACATGACACGGTTTCCGCTCGTCGTCATGATTTTTGTTTTGTGCGGGCGAGCGCGGATAAAAAAAACTATCAAACAGGCTTTTTTCACCAAAAAACTTCTGATCATCAGTTTGGCTCCACGTCTTTCACGTTCGGATGGATACCATCATAAACAAGTGAATCAGATTGGAACCATAAATATAATTATTATAAACCGCATTTCCAGGTGCAGAAAATCAAAATTTCCTCTCAACGTTTATAGAACGTGGTTTTTGTTTTGAGCTTGAGTTTTTACTCAGGTCCTTGACAGTTAGCATCGAAATGGCTTTCTAGCGCGCTGTGGCAGTGATATGATACAGCTGAGTCATTGAAAAAACTCTTGCGATTCAACAAAAGTCAGTTACCAGACTCTTGCATTCCATGTTAAATTTACCTTGAAAACCTGGGCCCGGTTGTTCGAAAGCCGATTATCTTAATCCTGGATTAACGTAAACTTTGGTTGCAGTTTTTAACTTTTGGATCCAAATTTCTTTTGCACCTTTTTGCTTTTCAGGATTGAAGTTCTCTAATCTAGAGTTTTGCAGAATATCAGCGTTGAACAACGTCTGTGGTTAGACAAATAAACTCCTCGGTTAAGTTTTAATCTTGGATTAGGGTTAATCGGCTTTCGAACAACCGGGCCCAGATATCTTATTCAACTTGACATATCGGCTTTATCGGGTGAAATTTAACGTTGAACTCACGAGTCAAGTAATGACTTTTTTCTATGGAATCTAACACCAGGGCAATGCAACATATTTGTTTCAATGTTTTGGCCAAAAAATTCATTAATATTAAAAGTTTTGTGTTGCGTTTCTGATTAAATACCATAAACTGCCCGTTATACCCCCCCCCCCCCACTTATAAGCCCCTCTGGTTCTCCCTTCTACCTGAAAGGAATATAAGATAGATAAGATAAGAACTTTATTTTATCGCGCTAGCCTATTGAACAATGTAAAAAAAAAAACAAATAGCTGGTTTCCAGTAGGGGCTTGAGCTAAGTATAAAAATTAAAAATACCCTTTCATATACCATTCTTGACAGAAAACGTATTCCTTTCGTATACCTTTCATTGACAAATGGTACCCCTTTCGGATACCTTCGATTCCAGGGGTTGGGGGGGGGGAAGAAAGCAACTTCCCATACATTCTTTTAAATGAAATCACAACTTGCAAAGCAATCATGGAGGTATCAGTCAGCGGGTTCGTGTACTGCGCATGAGCAGAGTTTGTCATCCCAAAGGAGACCTCCATCCCGAAGTGTAAACGAAACGAGAAACATGGCGGCCGATGCCAGTTAGAAATTTTAGTTTATTCAACGATTTTTTTTATTTCGAAGCCCTTCAATTTGGAAAATTTACCTCTTCGCGGACGTCGTTTTTAACGCACAGTAGTTTCTCCGAGATCAAGGTAAGGCAACATTTTGTAAATGTATATTTCTTCGCATTAAAAAAGCCTCTTGAGCTAGTAATTATAAGCTTATTGGCTTGGTGGTAAAACAGGGTGGTGAGCAAACAGTAATTATCCCCGCTGTATAACTCGCAAATTTTCAAGTTCTACTATTTTTTTTGTTTTTGTAAAATGTCAATCGGGTGTTCTATTTATGGTATTTCTAGTAGAAACACTTCTTCGTTTGTGCTATTTGGGTTGTGTTTTCACTAGGACAATTTTAGCTAGATAAAGTCAGAAAAGTCCGGAAATACAGTGAAAACACTTCGTCTAGTGTTAAGCGAGTTAACAATGCCAACTATTTTCACAAGGAAAAACAAAGGGTTTTCTCGCCTTTACGACAGGAAACTCACGCAGAGTTATACTACCTCGCAAGATGGTTTAACTTGTCCCGACAAATACCGCAGCCAATCGCATCGCGTGTAGTGACAGATGCCTGCCAAACAATCTGGCAAAATTATTTTCCAGACGCTCGCCTCGTGGTTCTTGCGAAACAAAACCTTCTATGCTTGTAAACATGGCTGACGAATTGCAAAACACTTCCCAATTCTTTCGCCGTTTTACAATAATTTCTCTGAACCCGTTGGATGCTCAGATCCCTCGTCCAGGGCCTTACCCGTTTCACAGCGTCGGCATACAGGATCAATGCCCGCATTACGGGCAACCAGCAGTTCTTCGGTCTCGGTCTTGGAAAAGACGGTCTCGGTCTTGGAAAATTTGATAAAATCGTTCGCTTTTCGCAACAAGGCAGTGCAGAATTCGTCCTTTACATTCATAGCAGTGCATCGACCGATTCCAAAGGTTAGCCCGACGTTTCTATATGAATTCCCAGTAGCTAATCTCCAAAGAGCAACGACAACCCGCTTCTCTACGGAGATAGCTTGGCGAAGAATTGTGTTCTGTCGTACCAGCTCAGGGCCAACGAGTCCACAGATGTGTTGCTCACTCTGAAGTGCTCGCTTCACAGATGATCTTGGTAACGAGCTGTTCGAACCAAAACTGTGGCCTTGGATAGACCCACATGGTCTTGCGCTTACGGCGATTTATGTTTGAATTGCCAGGATTACAACATTCTATCGATCCTCCGCATCTGCCCAGACATTAATCGCATCCTCTGAACGAAACTCCTTCCCTTTTTGCAAAAATATAGCGAGAATCAGTTCTAGTGAACCCTTTAAAAGAACTTCCTCTCCCGCCATTTTTGAAAGTTGCGTTGATTTGTAATTTGAATCTTCCGAGTTATTAGTGGCTTAAAATCTCCCAGTAAAAACAGATGTCATGTTTAACTAGCTGATGTCGGTCTGTAAACAAACACCTAGTAAGAATGTTCAGCTAGTTAATCGGCCTAGTGAAAACACAGCCTTGATAATGCACATGTCATCGGCTACCCCGTGGGGTCGACCCCGGGCCAACCAGGGGGATTGTAAAATCAGTCAAGCAAACTTGAGGAATTTCCCCTGGAAAGTCCCCTGGGTGAGGTGTCTCTCAGCTGAAAATCCCAATGACATCCTTTTCAAACTTGTGAATTCTCCCACCCCCTAATCTTTGATTGTAAAACAGTGTCAAGATTTGCCCCTACCTTCGGGCAAAGAATCCCATCCTTCTCCTTGTATTCCTCCACATATCTCCCTAGTAGGCCCGGGAGTCGACCCCACGGGGAAGCCGATGACATGAGTATAACTAAACCTATGTTTTACTTTGTAGTTTTTTCAGCCAGCATTTATTACCGCCTATAAAAAGAAATACTTTGGCGAAAACGGAATTTTGTGAAAACCTACTTTCACTGAGTGTTATGCACCTATCAATGGTTTGCCCCAGGATGGGGGGGGGGGAGGGGGCAACCCACGGGAATTAGACTTCCACAGTGGTCCTCAGGGTGGGAAATTTGACTTGACTGCCATTTAGGAGTGGGACTGCCATTTTGGGGTGGGAATTTGACTTCTAATGGCAACCCAAGGGTGGGAAATTGACATTATTTTGAAAACCTGAAAATGTCAAATTTCCTGTGGGTTGCCCCCCCCCCCCAACCCTGGGATAAACCATTGATAGCTGCATTATACTGTGAGGCATTTAAAATTGTATTGTGTTGCCTACAGTGTACCAATCCCACTCTCTTAACTCTTTGTCTCCCGGCTTACCACATATTGTTCCTGTGGGAATGATGGCTTTGAAAACCTACAACTTTCCCAAATTCTGGACTATCATTGAAATGAACCACTGTCGTTGCCAAAAGGTCACTTTTGTAGACTTTAATTATCACCCTGCAAACTGACTGACAAAAAAAAACTGAAATTGCAAAAAAAAAAAAAACTCACGACCAAATCACCGGTAGAAAAGGAGTTAAGGAAGAGTTCTTTTGCTTGTTTGTTTGTTTTTTCTTTTGTTTAGTTTAAAATTTCAACTTCAAATGCATTGCTTTTCTTTGAGGATTTTCATTGATACTATGGCAAGCTGTTTGAAGCAAAATTTAATCCTTGAAATATATGTTTAATCCACCAAATATTGGTTTAATTTAAACCAGTGAAAATTCTTTCAATCCATAATCCACCAAATATTGGTTCAATTTAAACCAGTGAAAAGTCATTCAATCTAATTGTAAATATAAATTTTCATTCAATTCAATCTTTTGATTATTATCATTTAATCCAATGCTTCGACTTTTGATTCAATCCAAACCTTGAAATATTTGTTTAAACCTCTGTCCGGTTTTATGCAATCTTCCTGGGCCGAGCGCGGTCAAGAGAGTAATCACGTGATAAATGTTTTGCCGCCTTTCGGTAAACGCCATTTTGTTGAACTCGTTGTGATGGAGGGAGCAGAAGATAAAATTCATCGTGTTGCTCAAATGTTGAAAAATGCCTCGATTATCCTTCGGGAAGCGGCATCGACGGCAAATTACCAGATGCAACAGGCTTCAGGTTCCAACAATCAGGCTTCAAGTTCCAATACTACTCAGGTTTCAAGTTCCAATTCTTCAGTACAGAGAGCACTAGATCATTGTAGAAACATGATCAGAAACAGCACAGCTAATGGGACCTATCGTCGTCTGAATCGTTCTGAGAGGCTATGAGCTGCTGCCCCTTTAAACTTCGGCAAGTCTTTTTCTAACTCAAAATCTTCTTCGCTCGCCATGTTGTCGCTACTCTCTCGTACTCAACCTACTCTGGTTTCTCTTGACTGTGCTCGGCCCAGGAAGATTGCATAAAACCGGACAGAGGTTTAAACAAATATTTCAAGATTTGGATTGAATCAAAACTCGAGGTATTGGATTAAATGATAAAAATCAAACGATTGAATTGAATGAAAATTTATATTTACGATTTATAAGATTGAATGACTTTCCGCTGGTTTAAATTGAACTAATATTTAATGGATTATGGATTGAATGAATTTTAACTGGTTTAAATTTAAACCAATATTTGGTGGATTATGGATTGAATGAATTTTCACTAGTTTAAATTTAAACCAATATTTGGTGGATTATGGATTTAATGAATTTTCACTAGTTTAAATTAAACCAATATTGGGTGGATTAAACATATATTTCAAGGATTAAATTTTGCTACAAACGGCTTGCCATGTGATTCTCCCTCTGCCATTCACAAAGATTTATACTCCTGGGGCAGGATTCCTGCATAAAAGCAATGGAGTGCTCATCAGAATTTTTAAAACAAAGCCTTAAAACGAACTAAAATAGTCTGTCCAACAAACTTTTGTTTGGCTTTTAGTCAACAGACACAAAAAGTGTGGACTCACTTCACACTTTTAAATGCAGCCTTTTATGTTCTTACTTCTTTCTTATACTCTTCCAAATAGTGGGCTGTAAGTTGAACGCCTAAATATGACTGGGAAATTGGGGTGAACTGTATTGGGAGTGGGGGGTTACTATTTTATAAATTCCTTTAACTTGATTATATACATACTTTTATTATTGTTGTGTAAGTTGGGGCTGGATTTCAATGGGACACCATCCTGTTTCCTGCTCCAGTTGCTGTGATCTATTTTTTCGTTATCTATTTCTTTTTTATCCATTTCTTTTTATCCAGAAAGTTACTAAACTAAACTCTATGATCAGGTTAGTTTTTGTTGTTTGTTATTTTTGCCACACCACAGACATCAATACAAAGATAATGAATAATGAAAAAGAGGGAAGAAAGGAAATTAAAAGAGAAGAAAGGAAAGAGTTTAAACACTGTAAGTGGTTCTGGGTCATTTATTTTAATTCCATTTCGGTTAAGGCACAATGGAGGACACCTGTCACTTCTTCTAGGATTCCCCCTTCCATCCCTTTGGTTTTAGTCATAAAATTGTAAAACCAGTTTCATTTTTCTTTCTCCACTTTGTGATGACACTGCTCAAGATAAAGAAAAATGAAAAATAAAACTGGTTTAGTTAAAAGTTTTCTACTCAAGGTTTTTTGTGGAAAAAAAATAAAAACACAACAATTACATGTCTTGAGCAAATATACACAGTTTCATTTTAGGAAATTTCTATTTCTTTCTTGGTGGAATCAGTCCACTTTCCCCCTAAAGGCTTTCCTGCCATGTTCTCACATTCTGTCTTTCACTGCATCCAGTTTGCTTTCCAGTGTTGTAAACCTTTTCATAAAAGATCAAAGAAGGATATTGTCCATTGGAATGAATAGATTTTCCACCTATGTGGGTAGCATTTCCACTATTATTGAGTGTATTATGGCTATCCCATCCTGTTTTTAAGTTCCTTGAACAAGTCCCTTGTACAAAAAAATCACTCCAGTAATGGCTCCTTGCGCGACTGTAGCATATGTGTTTTAGTTCAGTTTTGTCCTTGGTTCAATTTTTATTTTCCTTTGTTCTTGTGTATGGTAATGTATGATAATGAGTACAAAACAAAGGATGTGAGGAAATTAAAAATTGAACCAAAACATATGATCCTCACTAGCTTGTAAGTATTTCACTGAAAAAGCTTGTTCTTCTCCAGCTGTAGATGATATGGCAGTGGACCATCATTTTTCTTAACAATTTCAAGCACAACAATGTCTGGCAGACTTTTAATTTGTGGATTGCATGTTGCTGGTGAACCACATCATACACATTTGACCAGGTCTTTATCAGTTGTAAGGTCTTTTACACTGTATTACTTTGCTGCATGACGCGGAAGTCCAAGTTAAACCCTTAGTGGCTGCATACCGCTGGAAATGTCTCGTTAGGACTGGTACTATTACTGATGAAAAGGCTGTCTTCAGGAAGGAAATGTCCACTACTCTAAATGTTGCCTTGGATATATCCTTTGTTGGCTGTGGGTGGTCAGCTTGATTTAAGCATCTTTTGCTTGTCTTAATATTTATAGTTAGAAACTTACTTTTGATTTCAGTTACATGTAGCTTATGCCTGATGGAGGGTAAGATTGCCTCAAGGGAGCACTGTTTCCCTATGCCATTGATAGTACATACATTCTTCCATTATCTGAGTTCTGTTTTGTAACCATTCCCATAGCATCATTTTGCTTTCATGAAACTTTTCATGCTTAAACAATTTGTGCATTTCCTTAAGTGTTTGCATGCACTGTGACTCAGTGCTTCCAGTTGCATTAAGGAAGTGTGGATTTCTCTTGAAAATTTCATTGAGAATTACCAGTAAAGCATCTTGGTGATAGGAATTTGGAATAGCTCGTCAGATCCATTTCTGAATGAAGAGAACACATCTTTACTTGGTGTTGCATTTGCTGTGACCACTGAAGAAGTTATTGCATTAAATGATAACGATCCACAAGCGCCTTTGTGTTTTTCTTCCCAGTTGTCTTTGTTGCAAACTGTTAGCAACCTGTGGCATTTTGAACAATGCATCACTTTTCTATTTCCAGTTTGTTCTTTCTTTACTAAGGAGTCAACAGTTTTCGGTGAAAACTGTCATAGTTGGTCAAAACAAGATGTTGAACACAAGGATGGTATTTCTCTAACTGTTATGATCTCTTTAGATTTTTTCTCAGCTTCCATTTTCAAATCAAGTAACATAGGATGAGGATTATCTGGTTTTGTTATCAAGTTCCAATAATGATGGAAAGTCACATTCAGCAAGTTATAGCTAAAAACTGATCATTTCTTTGGACAAGGTACAGCTGTATATCCTTGTTGTCGTCGGGTCCATACAACAAGGTGGCACCATAAGCTGGTTGTGGCCCACATATTTAGCTGCAATTGAATATAATATGATGGAGGAATAGTCTTATAATGGCAAGGAAAACCCCCTTTAAAGGGGCATTTATATTCAATTATGCCTTGGCCACTTGTTGGCTTTATACCTGTACTGTGCATCTCCACTCGGTCATCGGGAGAGCAACCAATTATCTCTGTACCTTTCTGACTGATCACCCACAAGCCAGTCTCATGTGCTGTAGTGTAATGATTTGTTTGGTCAATGTTAGTCCAAGTAGATTACTCTAGCATTATCTTCACATTATTTTTCCCCACTCCATTGACAGGGAGCAGGGTTGGCGTAGTGGTGAGAGCGCTTGCCTGCCATCAATGTGTCCCCGGTTCGATTCCCGGACTCGGTGTCATAAGTGGGCTGAGTTTGTTGGTTCTCTACTCTGCTCCGAGAGGTTTTTCTCCGGGTACTCTTGTTTTCCCCTCTCCCCAAAAACCAACGTTTGATTTTAATTCCATTTGATTTGAGTAATGAGTTGAGTTGATTTAATTTGACTTTATTTGTTTCTCTTTTTGCTCGGCCCCACTATAAATAGTACCGAGGGTAAATAAAGGTTATTATTATTATTATTATTATTATTATTGTTGTTATTATTATGACAACTTTGCATTATGCTGCTGGGTGCTTCAACAGAATCGGATCTCATACCATGGATGCAAGGTACATGTAGACCAGTATAGTGCAAAATCTTTCTTTCTATGGAAGCCTAACACTACCCATTTTTCTTGCATTAATGTACTTTCTTCTTTCCTGAAATCATTGTCTGTTTTCTGTTTCAGATAATTTCTCTTGTCAAATACTTGAGGTGGTCAGCTTTTTGTAACATCTTATAGCTCTGCTGGTCTTTCAAGTTTACAGTTGGAAGTGAACTAACTAGGTATGTTTGGCAAATTAGGTCTTCTAGTGGCTTGATGAGAGACTTTGGACCTACTGGTAACCATTTTTTTGGACTTGCAGTATTCTGCGAGATTACCCAGGCATCCACACTTAAAGCAGGTTTGGTTTGCTAACCATTCAGGCTGTGGAGGATGGGTACAATCTTTTGCCCAGTGACCCAGCATACCACACCTAAGACATACATCATTTGGCTGTGCTTTCTGTTTTGAGTCTTTCTTTGATATGCCCTTTTTATCTGTGATACACTGTCTTGTTGCCTTTGAGTTTTTGAGGGAGGGGCTTATAATTAACCCATCCTTTGTACATCGCCTCTTCAGAAAATTTATGTACATAAACATGGCCTCTTCTGTTCCCTCACTTCCACCACATATGAGGCTGGTCAAAGCTGTCCACCATGAATACACAGCATCATCTTCTCCTTTCTCAGCTGTGATGTACATGTATGACTTGTCACAAAACCCAGGCAATTTAAAGTAGTTATAGACTTATATTTCTGTCCAGCAAAATGTTAAAGTTTGTGAAGATCTCTTTGTTATTAGCATCTTTCAAAGCTTCAATTGTCTGAATTGTTCTGTTAAGTAAGGCCTTGGGTGAAGCATGATCAATAATTTGCACAATTGCATGGCATTGATTGATACAGTTGGTGTAAGTTGGTTCTTGTGATTTGGCTCAATGGAATAATATGTAGGCAAACATGTCACATGAGTTTGATGAGCAGACTTAGCTGAGGCCTTTAAAAGTGATGCGCTAATTTTACTAAGATATTGCTTCTTTCCCGCAGCCTTGTTATGTTTGTACGTTGTTGATTCCCTTGTCAATCACATTTCACCTGGCTTCATCTGCGAAGCTGGAGCATGATACATGTATGCAAGGATGATGAACCTTCTATCATGCCAAGTTCAATTCTAATGATAAAGTCAGCTACAAGGGTATTTCTTATTTCAAAGTAAGCATTGGACTATTGGTGATGTTTCTTCTCTTACGAGGGAAAAGTAATTCTCAACGTCATCTTGACACATACTTTTTGCCGCCACATTGATGTAAGGGTAGTTTATGTTAATGTATCCTATTGTGCCAATGATCCCTCTGATTATCACCAACAGATCTTGATAGGTTTTGTGGGGTTTAAACTGTTGCCATACAGTACTTGAAGATTTGTAACCTCGACATTGCTGTGACTCTCTGTTAATCTCATGAAACCATGTCTGAAACCAGCGCAAGACAGCTATAAGATATTTCATATATGCCCCATCGAGAGTAGTTGTGTTCATTGTCTTGAAAAGCTTGTCGCACATTCTGATATAGGCACGAGTCTGCTCAGTTTCATTTAGCGTAAAAGGAAGGTCACTCCTCTCCCTTGTGCTTGTGGTTTCTTCACTTAGTACTTCCCTTGCATGTTTGACTTTCATTTTAATAGTTCTGCCATCCAAAAGTACATGTTTATCAGAAATTTTAGTATCAAGATATTTTGATACAGCAACTATATGATCCCATGAGATGCTCTTTTCATCTTTCCTCGATGTGTAATTTTGATTGAAAACAAAATTTCTTAGTTTCTTGATCATATGTGGGAAGTCTGAAATCCAGTGGATATAAGCTCCAGTCACTGGGTTTGTAGTCATCCAGGAAGAGCAGGTTCAGGTTTAGGTTCAGGTTCATTTATTTCACACTATTTACATAAAATGAACATAGAGAGAAAAGTATAGTTACAACAGATGATTACAAGGTAAAATAATTAAGTACAGGTTATAAAATGTGTGTGGTGGTCAAAGTAGCGAAGGCTTTCTAGTTGACCACCACCTACTTTTAAGTAAACGAAGAAATGACACTGAACTTTATTGGGATATAGTAGGAAATGTAGGAAATGTTTGTAGAGCCTAGGACTAATGCACAGGAGAAAATTACACGTATATACATGTAAATTAAGGTGTGTTAGA
Source organism: Pachyseris speciosa (assembly GCA_016490735.1). Lineage (NCBI taxonomy): Eukaryota > Metazoa > Cnidaria > Anthozoa > Scleractinia > Pachyseridae > Pachyseris > Pachyseris speciosa. The sequence goes on along the minus strand of JAEMWC010001116.1, from coordinate 29,516 downwards.
GATATACTGAAACAAGCGACAAATCTAAACAGGACAAGCTTAGCAAAAGAAAAACACAAAAATATATACAAACAAACAACCAACAACAACAACAAACAAAAGCAAAACAAAAAGAAAAGAACAACACATCATCGTCAGCAACAACAGCAGTGACAACAAAGACCAAAATATAAGCAGACAATTATTATTATTATTATTTTTAACTCTATTATTATTATTAGATAGTTACGTACTATACATTTGATCATCAAACAGAACATATATTTGATTGACAAGAGATCAGGTGGGCCTTATAAAGTGACTTTCCGAAACACTTTGAATTCCATGGCCCTCCATCACACACTCCATAAGAAACAATAATGTTACAATTTGAAACTTTATCCAGTGCTCGCACTAATGGTCATAGCATGTTCTTATCAAGTTTCTCGGCAGTGACACTGTAGACAGGGAATAAAGCCACTGGCCAGGCAAAATCCCGTTCAAGGCTGGTCAGGAAATACTGACATATTTGCCTTGCAGTCTTTTGTAAATTTGTCCCCTTTTCAGTTTCTTCATAGTAGCTGTTGTCTTCATCATCAAAGTACTCCTCTTCTTCATCACTGCTTTCCTGGACTGCATGGTTATCACTACCATTTGAAGTCACCAGGGATTCCTCAAAATCGTCACTGCATAACTCTTCAACATTATAGTCAAACTTCTGGGGAATACTTAAGTTCTCAAACCCTATGAGTTTCCCTGTTCTTCTGCACAATCTGATACTGTCACATATGTCCATCTCATCCCTTCATGTTTGTATTTCCCTCCAACAGAGCTCAATATTTTTGTGTCAACTGGACCCGTGTTCATATCAGCCATACGGTACCCTTTAACAAGTCTCCAGGAAGGTAATGGTAGCCACTTTCTAACTGCCTCATAGCCTTTCACTGTACATTTAACTGCAAAGGCTACCGCCAGCTTGATAGTTAATGTGTCCCACCTTATACTTTTTGGTTTGGTGGGGCTATTGCTACTGTGGGCCAAATTAAGTTGATTTACTGCATTCAGCATAAATGCATACAGTACTGATTCTTTCTTCAAGATATTGTTGTTGACTGCAAAGTCCATCATGTGAATGATATATAAATTACATATGAACTGGGAAATGAAAATCAAATGAGGAATGATTATCGCAGTTGTGAACGCAATTTATGCAATTGGGAAAAGAAGCCTGAGTAGTATAGGAGATGGGTGTTTAAGCGCATTTTAAATTTTGCGTTAAATTTTGTGTTGTCCCAAGGTCAAGGTCAAAGTCCCAAGGTCAAGGTCAAATATTTTATGTTGTTCCAAGGTCAAGGTCAAAGGTCAAATCCCAAGGTCAAGGTCATTTCAAATTTTATATAAAACTATATATTTTCAAATTTTATATAAAACTATAGTATTTTTAATTTTACTGAATATTTCCAAAGCCCTTGGAATAAGATAAATTCAACTCCGTGGTCAGTATGAAATACAAAAAAGTGATTTGTATAGCAAAAACGTTAAAATTAAAATGGCTTAAAGAAATATTACTATTATATATTGGGGATGATTAATAAGAATTATTTCCAGAGGGCCTTGGAAAAGCCCAATCAATTTTTAAGCCAAAGTCAAATAAGATCAGGTCGCCAGATGGTAAATGATCAGAGTTTAAACGCACTTCAAAAAAATATATATAGTAATAGTAATAGTAATATGAATAGAAATAATCTATTTAAGAAATTATTAACAAGCTTAAGCCAAATGGATGTTAATGAGATAAAGCAATTAGTGAGTCTCGCTGATGACGTCAAAAAACAGAAGCCAATTGCTGCACCAAGAACTAAAAAATTAATTAAAAGACCAATACCTCGTAAGAGTGTAAAACAAATGGTAAAAGATTATGAAGATAATATTATTCCACCTCCAATAGAATTTAGGGATAAACCAATTGCTGCACCAAGAACTAAAAAAGTAGTTCAAAAACTAATTCCACCTCCAATAGAATTTAGGGATAAACCAATACCAGCTCCAAGAACTAAAAAAATAGTTCAAAAACCAATTCCAGCTTTAAGAACAAAAAAATTAATAGTTCAAAAAGATAAAGCATTAAAAAATTATACAAAATCATTTGAAATTAGTATTAAGAATAATCAAGATCCTCTTTTACAATTACAAATGACGAGAAAATATATTGCAAATTTATTGTCAAATTTATTAAGATCCATGAAAGGATTAAAATTTGTTGAAACGATTAAAGTAACATTTACAAAAATTTCAAAATGAAGAAGTAATTTATAAAACTGGATATTTTAATTCTCCAGTTGAAATAATAATAAATGAAAAAGATATATCTGAAGCAGTTGAAGAATCACAACAAAATATTTTAAATCGAATTAATATTTGGACTTCAGAAGGTAGTGGGTGGAATATTAGATCAGTAGATAATCATTTTATTAATGTTGTAATTTATGAACCTATTAAGGGATCATCATATATAAAATTACCAAAAGAATTACAACATCATATGAAGGGATTGATAAATTTGAAGAATGAAGATAAAGAATGTTTTAGATGGTGTCATATTCGTTATTTAAATCCACAAGAGAAAGAACCTCAGAGAATTAAAAAAATGATAAGCAATTTATAAATAAATTGGATTATTCTGGAATAGAATTTCCAGTTAAAGTTAATCAATATAATAAAATTGAAAAGCAAAATAACATAAATATAAATGTATTTGGATATGAAAATAAACAAGCATTTCCAATTTATAGTTCTAAAGAAAAATTTGAAGATTGTTTGAATCTTCTATTGATTACAGAAAATAAAAAAAAAATCATTATATCTTAATTAAAGATTTTAATAGATTTATGAGAAATATGACAAAGCATAATGAAAGAAAACACTTTTGCATGTATTGTTTACAATGTTTTAGTTCTGAGAAAGTTTTAAAAGAACATAAAGATAATTGTATTGTAATAAATGGAAAACAAGGAATAAAAATGCCTGAGAAATTTGAAATTCATAATAAACAGTTAAAAGTACCATTTGTGATATATGCAGATTTTGAAGCAATTACAGAAAAAGTTGCTGGATGCTTGCCAAATGATAATAAATCATATACAGAATCATATCAAATTAATTTGTGAGAAAGAATATGATGAATCTGATATAAAAGTTAGAGATCATTGTCACATAACTGGAATATACAGGGGTTCTGCACATCAAGATTGTAATTTGAATTTCAGAATAACTGATAAAATTCCAGTTATATTTCATAATTTAAGAGGTTATGATTCACATTTCATTATGCAAGAGATTGGTGAAATAGTTAAAAAGCATACTTACAAAAATAAGAAAGGTGAAGACTGTCAAATGAATATAAATGTGATTCCAAATAATATGGAAAAATATATGGCTTTTATGTTAGGAAATAATTTAACCTTCATTGATAGTTTAATTTACCAAATGATGGTTTCAAATATACATCTCAAATATTTCAAAATGAAAAATTAAATCTAATGAAACAAAAAGGTGTATATCCTTATGATTACATGGATAGCTTTGAGAAATTTAATAATACAGAATTACCATCAAAAGAACAATTTTATAGTATTTTGAATGATACACATATTTCAGATGAAGATTATCAACATGCTCAAAATGTGTGGAATAAATTTGAATTCAAAAATATGGGTGAATATCATGATTTATATTTAAAATCTGATATACTTTTATTAGCTGATGTATTTGAAAATTTTAGGAAAACATGTTTGGAATATTATAAATTAGATCCAGCTCATTATTTTACATCTCCTGGTTTGAGTTGGGATGCTGCGTTAAAAATGACACATATAAAATTAGAATTAATGACAGATGTTGATATGTTCCAGTTCATTGAAAAGGGTATGCGTGGTGGAATCAGCTATATTGCAAACCGTTATGTGAGAGCAAATAACAAATACATGCAAAATTATGATAAAAATAAGCCATCCAAATACATCATGTACTTACATGCAAATAATTTATATGGGTGGGCTATGTCACAGTATCTACCAACAGGTGGTTTCAAATGGATGACTGAAAAGAATATCAATAAGTTGGATCTAGCTAAGTACAAAAAAGATAGCAACAAGGGATTGATACTTGAAGTTGATCTTGAATATAATAAAGAATTACATGATCTTCATAATGATTATCCACTTGGACCTGAAAAAATGAAAGTGACTGAAAGCATGTTATCAGAATATTGCAAAAATATTGCAAATAAATATAATATATCAACTGGCTTAGTTCACAAGCTCATCCCAACATTAAACAATAAAGATAAATATGTTCTTCATTACAGAAATCTTCAACTGTATATAGATCTTGGATTGAAAGTTACAAAAGTTCATAGAGTATTAGAATTCAATCAGTCTCCTTGGTTGAAACAATACATTGATTTCAATACAGTAAAAAGAACTAATGCTAAAAATGCTTTTGAGAAAGACTTCTTCAAGTTAATGAATAATTCAGTTTTTGGTAAAACAATGGAGAATCTGCGGAAGAGTGTTGATGTTAGACTAATAACTTGTGAAAAAAAGTTGTTGAAAATAACATCCAAACCAACATTCGTCAGCAGTAAAATTTTTAATGACAATCTCGTTGCAGTTCACAAGATTAAAGAAACACTTTTTCTCAACAGGCCGGCATATGTGGGAATGTGTATCTTGGATTTAAGTAAAACTCTGATGTATGATTTTCATTACAATTACATCAAAGCGACATATGGAGATAAGGCTAAATTGCTTGTTACTGACACTGATAGTTTAACAAATGAAATTTAAGCTGATGATGTATATCAAGATTTTTGGAAAGACAGGAAAATGTTTGACAACAGCGACTATCCTGAGAACAATCAATTTTTCGATAAATCAAACAAAAAAGTAATTGGAAAATTCAAGGATGAGGCTGCTGGAATCCCTATTACAGAATTCGTTGGTTTGAGATCTAAGATGTATAGCTATGTAAAAAATAACCAGTAAGGTGGTAAAACTGCCAAGGGTATCAAAAAGAATATTATTAAAAATATAATTAAACATAAGGATTATAAACAAACGCTGTTTGAGAATGAACAGTTGTATCATAGAATGAAAACTATAAGGAGTCAAAACCATAAGTTGGGGAGTTATGAAATTAATAAAGTTTCTCTCAGCTGTTTCGACGACAAAATATATATTTTTAAAAATGGAATAAATAGTTTAGCTTATGGTCATTATAAAATACAAAATTATGTAAAATAATAATATAAAATAAAATGAATTCATTAATTAAAATTATGAATGAAGCTACTTCACTTTCAAGAGGTACAAGTTTAATTACACTTTTTCTAAGATCAAATGAAAAATTATCTTTATCTTCAGATAAATTAATATTTGAAATGTCAACAGCACAAAATATAAAAAGTAAAATGGTAAGAAAAGATGTTATAACTGCATTAAAAGCAGCTCTTTATCAAATAAAAAATTATAAATTATCTAAAGCTCCAGAAAATGGACTTGTTCTTTGTAGCGGAATTCCAAAAAATAAATGTTATTTTTGACGAAAATTTTAATTATTCTCAAGCTATTTTAATAGAACCTCCAAAAACAATTTTAAAATCAGATTATATATGTGCTAAAAAATTTTATTTAGAATCTATTTTAGAAATGTTTAAAAATGAAATATTTTTTGGAATGGTAGCAGTATCTGGAAAAAAAAGTTGATTTTTATTCAGTAATTGTAACAGGATTACATATAGAATTTAAATTAAAACATTCAAAAGAAGTATCTCTTCATAATACAACAAGAAAAGGTGGACAAAGTGCAAATAGAATTCATCGTATTGGCGTTGAAAAAACAGAAAGATATTTTACATATATATCTGAAAAAGTAATTTATTGTCTTATGAAAAATAATAATACAGAATCTATAATTGAGAATTTAATTATAATAGGTCAAAATAATCTTGAAAAAGAATTACTTCAACAAAAGTTAATTAAACAATATTTTCCTAATACTATTTATAAAGTAAGTGAAAATTTAGATCAAAGTACATTAGAAAGAATATTTAGGGATTATTATATTAATGCTATTATCCAGAAAATTGAAGAAATAATATCTAAAGCAGAAAATATTGAAATGTTAATTTTTGGAGTTGAAAATATCTCAATAGCCCATAAAGAATATTTATTATCTTATATTATTACAAATGATGCTTATGATTATCACAAATATAAAGAAATGGAATTAGTTACATCATGTAAAGTAATTTTTTCTAATAAATTTGAAAAATATGGGGGAATTATAGGAGTTAAATGGTTTTAATTAAATAAAAAAAATGAAACAAAAATTTTTACAATTCTTGGTTCATTAAGCGGCCATCGCTTAGCGACGAGCCGCTTCTAGTAATACCCTTTTTTTTTTTTTTTTTTTTTTTTTGTAGTTTTTTTTTGTCGTGGTGTCCGTCGAGAGGCCCGTGCCCCTCTCGGCCGGAGGATGTTTGTTGAGAATTGTCAAGCGATTATGAAAAGAAAGGTAGCTTCGTGGCTGACCATTTTTGCGAGCTTGGGCATAGTATGAAATGCCATATTCTCGACACTTTAAAAATTTTGTGGCTTTGCCTCGTAGGCTAAGGTTCCGGCAGTCTGATTGATCTCTCAGTTTTTGAACGCGTAGTACACCCGTTGGGTTACCGGGCAAACAACGGAACGCTTCTACAGCGCATGCAACCGAATTTGGAAACTGGCGCGCATCGGACGGGTAGGCATATAATCTTCGGTCTCTCTGGTGGCAATTTGAGGGAGATAGGTCGATTTGTTTGGAATTTATTGGCCTTCGCGTGGTGAGGGTTGGTTCGGAGCCCCCCTGCCTTCAGTTATTTTGTAATGCACAGTACTCGTAGGAAACAAAATCGACGAAATGGCGTTCAAAACGGCTAGAAGGCACAAGGCGGCTATTGAATAAAGGTAAGAAGGCTTTACAGGTTATATTTTGAGTGATCATGATTATTTTCTCGATGCTCGCATCGTTGTATCTAAACTTCGCGTAATAATATAGAGTGTAAACTTTAATTGACTAAAAGGCAATTTATTACAGGTAGACAAACAAAAAGATTTCTGGCCTTCGCGTGGTGAGGTTTCGTTCAGGGCTTCCCTGCCTTCAGTTATTTTATAATGTAAAGTACTCGTAGGAAAAGATTCAACGAAATGGAGTTAAAAATGACGGCTAAACTTCAGCAAGGAGGCTATGGAATAAGGGTAACAAGACTGTACAGGTTATATTTTGAGTGATTATAATTAATTTCTCGATGCTCGCGTCGTTGAATCTAAACTTCGCGTAATAATACAAATAGTATAAACTTTAATTGACTAAAATTCACCGAGAGGAGCATTACGCTTGCTTTCCCGATATTGCGTGCAAGTTATGTTTTGCCTGTTTCACTCGTGGGAACGGGCACTTCTGATTGGACAGATATTTATAGTTTCGAAACACAATGCCGTTGTTTTAAACAAAATCTTTTGATATTTGTGTTTCTTTTCCAGAATGATAAATTGTAACAACGTTTAAAATAATTCATAAGGCCTATGAAACTTTGAAGAAAGTCCATGACTTTCAGTGAATTTACTTTACATGTAACGAGATTGTTCGAGATATAAACATAATTTAATCGGCTTCGACAACTCAAGTGGTCGAAACTTCATATTTGTAATACATGTGCTTCCCTTTTGTGTTCATTGCATACCGTTTCCCTGTTATTCTTTTAAAAAGAAAATAAAACTGCCATTTGCGCACGGTTACTGCTAAGTTTAAGAAACCGGAAACTGCGTTACGTCGCTTCCGGTAGAAAAGTATGTAATCTCTTGAAAAACTTTCCTTCTGAGTAAGTAAGAACATCGGACGGGTTGGCATATAATCTTCCGTATCTCTGGTGACAATTAGAGGAGATAGGTCGATTTGTTTGGAATTTATTGGCCTTCGCGTGGTGAGGGTTCGTTCAGAGCTCCTCTGCCTTCAGTTACTTTATAATGTACAGTACTCATAGGAAAAAAATTCGACAAAATGGCGTTTAAAAGGGCTGGAGGGCACAAGGCAGGTATGGAATAAAGGTAAAAAAAGGCTTTACAGGTTATATTTTGCGTGGTTATGATTATTTTCTCGATGCTCGCGTCTTTGTGTCTAAACTGTGCGTAATAATGCAAAGAATATATACTTTAATTGGCTGAAAGGCAATTTATTACACTGAGGTAGGCAAACGAAAAGATTTCATATTGAAGAAAGATTTGCTTTTATTTCTCTGAAATACGCGTACGTAGAAATTTTTTAGTGAACGGCCGATTCCACACACAGCTGTACGCTTTGAGCTGTTTGTGTTTACTTGAGCATAAATTAATTTTGTCAAAGTTGTCAGTTGCGTGAAAACGCGACTCTCTCGTTATCAGTTCAATAGTTCACAATGATTTTTATCTCTTTGGAAAGCCAAAAATACGGGCTATTTGAATTTGGAAAGCAGTTTGCAGTAACTAAGAAGAAAAACTTGAAATATTTTTGTTTGCGGTAAACCACAAATAACTCATTTAAAAATATTCACAGCGACTTAAACTGGTACAATTTCTCGCCTTTGTGAAAGTAAGACGTTTGTAACTAGCCTTTTACCCGGCGTTGTGTAATAATTTATGTCTCTCCGGGAAGCTAGAAACATATCCTATTCAAATACCGAAACTATTATTCTTTTAAAAGGAAAATAAAACCACCATTTGCGTACGGTTACTGCTAAGTTTGAGAAACCGGAACTGCCTTACGTCGCTTCCGGTAGAAAAGTATGCAATCTTTTGAATAACTTTCCTTCTGTATAATATCACCTTATGTGTCTAGTTTTACACCAAAAGAAACAAGAAACAATGTAGTTGACAAATATTAGAACGTTTTTTATTCTAACAAAATGGAAAACTAAAAATTGCGCACGCGGAGTTAAGTTTATGCAAGTAAACACATTAAATTTTGTGGAATGCGTGAACAATTGTAAGTCGCCTTGTATTTATCGCTTGATAATAATTTTCCTACCTATGGAAAGTTCAAACCATGCAGTATTCGAATTCCGTATTCTTGAACAAAAATTTTTATTTAGGGGTAGGAGTCACGAATCGCAAAAGCCTTTGAATCCTATTGACCGAGTAGTAGCCTAGGCACGAGTTACTGCGATGATGGTGCAATACTGAATGAAATAACAAGGCAGTTGTTTTGATTGCGTGACGTTGTTTGTAGTTAAAGCTAGCTTTGCTTTGCAGTGGTGGAGATATCGGTTATCGTCGAAAAAGTGGTCGACGGATCTAAGAAGCCGCTTTATACCAAATTCTTCACTTTGTGTGAAACAAATCCGAGGATTAGTCATTTGGGGTTTTGACACAGTTTGACAAGCTGTCACAAGTGTTGGAGTCTGCCTGAATCGTCTGTCACGCTAACTGAAAGGCGCCTTGAACAAAAAATGAATTAATGTACGCTCGACTTCAACCGCATCCTGTGCATTAATCCGCCTCGGATGGTCAAAAAAGGCCGCTTACGAATTCTTTCAGAATTTCTTGGGGTTTTTTTTGTCGTGGTGTCCGTCGAGAGGCCCGTGCCCCTCTCGGCCAGAGGAAGAAACAATGATATAAGTAAAGAAATAATTTATAATAGCGGTTACAGGATTTGAACTCGCGACCTTCAATTTCCTAGCTCGGCCCCTTATCCGACTGCGCTAATGAGACATCTCTTGCGGTGGTTAGGGAATTTTGTAGTAAATAAAGTCATTAGGTCGGTCACGCATCGTCTCTTTAATATCCGTTTCAATGCCCAAGGGTTACAGAGAAAAGAAGTGTTTTCTCAGAATTGAATTACTCCAATGTACATCCCATGACGAAGGATATTTATTTGAGAGCGTTTGTTTTGAGCAGTATTTCAGAACAACGATGATTGGGTATGGAATAAAGGTAAGAAGGGTGTACGGGTTTTATTTTGCGTGATTATAATTATTTTCTAGATGCTCGCGTCGTTGTTTCTAAACTTCGCGTAATAATGTAAAGAGTGTAAACTTAAATTGACTAAAAGGCGCCCAGAGTAGCATTACGCTTGCTTTCCCGATATTGCGTGTAAGTTATGTTTCTTGTCTGTTCCACTCGTGGGAACGGGCACTTCTGATTGGACAGATATTATAGTTTTGAAACTGTGTCCTGTCTATGGTTATTTTCGTTTCACAATGCATTTGTTTTAAACAAAATCTTTGGGCATTTGTGTTTCTTTTCCGGAATGATAAATTGTAACAACGTTTAAAATAATTTATAAGGCCTATGAAATTTTAAAGAAAGTCCATAACTTTCACTGAATTTACTGTAACGTAATGTAACGAGATTGTTCGTGACCCGGTTTTGAAGATAAACAAATATTGACCGAGTTAGTGATGGTGCAATACCGGAAGTACTAGTGATGGTGCAATACCGGAAGTGAAATCAACCAACACAGCTCTTTTGCGTGGCGTTGTTTGAACATAGCTTAGTAGTGTTGAGATATCGGTTATCGTCGAGAAACCGGTCAACGGATCGAACACATGACTCAGATTTATACCAAATTGTTCGCTTTCTTTGGTATTGTCAAACAAATCGAAGTGCCAGTGTTTTGTCAAGCTTCAGCTGGCCTTGGTTTCTCGCGTAGCGAATATCCATAGAATCGGTTGAGTACTTTTCCGTGTTAAATTGCAAAATAGGTTTACAGCTTAAGCGTTGACAAAAGAAAAAAGAAAAACAAGTGAAAAGGAATAGAAAAAAAAGAGATCAAAGAAAACAAAACTTTCAGTCTGTTGAGGATTGAACCACCGACCCGAAGCTGCCATTACAGTACGAAAAGGGCGCCCTAACCCACTAGGCCACCAAAACCTACCCTAAGCGTAAAAGCGAATTTTTATCATCAGCAGTGACGAATTGACTGTCATGCCAACTGAAAGGTGACAACAATTGAATTACGATCAACTTGAACTTATCCAGTGCATTAATCCGGCTGGGATGGTCAAAAAGGCCGCTTCTAATTCTCGCAGAATTTCTTGTTACATTTTTTTTTTGTCGTGGTGTCCGTCGAGAGGCCCGTGCCCCTCTCGGCCAGAGGAAGAAACAATGATATAAGTAAAGAAATAATTTAATAATACCGCTTCCGAGTTAGAACTCGCGACCTTTAATTCCTAACTCGGCCCCTTATCCGACTGCGCTAATGAGACATCTCTTGCGGTGACTAGGGAATTTTGTACTAAATAAAGTCATTAGGTTGGTCACGCATCGTCTCTTTAAAATCCGTTTCAATGCCCAAGGGTTACAGAGAAAGGAAATGTTTTCTCAGAATTGAATTACTCCAATGTACATCCTATAATGTTCACTCGCACACAAGCGACATGTTAACAACAACAAGATTTATTGCATAAGCCCAGTTCTACAAGCACGTGGAGGCTATGATAATGTATTATAATTATGCAAATTAATCATGACACCTCCCTTCCTTTAAAACAAGATAAACCTGGAATGAATGGTTAACTAATCATCAAGCAATAATCAATAAAATGAACTTTGCTCAAATGTTTGCATTGTTTGCTGTAACAGAACAGTTCAGTTCATAACATAGTCCTTGTATCTTGCTGGCAATCTCACAGTACGGCCACTGGAGGTACACTTTGCTTGTGTCGGCAGAGGGCTGCTTTCATTGGCAACAGGCAGGGCCGAATCAGCATTACTAACAGGAACCGCGGGTGTGTCAGAGACAGGCGGTATCACTGCTTCATCTAGGGGTGGTCCCGTACTCACTACTGGGGGCTCATTTGTTAGCAACAAATGTCGACGATTGCGACGGTATGCAGTGCCGTCAGGTGTTGAGACTACGTAGGATCTAGGAGCTGTATGCTGCGCAGTAACAGTTGCCGGCTCCCAGGTCTTTCCCATTCGTATATGCACTGTTTCATGTGGCTTGATCTCAGGTAACCGCTTTACGCTGCGATCGTAGTACATCTTCTGTTTATCCCTACGCTCTTTGAGCTTGTCGTAGGCATTGTGAACCACTCGAGGCTTCAAGAGGGATACCGTAGAAGGCAACTTGGACTTCAACATGCGACTCATCAACAACTGTGCAGGTGACTCCTTTAGTCCTGAGACTGGAGTGTTCCTGTACTCCAGGAGAGCTATATACGGGTCATTTCCATCTTCAAATGCTTTCCTAAGCAGCTTCTTGATGGTTTGTATCGCCCTTTCACTCATCCCATTGGACTGTGGGTATCTGGGACTTGAGGTGGTGACTTGAAATCCCCAATCTTTTGCAAACTGATGAAATTCCTTGCTTGAAAAGGGCATGTTATCAGCAATAACTTCATCTGGGATTCCATGCCGGGCGTACATAGATTTCATACCAGTTATAACAGAACCAGCTGTCTTGTCTCTTAGGAGACAAAGTTCAGGGTACTTAGAATAATAATCAACAACAAGTAAATATGACTTAGAGTTCAGTTCAAATATGTCTGCACCTAGCTTCTGCCATGGCCTCTGAGGGACTTCATGGGGTAATAAGGGCTCCTTCTGATTCTCTCTTTGATACTTTAGACATACAGAACACTTGGAGATCATTCTTTCAATTGCAGTAGACATACCGGGCCAATAAACGACAGCTCTAGCCCTTGACTTGCATTTCTCCATACCAAGGTGACTCTCATGTGTGCAGTTTAGAACACCCTGTCTCATCTCTTGAGGGATTATGAGCTTCTCACCAAGGAATAACAGACCTTCAGCTTCATGAATTTCAGCTCGCAAATTCCAGTAGTAGGCAACGGATGCAGGTAATTTGCTTTTGTGGGATGGCCAACCATTCTTTACAACTTTACTTAACATCTGAAGGATTTCATCTTGAGCTGTTGCTGCTTTCATCTGGGCAAGCTTCTCTTTAGTCATAGGAAGACGTTCCACGAGGCTGTGGACGATTACTTCCATGTCATCACTTAATTCTTGCTCCGAGGGTGGTTCATCCAAGTAAGCTCTTGAAAGTGTATCTGCAACATACATGTACTTGCCAGGGACATAGGTGATGTTAACTTCGTACTTCTGAAGTCTGAGAAGCAGCCGTTGGAGCCTTGGAGATACTTTGGTCAGCGGCTTCTTGTTAACAGACACTAGAGGCTTATGGTCTGACTCCACATCCACTGGCCGCCCATACACATAATGGTTAAATCTCTCGCAGCCAAATACAACTGCAAGAAGTTCCTTCTCTATTTGGGCGTAATGCTCCTCCGCTTGGGTGAGGGAACGAGAAGCGTAAGCGATCGGGTGTCCATCTTGGAGGACACATGCCCCAAGACCAGACTTAGAGGCATCCACTTGCAATTTGACTGGTTTGGTGGGGTCATAGAATTTCAGAAGAGGCTGACTAGAGAGGATGTGTTTCAGACGCTCTACTGCTTGAGTATGCTCATATGACCAGATCCACATAGCATCTTTCTTTAGAAGATTTCGCAAGGGCGCAGTAATTTCTGACTGATTAGGAATGAACTGGGAGAAATAATTCACCATCCCTAAGAACCTCTGCAACTCTTCTTTGCTCTGAGGCAAGGGCAACTGTGTGATAGCACGCACTTTCTCAACATCAGGTTTCAGTCCTGATTCAGAAACAATGTTTCCCATGTACTTGACTTCACTAACTTTGTATTGCAGCTTTGCAGAGTTGAACTTTACATTTGCTTGTCGAGCTCTTTCCAGAAGCTTAAGCATGGTTTCATCATGTTCCTTCTCATCTGTAGCTGCAACAATGATGTCATCAAATATGACCTCCACACCATCAATATCTCCAAACAGGGCTTCATTCTTCTTTTGGAACACCTCAGGTGCTGAACTTATGCCGAATGGCATACGCTTAAACCGATAGCGGCCGAAGGGGGTATTGAATGTACAGAGGTGGGAACTTTCTTCATCTAAGGGCACCTGCCAGAAACCATCTTTTTCATCTACAATGGAGAAAACTTTCTTGCCACTGAGGCGACTTGCAATGTCCTCTGCTGTGGGTATCCTGTGGTGCTCTCTCCGAATAGCCTTGTTGAGATCTCTAGGATCCAAGCACAGTCTCAAAGAACCATCACGCTTTTCAACAATGACTAAGCTGTTAACCCATGGGGTGGGTCTGTCAACTTTCTGGACAACATCTTTCTCCTCCAACTCTTGAAGTTTTGCTTTAAGTTTCTCAAGTAGGGAATACGGTATTCTTCGAGGCGGGTGAATGACGGGCTGAACGGAGTCATCCAGCTCAATGTGGTACTCGCCTTTCATGCAGCCTAACCCACTGAACACATCAGCAAACTTGTCAACAATTTCTTCTTTTGTGCGAGGGGCCTGGGCAACACTTTCTACTCTTTTCACCAGATTTAATTTTGAGCACGCCGAGAGCCCCAAAATTGGTGGTGAATTAACAGCAGCAACGAAAAATGGAAGGCTTTCCTTTAATCCTTGAGCCTCACAAGCCAGGGTGACTTTCCCTTCGGGTTTTACCTTGAAATCTCCATACGAAGACAGAACAACACTGGTATGCATTAAAGGTGGCTTGTTCTGGAGTTCGGAGTAGACGCTGAGTGGCAAAACATTCGCTTCGGCGCCAGTATCCAGCTTGAATTTAACAGACGATCCACCGACAGTTACGGTGGAGAACCAAGCTGAATCAGTAGCCACACCGGTGACTGTTCCGATAAATAACTCTTCGGTTTGGACTTTGCACTGTCGACCAATGGCGCCGTCTTGGCTCGGAGTCACAGTGTGTACTCGAGAATTCTTCTGTGGGCACATCTTAGCGTAGTGATGTTTCCCTTTGCAGATGTGACAGTGTCTTCCAAACGCTGGACACGATCGCGGGTAGTGCTTTGTTCCACAATTCTTGCAGTTAAATTGCTGCAGCTGGCGCGATGTTGTGGCGGGCGCTGGCTTGGTTGGTTTGTTTCTTGGTTTTACCGCGTGAACGGGGATCTTCTCCGAAGTCTGCACTTCCTTTAGTTGTTTAGCGCTAGCTTCTGCCGCTCTGCAAAGACTCGCCGCTTTCTCAAGGGTAAGATCAGACGATTCACGAAGTAATCTCTCTTTAAGACGAGTGTCACTTACACCAAATACAATTCGGTCTCGAATCAGGCTATCTTGCTGGGCGCCAAATTCACATGACTTCGCACGAGTCTTCAATTCGGTGATAAACTGATCGATAGATTCGCCCTCTTGTTGTTTACGTTCCCAGAACTTGTATCTTTCGAACACAGTATTCTTTCTCGGATTGAAATAATCTTCAAACTTTTTCTTCAGGTGATCAATCTTGTTAGGATCTTCACCAGTAGCGAATCGGAACGTATTGTATATCTCGAGCGCTTCTTCGCCGATTGTGTGCAGCAGAATGGCGCACCGCACCTTTTGATCTTCTTCGATCTTTCCCGACGCCGTCAAATATAAGTCAAAACGTTGCACCCATCTCCTCCAATTCTCGGCAAGATTCCCTTCAAGCACTAGAGCTCCTGGAGGCTTGAAAACTTCCATATTTCACTTCTGACACCATATAATGTTCACTCGCACACAAGCGACATGTTAACAACAACAAGATTTATTGCATAAGCCCAGTTCTACAAGCACGTGGAGGCTATGATAATGTATTATAATTATGCAAATTAATCATGACACATCCCATAACGAAAGATATTTATTTGAGAGCGTTTGTTTTGAGCAGTATTTCAGAACAACGATGATTGGGTATGGAATGAAGGTAAGAAAGGTGTCAGGTTTTATTTTGCGTGATTATAATTATTTTCTTGATGCTCGCGTCGTTGTATCTAAACTTCGCGTAATAATGTAAACAGTATAAACTTTAATTGACTAAATGGCACCAAGAGTAGCATTACACTTGCTTTCCCGATATTGCGTGTAAGCTATGTTTCTTGTCTGTTTCACTGGTGGGAACGGGCACTTCTGATTGGACAGATATTATAGTTTTGAAACTGTGCCCTGTTTATGGTTATTTTCGTTTCACAATGCATTTGTTTTAAACAAAATCTTCGGGCATTTGTGTTTCTTTTCCGGAATGATAAATTGTAACAACGTTTAAAATAATTTATAAGCCCTATGAAATCTTAAATAAAGTCCATAACTTTCACTGAATTTACTTTACATGTAACGAGATTGTTCGTGACCCGGTTTTGAAGATAAACAAATATTGACCGAGTTAGTGATGGTGCAATACCGGAAGTACTAGTGATGGTGTAATACCGGAAGTGAAATACAGCTCTTTTGCGTGGCGTTGTTTGAACATACCTTGGTAGTATTGAGATATCGGTTATCGTCGAGAAACTGGTCAACGGATCGAAGACTCAGATTTATAGCAAATTGTTCGCTTTCTTTGAAATTGTCAAACAAATCGAAGTGCCAGTGTTTTGTCAAGCTTCAGGTGGCCTTGGTTTCTCGCGTAGTGAATATCCAGAGAATCGGTTGAGTACTTTTCCGTGTTAAATTGCAAAATAGGTTTACAGTTTAAGCGTTGACAAAAGAAAAAAGAAAAAGAAGTGAAAAGGAATAGAAAAAAAAACGAGATCAAAGAAAAAAAAACTTCACTCTGTTGAGGCTTGAACCATCGACCCTAAGCTGTCATTATAGTACGAAAAGAGCGCACTGACCCACTTGAGCACCAAAAGCTTCCTTACACGTGCGATTGAATTTTAAATTCTTTATCATTCGGAGTGAGGAATTGACTGTCCTGCCAACTGAAAGGTGACACAAATTGAATTACGATCAACTTGAACTTATCCTGTGCATTAATCCGGCTCGGATGGTCAAAAAGGCCGCTTCTAATTCTCGCAGAATTTCTTGTTAAAAATGAACAAAAACTAGTAGAGTTAATAAATTCTCTCTACTAAAACCACTATCAATTATAGGTTAGATAAAGTTAGTTTTTTCCTCTACGTGATAAATATGATTTGCTTTCCTCCATGTGTCTGGTTATTTCATAAATTAAATCTTCAAAACAATTGCTCATAATGTATTTACATTTGTTTTTTTCATATAACTGTTTCATGTTTTGTTGTTTATCCGACACTTGGTACACACCTGTTGGACTTTTGAATTCAAGACACAAAGCATTGTATTTTCTAGTGGGATTCATTAACATCAAATCACATTGTCCGGACATGTATCCTTTGTTGTAACTTTTAATTCTCATAAAAGAGCTCATTTGATTTTCACCAATACCAGCAATCATTAAAGCATCCTCATATTATTGTTTCTGTCGTTGAATTGTTTGTAATATCCTTGTTTTCTGATTGATGGTAATACTTTTGGTGTAACCCAGTGTTGAAATTTTTCAGCTTCTTTTTTTTGGATGATAATAATAGTGAATAAAATCCTGATTCATTTATAAAAAAAACATTTGAAAGTTTTTTCAACCTGAGGGACCGTTTTGTTCCCCCGTGAATCAGTGGCCTCAGCACGAGGGAACGTTTTGTTCCCCCGTGAATTTATGATTATTTTGAGGTCTCTCAAGATTTTATCATCAGATACAACATGATCTCTGATTGCTTTTCGCGGATTTTTATAGTTGAGAATATTGGCAATGTCTCTACCTCTGAACCATATATCATTTTTATCATCAAGATAACAATCTATTGATACATTTAATTCTTTATTACTATAGGAATATTTTTGCATACTCATCATATATTATATATAAGTTAGATTATTTTTCACATATCTTTTAAATTCTTGAATGGTATCCAACTATTGAAATCATCACTATATCCCTTCCACTTTACTTAAGCTTGTTTCTTCTTGTAATCCCTCCGAATGACTTTATCAAAGCGGAAAAGATTTTGTTTGGCTTTTAATAATTCAGGTTCATAAAAACTCCCTTCAATATCTTCACCTTTGAGATCTTTTCTTTTGTATGTTATTGGATTAGTGTATTGGATCTTATCTATTATGAATAATTCTTCGGTCCAATTTGGTGTATAACCTTTATCAAAAGTCTTTCTTTTGTATTTACTAATTCGAACCTTATCACCTACTTTAAATTTTGGTTTATGTTGTAATGTTTCCATTTCACCGTATACACTATTCCTTCATTCTTTTTCTTCGAAGCATCTGTGGGTGCCATCTTTGTACTTGAATGTTTTGTATTGTTGTACTGTTTTAATATTTTAGGTAATATGTCTATGTACTGTGTGTTGCCTTGGACAGTGAACTGCTTCCACATTTTGGATTTGATTGTTCTTTTCCATCTTTCAACCACAGAGGACTTTTCTTCATTTTCAGTGTAGTAAATATGTATCCCATTTTTCTCTAGCAAGTCCTTCAAGTGTTTGTTGTAAAACTCTTTACCTTTGTCAACCCATAGATATTGTGGTTTTCTATCTCTGAATATTGTTTGAAATGCTTCAGTTACAGTTTCACCCTTTTTATCCTTCAGAGGAACAATCCAACCATATTTACTGAAAACATCGATGACCATCAGAAGATTTTTGTAACCTTTATTCCATTTGCTGAATTTTTGCATTTCAACAAGATCAGCAGCCCATATTTCATCAATTTTATTTACAATCACACGCCGCCGAGTAAAGTTGCGTTTTATGGTTTTATGCAATTCATCTGCTAATTTTTCTTGCCAGTTTTCTTCACTCGACGGCTTTTTCCGTTTTTTGGAACACCTAGACCTAATTTCTGTTTTGGGTTGATTAAGAATCTAGCTGTTTGGCCCCATTTTGGCATCTCACCATATGGTATTTGATCTAATGATTGAATCATTGTTCTATCACAATCACCTTTATTTTTTCCCATATCATAACATATATCGTGATATGCTGCTATTTCATCAACTTCATTGTAAGGTTTGACATTCCATTTTATGACCTCACCCGTATTTTTATCATACTCCAACTGTTGATCGAGTGGATTGTAAGGTCCCATATATTTATAATTCCCAGGAGTCCAACCTGATTTTGGCTTTGGTAATTTTCCAATAGCCTTATGAATATCAATCCCAGAACCATAATCTAATCCTTTAATATCTGTTTTATGCATCTTTTTACCATCTTTCCTTTTAGGTCTAATTTTTACACTCGCTGAAGTGAGTAATTCTTGCCCCACTTTTGAAATAGCGGGTTTTGCGAGGGAAAGTCCCTTATCAATTATTTGCTTTTGAAGTTTGGGATTTCTAAGGGCCTCAGATGCATAATATTTCCCTGCTTTCCAAGCTTGAGGTAAAATTTCATCCTTCATTGCCATTCCCGCTAGATGTAAACCAGTTGTTAATAATGTTGATCCAATGCCCGCCCCTTCAGACGGGCCAATTAGTTTCCCTGTTTCCTAACAAATTGAGTCTTTGTGATTCCACATTCAGCACAAGTGCATTTCAGCATAGTTCGACCATTTTTAGTCATTTCAAACCTTTCACTTCCAGGTACACATTCAGTGACTTTTTTCTGTTTGATACAATACGATCTCATATATATAATATGTTAGATAAAGAAAAGTGCTTTTAATTTGGGTGATATAGTTTCATTCTATTATTTTCATTTCTTATGTAGCATGATGGAAATATTTTGATGTAACATCCTTTATTTTTCATAATTTTATGTTTCATAAATTCTTTTGTTGAAGGACTCACATAAAATTTATCATCGTTGCATTGCATTTGAAATGGAGTTAATTGAATCATTATTATTTTATTATGAAAATTTGCATTTTGAATTTTTAACCACTGATTGTAATTTAAACCTACTCTAACGTCTTCTAGATCTGACATATATAAATGAATTAGATATTTTCAAAGTAGTTTATGATAAATCTGTGATTGACACTCGCATCTGTTGAACTGAATTTGGAATTATGTATTGTATTCAAAATTGATTTACCTTTTTGTCTTTCTAATAAATAATATAAAATCCAATACCCACAGAGAACACTATCTTTTTCCTGAATTTCATCTCCAGAGTATACGAGTTGTTTTCCACTTGTAGTCATATATTTTTGAACTTCAATTGGCATAATCAAACCAAAACTGTCAAAATATTCACAATATTTATCATTTTTGAAATTTCTATAATTAACCCAATGAGTACCAGTACCAATTTGAGAATCAAGATTTACAATTCCACATTCATTGATTTTAATCTGTCTTGGTAAATTATCTCTTGAATAAACTCCTCTAAAATGCTTTATGTTGAGTTGTTTTACCCAATCTAATAAATCAAAGTTAGATAATGGTTTATTTATGAATCTTAGAGTATTGTTCCAAGTATGGGGATTGAATTGAAAGGGCTGTTTTTGCCTAGTAGAAGTCCTTTTCCTGAGGTCTTTTTTTTTTTGAAGTTCTTTTTTTTTTCATTCCAAAACCAATTGGATTATCCCATGTACCTACAACAGGTGGGGATTGCCATGGAATTAAAGCATGTTTTCCACCACTTTTATTCTTATTGAAAGCAATTGCATCTGGAACATGAACTGGTAATGAACGTCTAGGTCTACTTCTTTCAACGTGTAAACCCTTTCCAGTTAATTTTTTAATTGCTTCTATTGCAAGGGGGATTCCAATTGAGGCTAATATTGTCCCAATACCTTTTTCAATTTGAGTTTTTGTTGGATTTTTAACAAGTTGTCCTCCATACTGCATCGCATTTATAATATCCTCTTTTTGTTTTTTAGTTAATAAATTTTTATTTGCTATTAATTAATTGATTTTTTCTTGAACAATGAGAAAACCTCCTTTTTGTTTATTTCCAAATAATTTATTAATTCCCATACTCCCAAGAGCTGAACGAGCACCTGTAGCTAATGCTGGAGCTGCTTTTGAAATTGCTGTGGTAGCATATGGAAGTAATCTAGTTCCAAGAGAAAAAAGACTTGTCCAAAGAGAACCACCATGTACAACAGCTTTTCTGATTTATGATTTCGATATAGAAATATCGGATCCTTTTTTCATTTTTTGAGCTTTCATCAATCTTTTAATTTGTGTTTTTGTTAACATGAGTTGATCATTACCAGATAATTCATTATGTGATAACCTTAATGTTATAGCTGAATTTGATTTTATAGCTCTTGCAAGCTTTTCTTTCTGTCCCTGTGACAATTTAACACCATGAGGATAATAAGTAGTCATATAATAATAGATTAGATAAACTATAATTATATTTAAGATAAAAAGAAGAGTATTAAAAATGGATGATTTTTTCCTATTGTATTAAAGATAGATGGGATAATATTTAAATTGTGTCAAAAATGGATGATTTTTCAATAGTGTAACAGTTCCATTGTCGTTAAATTCAATTATATTTAAATCATCAACGCAAAGAGGACCGCGTTCTATATTTTCTCTGATTTGTGTTTCAGATAAAGTAATTTCTTTTCCTTCATTCAGTTTGTCAATTTGTGTATTTGTTAATATAAGTTGATCAGAACCCTTTGATAATCTAATTGTTAAAGATGAATTTTCCTTGAATGTTTTTCCAATATATTTTTTTTGATCTAGTGAAAGTGTCAATCCATAAACCGTCATATAATATATGATTAGATAAATAATTTACATTGATCTCAGAATTAATTTTCCATCTGTCTTTCTCATTTCAACATCTTGTTCATAAAGGACTAATGCATATACACTATAATCTGCGTTTGTTCCCGCACTCAAAGTGTATTTGAAAGTTAGTTTTGTCATCCCATCTTTTATGTCCTGTTTTTGTTTTGTCAAATCGAAGTAAATGAAAGGGAATATGGAGCCGAAGTTACCTCTATTTAGAAGAGTGGAATCACTGAATTCATTGATTGCTTCAACATATTTCAAAACATCTCTGAAAACTCTTGATGGCTCAGTTGATGGCTTATAGTGGACCTCAGGATAATCAATTCCATTACCAACCTCAAGATGACAACTCGTCATTGTTCGATTATTTGCAACTGAAAATGTGTTATACAAAAATTTATTGGCTGTCTGAGATTCATCATTTGCATCATTGATTATGAAAACAAATATATGCCTCGGTTTATTTATTCCAGTTGAAATACGGAAATTACCTGTCTGTTGTCTTGTTGAATTTCCTCTCTCAACCATTTCTCTCATGTATGTCCATTTTCTCGTATCAAGATATTGATCCATATACAGTTTTTTACCTTCAGCATTAAAAATAATGCGAGGAACAATTAACTGAAATTTTGAAAGTACAACACGACAATTATCTGCAGCTTGCCAAATTAAAGTTGCATCACTTTCAAGTGTCAAATTCAACTCTATTTTTGATTAGGCAAAAGTTCACTCCACAAGCTCTTGAAAAATCCGTATCTATTTAAGGGTATTTCTGCATTTACAGTACCATTAGCACCATTCAACAGTAGCTTTCTTGATGCAAATCCTTTGTTATAATTAGCTTGAGCTACTCTGTCTTCAGCATGTCTGTTTGTGTCAAGATAAAAGAACTCATTCGTCCCTTGAGAGGAAGCAAAACCTTGTGAATATTCAAGTAAAGACTTAATATTTGTAGCTTGGTTAGCATCTCTACATTCATAAACATCAACACCGTTCATCTTCACATTAATAACATTAATTAATGAAAGACTAGAATTTACCATACCGTTTCGATCATCTGCGGCAATATCAGCTCCATCTGCAAGTTTCTTTACAATGAAATCAATATTAAAACGAGTATTGAACCAATCGAATAGTTTAGTTTCTCCACTGTTATCAACAACGAATCGATAACCTGTTTTCCTCTGATGAGTATTGTTTGCAACTACAGTATTTAGTGCCGTTTCAAGCTCAAAAACAATATCTTCATAACGCTCTATAAATTTTGAGTCACGATAGTTTGACATATATTAATGGGTTAGATAAAAGTTATTTCTTTCTTAGTTTTCCACATGAGATAAGTTGACTAAGTCTTTCATTCACTTCATTTTGTGTTAAAGGTTTAGGATTTTTAGTTTTGGTTAGTTTAGGTTTTTCCTTTCTCTTGCTTAAAAGTTCAATTATTTTGTCACCAGCTTTTTTGCCAGCATAATAACCAAATGTTGTAGCTGCTTTTTTTCCAACAGTTTTGATAATGTCAGTCAGGACACCTTCACCATGTTGTTCCTCACTTAATTTTTTATATTCAAATCGTTTCATATACTATTTGGTTTTATAATTCCGTCCCTCTCAAGAATATCTCAATATACCAATCTATCCCGTTTAAATGAACTGGAGCTCCGGAAGAATCAGTCACGTAAAAATGTATTGAACTGATCGTATGTGTTCAGACTGGATTCCATGAAAGAAAACGAGGCTTATATGTGAATGGTAAAGATCTAACAAGATCTGTCACTGGAATAACAGCAATAGTACTTGTACTGTTACCATCAACGATGCTATCTATCACCTTATCACAATTAATATAAATTTCGTCTACTCCGCGTGTTATATCGGGTAAATTTGTTCCATACTCTGTTTGAGTGACTATTTTTGACTCAAACCCGATAAGTTTTCTGAATTCAAAATTTCTCAAATCCACTTGATAATTTTCATCAAGTTCAATCAAAATACGGTATGTTGATAAAACAAAAAACATATTAACACCGTACTTCTTTTTAGCATCATCAGGATCATCAACAACTAAATGTTTATTTTTTCTCATATACTCATGGATGCAACTATTGATATCATCATATGAGTACATTCCATCAACAAAGGTAATTGTTTCCCAATTTGAACCCTTGTTGTAACTGTATTTAATTTGATTACTCCCATAAGATTGTCTGATATTATACCAAGAATATGTCATATTGATAGTCTTCACAGCGATTTCATATTTCATATCATTCGATAATATGAGAGGAGTATTAAATCTTTTTGTAAAATCATGACTTTGACTTACACCAATTTTGTCTCTGTTTTTACTGTTGAATCGTAATGATTTTTCTGTCATATATTATTACATTAGATATTTAGTTATTATTTTATTAAGCTCTTCGTTTCCAACAATACACAATCTTTTTAATACGTGCAATATCTTCACAAACTCATCTCTAACACTTGTACTATTATTACCGGCAAAAATAGACCCACCGAGTAACTGAAGACGTGATAGTAAGTCACCAATATCATTATAATAAACAACACCTGCTCCAATTTGTTTTCTTTTTCTAATACCTTCACCAACTGTTTTTGAGCCTTCTTCAATAAGATTAATTCTTTTTCGGTACTTTTGTAATAATTTAATGTCTTGAGTTAATTCATTTATTTGTTCTTTATAATTATCCCTCTCCTTTTTGGTTTTTGATAGTACTCCTTTTTGACGTCCAAGTTCTTTTGTTAACTTACCAATATTTGCATCATAGTCGGCAATATTGATCATTCCATTCATATGTTGATCGAGTATTTGTGATGGAGGAGATAACTTGTATTTTATTAATGTTTGCACCTCATCTGGTGTAAAACCCTTGTCAAGATTTGACTTATAAGGTGATTTTATATCAGACATCATTTTGGGTTTGTAGTCTATTGGTAATTTTGTTGTTTCCGTAGGTTTTGATTCAGGTAGTGTGTTTAAAAGCATAAGATCTTCAAATCCACTTGTCAATGCTTTTTGATTCTTTTTCAGCTGCTCAATAACTTCATCCTGTTTTTTGTCTATGCTTTGTTTCACACTCTTCTGAGCATCAATAGAAGGTTTTAATAATCGTGATGTTGTATCATATGCATCTTGTTTTGCATATTCATAATTTTTGATAACCTCACGAACTTCTCTAGTTTTATTTCCAGCTTCAATTCCACTTTCAAGAAGTTTTTTCATTCGTTCAATATCCATATACAATTATATTAGACTAATCTAAACTACTATTATATGGAAATCCCAAATTATGACATTTTTCAGGATTCAAACAAGTCTTTTAGACAGTTGTATCCGTATATGCCAAAAGACACATTCAGAATGCTATTAGCTGGTGGATCAGGATCAGGAAAGACTACGTTATTTTTACATTTAATTTTAGAACCTTTAGTTTACTATGATCAAATTCACCTTTATGCAAAAAATTTAGATCAAGATAAGTATCAATATTTACAACAATTGATGGATGGAATAAGTAAAAAAGTAGGTTGTCCCGTTTTAATATGCAGTCAAGATGAAATTTTGCCCGTTGAACAAATCCAAGACACTGAATTGCAGCGATTAGTTGTGTTCGATGATTTTGTAACGGATAAAAAACAAGATCAAATTGTAAACTATTTTATTCAAGGTCGTCACAAAAATTGCAGTGTGTTGTACCTAACGCAGTCATTCTATGGATGTCCAAAATTTATTAGGCTCAATTGTAGCCACTTCTGTCTTTATGATTTTCCATCTTCAAGAGAAAGAAACTTAATCTCCCAAGAACTCGGAATTGATAAGCAAAAGTATATTGAAGCAACAAAAAAACCATATTCTTTCTGTTATGTTGACAAGCCAATGAAAACAGTGAAGAGAAACTTTTATGGTGTTATCTAATCTAATAGTATATGGGTATATTTAATTTTTTACCAAATCAAGATAATATGAGAACTGGTAATGAAGGTGATAAAGGTGAAAAAGGTGATAGAGGTCCAATTGGTCCTAAAGGTGATAAAGGTGATAGAGGTCAAATTGGTCCTAAAGGTGATAAAGGTGATAGAGGTGAAATTGGTCCTAAAGGTGATAGAGGTGATAGGGGTGAAATTGGTCCTAAAGGTGATGAAAGGTGATAATGGTCCAATTGGTCCTAAAGGTGATAAAGGTGATAGAGGTCCAATAGGTTTAAAAGGAGATAAAGGTGATAGAGGTCAAATTGGTCCTAAAGGTGATAAAGGTGATAAAGGTGAAAAAGGAGATAAAGGTGATAAAGGTGATAGAGGTGAAAAAGGAGATAAAGGTGATAAAGTTGATAATGGTCCAATTGGTCCTAAAGGAGATAAAGGTGATAGAGGTCAAATTGGTCCTAAAGGTGATAGAGGTGAAAAAAGGTGATAAAGGAGATAAAGGTGATGATGGTTCAATTGGTCCTAAAGGTGATAAAGGTGATAATGGTTCAATTGGTCCTAAAGGTGATAAAGGTGATAGAGGTCCAATAGGTTTAAAAGGAGATAAAGGTGATAATGGTTCAATTGGTTCTAAAGGTGATAAAGGTGATAAAGGTGATAGAGGTGAAAAAGGAGATAAAGGTGATAAAGGTGATAATTGTCCAATTGGTCCTAAAGGTGATAAAGGTGATAGAGGTCCAATTGGTCCTAAAGGTGATAAAGGTGAAAAAGGTGATAATGGAAATGAATTTAAATTAACTGATGATGGGAATTATGATATTGATAACAAGAAATTGGTTAACGTAGCAACACCAACAAGCGATAAAGACAGTGTGAATAAATTATACGTTGATTCTGAAAACGTAAAACAGAACATCGCCATTAATGATAAAACAAGTCGAAGTTATGTTAATTCTAACTTTGTAAAAAAGGATAGATCTATTCCAATGATGGGAGATTTGGATATGGGGTGGAACATTGTTAAAAACATGAAATATCCCGTTGATATATTAGACGCCACAAATATGAGTTATGTTGATTCACAAATTGCAAGTTGTATAAAAAGGGATGGATCAAATCCCGCAGAAGGTAATCTTAATATGGCTGGATATGCAATTGAAGATCTGAAAGATGTTGATAACAATACTCCTGCTGAAAATGCTGTTAACAAAAAATATGTTGACCAAGGCTTGCAAACCAAACTCAATACGATTGCACAACAAAATCTAAATATGAACAACAATGCCATTACTGATCTTGCTCCTCCCGTAAATTTAGACGACGCAGTGACGAAAAGATATACTGACGAATATTTTCTCCGACGAGACGGTTCGACAGAGATGTTTGGTGATCTGTCGATGGGTGGAAATATAGTTACAAATGTAGGTGATGTGAAAAATGAAACTGATGCAGTGAACTTTAGAGTTTTAAATCGAGCTTCACAAACTATCAGAGCAAACACTTTATTATTGAATGGAACAAACGCGATGAGGGCAGATATGAAACTTGGAGGGCATAAAATCATTAACTTAAAAGAAGGAACAAATAAAACCGATGCCGTAAATTTAGATCAATTAGAAAAAAGTCATATTTCATCTGCTTCTCATCCAAAGAATGCTTTCAAATATTTGATGAATGATATCGATGAAGTTAGTACTGAATATGGCTTGAAAGTTAATGGATATATTAATTTACCTCGTTCACCACATACAATTTCAAAAAAGGTCATTGATGTAGACTTGAATAAAGAAGCTAATCATATTTTTAGAGCTAGAATTGGATTTAATGTGCATACAATAAAAGATGGAAAATACACTTTTATCCTTGAATGGCTATTTCCTGATTATGAAGGAATGAATCTTAGTAGTGTAACATTCAGTGCAACTGGTGGAATCAATATTCATAAAACCGTAGGGAGAAAATTTAATAACAGAAACGAAGATCATTCCAGATATTTATTGTGGATTGAAAAACCGTCAGTAAGTTCACCACCTGAATATTTATATTGTACGATTCATATTAATGCTAACCCAACTTATCCAAATAAGTACAAAGTTCCTTGTGTTGTGTATGGTATTGATTTTGAAGCTGTAGACGTTCCATCAAGTGTTTACGACTTCGCTGAAGCTTATAAAATCGTGAATGAAAAACTACAATTACAAACTGATTTAGATTTGAATGGACATGCTTTGATAAATGAATCAAGAAACTTGTTTGATGGTGAAAACGGTGAATTAACAATGCTAAATAATATTAATATGAACAGCTTTCTTATAAGTGAGGCTAAACTTGGTGGTGATTTAAATCTGAATGGCTATAGAATTCATAATAATAGTTTAAATCTATTTCGTTCAAGCGTTACAGGTGTAATTATGGAAACCGCTTTCGATCTCGGAGGGTTTGCTCTCTATCAGCCAAAATTAGGGGGTGATTTAGATTTGAATGGGAATGGAATAATTGGTCAAATACAATATTTAAACTGTTTTGTTAAAGCTAATCAAGGGCATAATAAAAATACTTTAAAACCTGTGTTAATGGCGCTGAATATTTAGTTATTCATAATAATAACTTTTATCGTAAATGGTTTGAACCCAAGAGTCATATCATAACTAAGTGAAGCACGATCGTCCGGGTTAGTGTAGTCCTGAGAAGGACTGTTTGTGGTGACATTGACTGACGTTTCGACAACCTGAGCGGAAGTCATCATCAGAGTCAAGTGATTGGGGTAACGTCAGGAGATGGTATAAGTACTCTGGTCGTTGATGTGATTGGTCAACGAAGTCGTGATGTTATTGGTTGTCTGTCAGTTAAGCCGTGATGTTATTGGCTGTGAAGACTGTAAACCGTGGTTGGTGCGTTTCGATCCGTCTTTTGTTAGTCAAATGTTCGTAGGTGTATTGTTAGTCAAATTAGTCGGTGTGTCTATTGTTTGTCTGTTGTTGATATCGTCAATAAGTCGTTTGTAAGGTGCGGGAAGCTGTTGACAACGGTTCAGTGGTGTCTGTTCTAAGTTAGTAAACCAACTTTCCAGTGCGATCCGTTGGTAGTAGTTAGTACAGTAGGTAATGCATTTAGCAGAGTCCCAGTCGATTGTGTGGTTTGTCAGTAAATGGTGCTCAGCAATGTTATTGTTGATGTCACCATTTCTCGTCGCTCGTTTGTGTTCAGTCAGTCTTACGTTCAAATTTCTTCCAGTCTCACCGATATAAGTGGCCTGACAGTCGCAGCATTCGATCTTGTAAACTGCTCCCTGTCTGTCCTTTGGTTCGTCTTTGTCCTTAACGTTCGTCAATAATTGTCGTAAAGTTGTGATGGGTCTGTGAGCGACACGGATATCGTAAGGTTGGAGTATCCGTGCGATGGTCTCAGAAGTTCCTTTGATGTATGGTATAGTCGCTGTAGTGACTGGTGTCGGGTTAGCGTTCGTAGCGTTTGGTTCTGTCCTGTAAGTGTTGCGTCTAACAAAGTCGCGGTTGTAGTTGTTCTTACTGAAAACGTTGTCTAAGTATTTGCGTTCGTCTGCTTAACTGTCGCTCGAGTCGCAAACTAGTTGCGCTCATCTCGTTAAGGTCCGTATTGTCGTTGCTTTGTGTGAAGTAGGGTTGTAAGATGATTCGTCAAGTAGTCTGTCAGTGTGTGTGGGTTTTCTGTAAACTGTCGTCTGTAGTTTGTTGTTGTCACGGCTAACAAGGCAGTCTAGAAAAGGTATCTTACCATTTTCCTCGATCTCCTTGGTAAACTGTATGTGGGCGTTCTGTCTGTTGAGGTGTTCGTGAAAATCGTCGATTTCGTCTTTGTGTACAGCTGTGAAAGTGTCGTCGACGTAACGTAGCCAGAGCGGTAGCGTTCGTTCGTAAGTCGCAAGGGCTTGTTCCTCGATGTTTTGCATGACGATCTCTGCTACAACAACGGAAACTGGTGAGCCCATAGCTGTCCAATTGTTT
>JAEMWC010001115.1:237500-254527 GCA_016490735.1 Pachyseris speciosa | reverse complement strand
TTCTTCAACAGCTGTCTTCTGGTTACGTTTTTTAAGGCTCTTCTATTACCAGAGGTGTCAAGACCCTAAAATTTGGAGGTATGTCGTATTAAGATATCATAGTGCGAGGGAAACCACCATTAAAACTTTAAGTTTTGATAAAACCATTGATATAAAAAGTGCACGGTTGACTGGGATTGAATTTGATTTCACGTGTGAAACACGAGCTAAAAACCACGAGGCATTGGTCGTTGTTTACAAATCCTTTCAGTTTACGAATCTTACTTTTCCACGACAAATTATTATAAATATTTCAGTCAGAGACATCAAACTGCGTTGAAGATGATCTTGTTCAAACCTCAATTTAAACTCGGTCTATCAAAACGTCAAAGGGAATCTTATGCAAATTATAGTTCTGATAAGATACATTAAGCCAAAGTTAGCTATGTTCATCACAGTGTTGTTCAGTAAATCAGTCATGATTAATCAAGCAAAAAGGTGTTGTTTATGTGCCTTAGGGCCAAACCACAGTCAGGTTTCGGCCTGTTTTTTTTCTGTTCTATTATTAGGCACCATTTATCGATCTTCTTAATATGAGTCGTAAATAATCATGCGGAACGTTGAACTAGACTTTGGTGAGTGTTACCTGCTCGTTATGCGTGAAATGTTTTCTCCCGCCAAAACTTAAGAGGGGTTCACAACAAGAAGCCGGAAGCTTTTGTCATTTGTAATTCTTTATCCAAGAATTAAAGTAAACAGTCCTTGAGCGAAGCCACTGTAACAACAATCGGTTCGGCGATTTATCATTTATTTACCATTTATCGATCTTCTTAATATGAGTCGTAAATAATCATGCGGAACGTTGAACTAGACTTTGGTGAGTGTTACCTGCTCGTTATACGTGAAATGTTTTCTCCCGCCAAAACTTAAGAGGGATTCACAACAAGAAGCCGGAAGCTTTTGTCATTTGTAATTCTTTATCCAAGAATTAAAGCAAACAGTCCTTGAGCGAAGCCACTGTAACGACAATCGGTTCGACGCAACATTCATAACACTCGGGCGACTCGAACATAGGTGTCGAGCGAACGGGAAGACCTCGACAAACTGGAGTTATTCTAGTGGAAGGAAGTATTGGGAAACGGTCTTCAAAGTTCAGTCGAAGGATGTAAGGCCGTTAGTTCCGTGCGTACGTGACAAAGAATATGCATCCATAGTTATATTACAAATATCATGGCTGATTTGTCGAGTATGATCAACATCACAATTCAATATGCAGTTGATTCAGGCACTGTAAAGTGTATTCGTTCTACTGTAAAGGTTTGCAATTGTGTTATACCATTCTGATGTCTTCAGTTTTGATTAAAGTCTTATTCAGGAGAACAGCAGATTTCGTAGCAAGATTTGGCTGTTAAGGTAGTTTTTTTTCCCCAAATTTAATTATTTTAATTTATGTCGCGCGCTAAGACTGCAGATGAACAGAGGTTAATTAATTCAGGGACTATTTAATATCATGTCAATATCTCCAGTTGTGTCATAAATCCAATGAGCAAGATACTGTAAACTGCTGTTTGATCAGATATGCAATAAGTTTATTACATGAGAGCTGAGATAAGTTAACGCATCGATATCTTGGTTATTACCTCCTGATGATCGGCCCTAATGAACACCTCACATAAATTAAAATAATTACATTTCGGCGGGATATTAAACGTGTTTTATCTAGAACTCCTTACTGTATGTGACAGGGTTCGTACTCTTTTTGAACTAAGAATTCAAGGACTTTTCAAGCACATTCTAGGGCACAATTCCAGTTTTTCAAGCACTCAATCCAGTAAAAAATGCCATTGGAATGTAATACTAGATGATCGGGTTTAAGGGATAACTGCCAGATTTGTTCAAGTCTAAGTCTTTTCTAGTTCTTCCACTAAATGGAAATAGCCAAACTGCAAATTTCAAGGTTTTTCAAGGACCCAATGTACTCTTCACGGACTTTCAAGGCAATCAAATTCAAGGACTTTCAAGGACTTTCGAGGTGCGTGCGAACCCTGATGTGACCGTATGAGCCAACTCGTGACTTGTTTCAGTTGAATGGTATTAACGGGAAAAATAGTTTGAAACTTTGCCAAAAAGAGGTTATTGAAAAGGTATATACTAAAATCAGAAAGGACGAAACGAAACTACCAAAACGAAACGAGTGAAACCACCAAACCCGCCGAAACGAACTTACCAAAACAACCGAAACGAATCCGTCGAAATGTTTTGACAGTTCTATAAGGAGATTGTTGTGAACATTTCGAGTTTGTCGCGCGTGACGAGTTACAGTACTAACAGAGGACCTAAGGCCATTAACGTCCTTGAATCAGTTCAGAACTAAAATATGCCAAATTTCTTTCGAACACCAATGCAATTGTTACTTATGTAAATAGTAGTTTAATGTACTGTATATAATATACGATTTTATTTTTATATTGTTTTTTTCTTTCTCGGAGAAATAAGCTATACAGCTACTCTTGTAAATCCGAGGTGAAATAAGGGTGGTGTTATGTGTTGTTATGTTTTGTACTCGCATGGTTAATGCTGCTGCATTTAAGGTGGCTCCCACCGGTTTCCAGCACTTTTCAGCTCGTGTACTTTGATGGATCAACCTTTACCCAAGGCATCTTCAAAAGTTTTTGCCTTTGTAGTGGTGTCAAACACATACCCAATCACTGCTGAGCAAGTGGTAGTAGTCATACGTATAAGACCCTAGAATTTAAGAACCTGTTAGGCTATAATTTTCGATTTAGACTCCCTTTAGCAGTAATCCCACTATTTGGGGGAGCAGGGATGGCGTAGTGGTGAGAGTGCTCGCCTCTCCGGGTTCGATTCCCGGACTCGCCGTCATATGTGGACTGAGTTTGTTGTTGATTCTCTACTCTGGTCCGAGAGGTACTCCGGTTTTCCTCTCCCCTCAAAAACCAACATTTCCAATTTCCAATTCGATACGGAATTTCGAGGGCCACAGGTTTGTCAGTTGAATTACTGTTAAGTTTCACCCCCGTTAAATAAAGTCGATTTATTTTATTTCAATTTGGTCTTTCAGTATCACCCTTTTAAGCTCTTTTTGTACTAGCTCAGTCATGTTGTGAAATACACCGGACGGTGTCTTTCTTGTAGTTAGACTGGGTGGGAACCGAACTCGTAAAGCAAGAAGTTGATTCCCAAATGCAAATTACTCACAAAACGTGAATTCTGTAGATTGCCCGAGATTGACCTTGGCCCCTGATGGGGTGAGGCATTTAAATAATTAACTTGATACCCCTACGTTACCTCTGAAGTCTCACAAAGAGATTAGGACAGAAAGAGAAAAAATTGAGGTTGTTTTGAGCTACCTTGTTCCAACACGAATTTGACCCAGGACAACACAGACAAGGCTGAAGTCTCATGTCTTTTTTCTTACCTTTGTTTTTAGTCATGGATGACGTACATCAAAGGGTGGAAGATCAGTTTTGGGTTGCATATGCAAAAAGGGTATGGGAGAGTGTGGAAGTACTTTCAAGGGAGGCCTGCTATGGTTGCAGCCATAAGAAAATTGGTGACACCGATCATAACGTTTGCCAGCTTGGGGAGGATGAGCGCATTAGAAGGTTCTTGAGTAAGGCAGATAAGAGAATCAGTCGCCAGCAGATTGTGGAGGACTGGAAGAATTTGATTCAAGAGTTCAACCCACCAGTGGAAGAAAGTGAAATGCTCTTGTTTGAGTCGTGGATCGATGCAAAGTTCCGTGGAAATGATAGGCATGCAACACTATTGCGCATCATGTGCGGTGACGATGAAGTACAGTTTTTCGAACTTCCTGAGGACGATGGAGGTGATTTTCAACAACCATACAATCAAGTGGAGAGCGGACTGGCCCGTTGTTCCAACCAAGAATCCAAGGGATTGACCAACTCGATAGAAATTGTAGCTCAACCAACTCCCTACGACGAAGAAATGTTTTGTGAAGACTTTGAAGAATCCGCGCCACTTATCGGGGATATCTCCACGCAAGCAACGGAACAAGCAATTGAAATAGTAGCCGAATTACTGGAGGACGGGATAACAACGCATGAAGAGGACTTTGGTCAATTATGGAGTGAAGCCGATTTGAGAAACACCTATGAGATTACACAAACGAGTCAACGAAAAGTGGCCAAATTTAAAACGACCGCGACAGATTATTTATTAAAGGTTAAAGATCTCAACGTGCGTGGATTAAGACAAGTCCTTGCTTTTCTGGAAGCTCTCTTTTCGTCCATTTTGTCCACTGTCACAAGTGAGATGAATCGTTCAACTGACCAAGTGCGTTTTGTCATGCATTCGTCTCAATTGTCGTACCCCATCAGCTTGCCATTCATGCCTGTACCCGAACTGACTCCAACTAGAATCATGTTCGAGATTGAACGAGTTCTTCAATCAAATGAGGAATTTTCACTTGACGGTAATGTTCATTTAAATCTCATTCATGTGGCGATGCCATCAGGAGGAAAAGGAGAAATCGGACGCGGAGGGGTTAACTTTAAAAAGCGGCTCCAAAACAAGAAATGTTTTATTCAGATTAAAAATAAAGACGAACTTTGTTTAGCTAGAGCCATCGTTACTGCGATTGCTCGTGTGAACAAGCATTCCAAATGGTCATCGTTTAGAAAAGGTGCAGCCATTCAGCGCACTGAGGCCCTCGACCTTCACCAACGTGCTGGTGTACCATTGACAAAATGTGGTTTAGAAGAAGTTAAAAAATTTCAAGAGGCCCTCCCAGAGTATCAGATTGTGATAGTATCTGCTGAACAATTCGATCGGATTGTTTATAGAGGTCCCAATTCTGAAAACGCGATCTACTTGTACCTTCACGACGGTCATTTCGACATTATAACAAGTATGCCAGCCTTCTTAAATCGTTCGTATTTTTGCTTGAAGTGCTGGAAAGGTTATGATGTCGAGGATGGGCGCCACCACAGGTGCGACAAATGTCCTTGTTGTCAGAAAAGTGGATGTCCCGATGTGGATCAATGGAAGGCTTGTGCCGATTGTGCCCGTTCCTTCAAGGGACCAACCTGTTTTGCTAACCACAGGTTAAAAAAGGGAGCAGCAAAGTCAGTATGCGAAAGGTATACAAAATGTGCAAAGTGCGAAAGAGTCATCGACCGTACTCAGAGGAATCCTGCCGATCATAAGTGCGGGGAGGTTCAGTGCAGCACTTGCAAAACGTTCGTTGATCCTGAGTCCCATCGCTGCTACATGCAACCCTTAAAGAGGAAAGCTTCTAGAGAAGGGGAGGACGTTCCCAAGAAGAAAAAGAAAGCCGAGGCAAAAGAAAAGAGGAATAAGCCTAAATATTTATTCTTCGATTCTGAATGTATGCAGGAAACAGGAGTTCATGTACCAAATCTCGTAGTTGTGCAAGATGAAAATGAAGAAGAAAACGTTTTTAGCGGTCCTGACGCAAGAGACAAGTTTTGTGACTGGTTATTTTCGGAAGATCGTCGAGGCGTCGTTTGTATTGCCCACAACCTAAAAGGTTACGATGGTTACTTTATTCTTCAGTACCTCTATGAAAATAAGGTCAAGCCGAATCTAATCATGAATGGTGCGAAAGTGATGTC
This sequence comes from Pachyseris speciosa, assembly GCA_016490735.1. Taxonomy (NCBI): domain Eukaryota; kingdom Metazoa; phylum Cnidaria; class Anthozoa; order Scleractinia; family Pachyseridae; genus Pachyseris; species Pachyseris speciosa. The sequence continues at coordinate 248,927 of JAEMWC010001115.1, read as the reverse complement.
TATTGAGGTGTCAGAAGCAGCGGTAAAATTTATCGACAGTTTAAACTTTCTCACCATGCCGTTATCACACTTTCCCAAGGCCTTTGGTTTCACAGAATGTTCAAAGGGTTACTTTCCGCATCTGTTTAACACTCAAGAGAACCAGACGTACGTGGGAGAGATTCCAGATGCCAAGTTCTTCGATCCTAGTGGAATGAAAGCAGACGAGCGGGACAAGTTCCTTCTTTGGCATGAGGACCAAAAGCAGAAGAAAGTAGTCTTCAATTTGCAGGAAGAGCTGTTAAAGTATTGCCGTACTGATGTCACCATTATACGTCAATGCTGTTTAAAATTCAGAAGTTTGATCATGGGTCTTTGTGATCTCGATCCTTTTGAAGATTGCATTACCATCGCATCGGTGTGCAACACTGTTTTTCGAATGTCATATTTAGAGAAGGACACCATTGCGATCATCCCACCCGAGGGGTACAGACCAAAAGTTAAGCAGTCCATTTTGGCCTTCAAGTGGCTGGCTTACGAAAGTCACAAGAGAGGTATAAGGATTCAACATGCAAGGAATGGTGGGGAGAAAATGGTGGGGGCCTATTACCTCGATGGCTACCACGAAGAGAGTAAAACAGCATTCGAGTTCGATGGATGTTTTTATCATGGGCACAGTCTGTGCTACCCGGGGCACTTACTAAATCAAATCAGGGGTCTTACCATGCAAAAATTGCTCGACGAGACGCTGGAGAAAAGAAAGTATTTGAAGGCAAATGGTATAAATGTCGTGCAAATCTGGGAATGTGAGTTTAACCAAATGCTAAAATCAAATGCAGAGATGGCGTCGTATGTTAAGGGGTTATCATTCGACGAAGAGGAGCCGTTGAATCCCAGAGACGCCTTCTTTGGGGGAAGAGTAAACGCGACAAGACTTCTGGTCAGCGCCAAGGAAGATGAAAAGATCAAGTATGTGGACTTCACAAGTCTTTATCCATGGGTAAATAAGTACGGCAGCTATCCGATCGGCCATCCAAAGATTATCACTCAAGATTTCGATGACATCGGAAAGTACTTTGGATTGGTGAAGTGTATCATCTTGCCGCCCCGTGGCTTGTACCACCCAGTTCTTCCATTCAAAGGGAACGACAAACTCATGTTTGCCCTTTGCCGCACATGTGCCCTAGCCACTCAGCAGACGCCTTGTCATCACACAAATGAGGAGCGCGCCTTACACGGTACCTGGGTCACTATGGAGATTGAGCTAGCTTTGAAAATGGGATATCGGGTATTGAAGGTGCACGAAGTATGGCATTTTGAAGAGAAGACAGACCAGTTGTTCAAAGGGTACGTGGATACGTTCTTGAAACGGAAACAACAAGCCTCTGGATGGCCGAGGTGGTGCCAGACAGAAAACGACAAGAAAATGTATATACAACACTACAAAGAAAATGAGAAAATAGATCTAGACTATGATGCCATCGAAAGAAACGAGGCAGAGAGAAGCGTGTGGAAGCAGCTTCTGACCAACTTCTGGGGAAAATTCGGTCAACGCCCCAACCGTCCTAAAGTTGATGTCATTAACGATCCCAAAGAGTATTTTGACCTACTAACAAGCAGTGCCGCAGAAGTCACAGGTGCGTATTTGGTGAACGAAGAGGTCATCGAGGTACATTATCGATTAAAGGAAGGCTTTGTGGAGCCGTCGGATCGAACAAATGTCGTTTTGGCAGCCTTTACGACGGCACAAGCAAGAATCAAATTGTATAATGTTTTGAACGACCTAGAGAGGCGAGTTGTCTATTATGACACCGACTCGGTGATTTTCATCGTGAAGACTGACCAATGGGAACCCCCACTGGGAGACTATTTAGGAGACTTAACCAATGAACTAGATGAAGGAGATCATATAACTACGTTTGTTTCTGCGGGACCAAAAAACTATGGCTACAGAACAGCTGCTGGAAAGGTCACCTGCAAAGTAAGAGGAATTACTCTTAATTTTCGCACAGGCGAAAAAATCAATCTTGAATCAATGGTTGAACTTGTCAGCCAAAGAAGTGACAAGGAAATTGAGGTGGTGACACCACATACGATTATCAGAGACAGAAAAACCAAAAACATCTTGTCTCAAGCACAGGTTAAGAAATATCGCCTGGTGTACAACAAGCGAGTCATTCAAAGTGACTTTAATACTCTGCCATATGGCTATTAGTGTTTGTTGGTGTTACTAGCTGCCTTGCCTCAGTTATCCGTGAATCCATGTGATAACATAATCGGTCATTTGTACGTACCATATTGTTCCAATTAACGCCATGCAATCGATTCCGTGGCAGGTAGGAATGCAAGAAAAGTTTGCTGGCCATCTGCGTTTCATTATTCCTTTTGCTCATGTACAGATATTTGACGATGAATGATTCCGGACGATCTCCTCAGAGGTGGTGTCCACACATTGCACGCATTGCGGACCCTTTATCATGTGACTTGCTTACTGTTAAAATCAGTTCCATCCAACATGGCGTGTTCTCTTCTGTGAAGTTACATTGTCGAAGAGGATAAGGACGAAACAAAGACGAGAACCCAAGCCAGAGACAGCAAGGCAAGCAGAAATATTTCGATATAATCTTGGCAGCCGCAGACAGACAGGGTTAAAACAGAAAGAAGCCAAATGAAGTGAAGGAAAACAGCAAGAAGCATTCATAGACAAGACCTCGTGCTCGACAAACAAGAGACACGGAGGCCATTGGAAATTCCGCAACGGAAATCAGAGTTTCTAACGTGAGGGGAAACCTGAAGATAGGAGCATCAAAAATACCAGACAACCACCTTCAAGCTGGACGAGCGTGAAACAATGGTCCGAAACTTTCGAAGAGGAAATCACATGGTTTTAAATAACCGATGTAAAAGACACAATGAGCGAACTGAAGATTCCTTGCGGATTAGAAGTAAAGAAACATACACGCAACATGCCTGACATTGCTTCCGTGTAAGAAGAATACGACTACAAGAAACGGAAGAGGAAACTAAATATTCATTTCCTAGCGAAGACGAATGTGAATCTTGTGAGGTACATGTTAAGAAAACACCGTCAGGAACCGGGAGAGAGCGTTGTAAGGTATGCAGCACGACTACACGAGAAGGCGAAGGATTGCGAATTTGGCGATAGGATACTAGAGCAGCTGATTCAGAACATTCAGGACAAGGATTTCATAAAGAATGCTACATAATCTAGGCTTGTGCAATAGTCATGGGTATGCGTAGAGGATTCGTCCCGAGCACATGTCTGATTACGTTGTTGTTTGCCTGTGTCTTGGACAGTAAAATGTAAATCTTCGGAACTCACTATGTACTTACATGGTGTCAGCAGTGGGATTGAAAAAAAACAAGAACACCTACCGTTCAGGTGGACCAGAAGGAAAACAAACGTGCCTTGTGTAAGATAGACTCTGGTGCTAAAACAAACTTCACACTCAAGTCCCCGTACAACCAGCTTGTCTTAGCATTATGATTTACAGAAACCTATTATGAAGTTGACAACATATGGTGGGTCTGAAATCCCAAACCTGGGATCGTGACAACTTAACATCAAGGGCCCCAACAACCAAAACCCCAAAGTAATCCAAGCAGAAGTAGTTGATGTTGATGGCCCAGCCATAACAGGCAACATGTCAGCGCAAAGTCCAAACGTTCTAAAGCTCTATTGGGCTGTCACCGTTGAAAGAAACAGCAAACCTACTGCTCAGCCCTTCAAACTATTTGATGTACGTGGTAAGCCACACCCTTTCTCACTGACAAAAGAGTATCTCCTGAAAGAATATGAAGATGTCTTTACCGGTATTAGCTGTTTCCCAGGCCCCCCATGCCATATAGAAACGAACCAGGACGTACCCCCAGTACATCACCCTCCAAGGCAAGTCCCAATCCAGCTACCAGATGCCTACCAAAAAGAACTGGAACGACTAATACAAGCAGGCATCCTATTGCCAATACACGATGAGTACACGCCATGGGTTAACTCCACTGTTGTCACAAGAAAGCCCAGTGGCACAATTCGCCTGTGCCTGGACCCCCGCGATCTCGATAAGGCCACCCAGCGCACCCCTTACTATGTGAGAACCATAGATGATGATACCCAAAGTCAGCGGAGTCAGTGGAAATGTGTTTCAAGCGAAAATGGACACTGTATTCGGAAAACTTGATGGCCTGAGTGGAATTGCTGTCGATACTTTGTTGTCTATGGCAAGAGTGAAGTGGAACATGATCAGCACATACTCAATGTCCTTGACACAGCACGGGATAACGTACGGTTCAACCCAGACAAGTTCCAGTTTAAAGTAGACCAAACCTCATTTATCGGGTTTACGTGGACCCCTGATGGATTAAGAGAAGATGATCTTAAAATCAAAGCTATCAGAGACATGCCTCCTCCACAGAGTCTAGCCGAGTCGCAGACCCTCACTACCCGAACAGATTCTCCCCCGTCATAGCCCAGACCTCAGAGCCCCAACGGTAACTATTGAAGAAAGCCACACTCTTCGTATGGCAACCAGAACATACCAAAGCGTTTCAGAGTCTCAAACAGATAATCATTGAAGCACCCATCCCACCCTATTATGACCCAGAAAAGGACAATGTGTCCTTCATCTCCAGTCAGATGCAAGCCTAAAGGGCATTGGTTGTGTACTGATGCCGGACGGCAAGCCAGTGTGCTACGCAGGCCGATCACTCAGTGATACAGAATCCCGATACAACAACATCGAGAGAGATTCTCGCTCCCTGTTGGTCTCTAGAGAGGTTCAACAACTACGTCTTTGGCAAACAAGTACTCATTGAAACAGACCACAAACCACTGGAGAGCACATGAAAGAAAATCATCCCTAGTACATCACCATGTCTACAACGGTTCCTCCTGCAAATGGCCAAATAAAACGTGGAAATGAAATACATCCAAGGCAAGACAAATGTTGTTGTCGATGCCACTTCCATAGTCTGCTGCATGGAACCCCCTGACAAAAACCAAGGCGTACCACTACTCGGAGTTGATACAATTACCAGCACCTTGCCTGCTAGCCCTGCCAAACCAGAAGAAATACGAAACTACACAAGCCAGGATATTGTACTCAGCCATTTGAAGGATGTCATAACCACAGAGATTACCGCACACAATTGCCATGCAGTGGACGGCTGCAACGTGCACAAGCCTTTGAGAGCAGGTACGGAATCGGCAGGACATCCAAAGAAAGAAGCAGTATGATTGAACAATGGACACATATAGACAATCTTGCACTTTCGCTCATTATTTTATTTTTTATTTCTTTTTATTTTCATTTTTACTGTTTGTTCTCGTTGGACAAGCCCATTTCAGGGTGGAGACGTTACATAATCTAAGCTTGTGCAATAGTCTTGCACATGCTTGCCTGATGTTTGCCTGTGTCTTAGACCGTAAAATATAAATCTTCAGAACCCACTACGTACTTTTACAAAAAGAGCATCCAGAAGAAGTGGAATCTAGACCGATTCATCAAAGAAGCCAGTCAAAGGGAAAGTATCAACCAGCAAGCCAAGGAAGGATGTGAAAGATGACTATAAGATATCGAAAGTCAAGCACCAACCAAAGAATAACCCAAGAGACCTCAATGGAAGGGGACGAAGACACTGACGCCTACCTAGCAGGAAACCACCACAGCGGATACCCACGAAGGAAGACTGCAAGAGCGAAGAAAGGAAGCCAGGAAAAAGATGCATTTACTTTGAGAAAATAGGATTCCGCCCTCCCAGTAAGAACTGTCCAGCATATGGACAGCAGTGTATGATGTGTGGAAAATACAACCACTGCTCATCATGCTACAGTGCAGGACGGCAATCAAAGCATGGAAAACACCAAGGGATGCACCGAAAAACAGTCAAGAAAATGGTCCATGCAGCGGAAACAAGTGACCACTCAGACAGTGAATATCTTCAACTGACAAAAGAGCGCGCGTTCCACCAAGTGAAGAAGATACGATCAGGTGCAATCCAAGACACAGCTCTCATCAGAATAGAAGATATTGATACACACGTGGAGCCCGATAGCGGAGTAAGCGCAAATGTATTGGACGAGCAGCAGTTCAAGGCTCTCAAACAGAGACCGCAAGAGATCAAGGGGCTTCCACTAAGTAGAGATACATTTATGATACTTCAATCTAATCTGGTGGTCAAGGGTAAATTCATGGCAACACTCGAAAACAAGACACGAGGAGTGAGAAGCACGTTCCTGGTGATCCAAAAGAAAGTTAAGATAGACTCATCGCCAATGCTATGCAACAACACACCCTGTGAACTTGGAATGCTGGAACTTGATTCCAACGGAACACTCAAAGAAACCCATGAGCTCAGAATCAAGACAGTGAAGCCACCTACAAACGATATTGAAGCGCTTCTTGACGAATACAAAGCGGTATTTCAAGAAATTGGATGCTTCCGAGGCAAACATGGAGGTGAAAAGATAGAAGTCAAGCTACAGATGAATCCCAAGGCAATTCCTGTAGCTCAGAAACCACGCCCAGTACCGTATCATCTTCAGAAACCGTTTAAAGAATGGCTAGAACAGGGAGTCGAAGAGGAGATATTTGAGGTCCCAGATGGTGAAACTGTTACATGGTGCTCACCCCTGGTCGTACAACCGAAGCCCACGTATACTGATGTGAAGAAAGAAGAGCTAAAATCCCAGATGGTCAGAGCAAGCACAGACATGAGAATACCAAATGAATCCATGAAGCAAAGCTGATGTGTCCAATCACCACTCCACAAAGCTAGATCTAAGACAAGGTACCAGGGACAAGACAAGTAGCCATATTCAGCACATCCTGGGGAGATTACAGACCTCAAAGACTGGCGTATGGAACAAAGTCATCGCAGGTTGTCTTTGATGAGGCGATGCTCCGAATCTTTGGAGACATTGCCCACTGCCTAAACCAGGGAGATGACATGGAACACAGAGGGGTGTTGAAGACCGTCCTACAGCGAGCAAACGACCATGGAATCACATTCAACTGGGGGAAAAGTCAGTTTGGAAAAGACGAGATCGAGGTCTTTGGACACGTGTTTACCAAAGATGGACTGAAACCACCTCCCGAAAAGGTGGATGTCATCAAACAATGCGGAGTACCAGGGAGAAAAGAGCCTGATCGTAGTTTTGTCGGAATGGCAGGCTACCTAAACAGCTTCATCAACAATTATGCATCCATAGCAGCCCCACTGTACGAACTAACCAGGAGAGAAACCAAGTTTCCATGGGGGATAGAGGCTGAATCATTCAAGAAGATACAAGACAGCATCCCTAATGAGAAAACAATGGCCTTCTTTGCCCCATGCAGGCCCATAATCCAGCGAACAGAAGCAAGCTTCAACGAAGGCTTCTGAGCGACCCTGCTTTAGAAGACAAAGGCGTACAAGCAGTGCACATCCATCAGCCGAACCATAACAGAGACTGAAAAGAGGTACGACCAAAATGAAAAAGACGCCATAGCCATCAAATGGGCGAAAGAGAGACTGAGGATCTACCTTCATGGGCGACCTAGACTCAGAATAGTTACAAAACGCAAGCCACCTGTCTCCCTCATCAACAAAGTAAAACCAAAGATGCCAAGTCTGCAATGCAGGGGGTGGACTACTGAGCAAGTGTATGAACCAGGGTAAGATGAAGCAGACCCCCTGGACTACCTATCCACGCACCCTTTACCTGAAACAGGTGACGTCAGCACTGAGAAGATCGTCAGATGGACCATGATTGCAGAACATGCCGTTGTCGTCATACGCATTAGTGAGGAAGCCCCAAAAGATCCAGTGTTACAGCGACTAGCACAGAGGATTGTAAAATGCGACTGGGAGAAGCATAAGCGGGACAAGGAGCTCTATATACGTGTGAAGCAAGAGCTATCAGTTGTGGAAGGACTAATAATTTTCAGAGAGCAGTGAATAATCCTATCAGCAGCACTTCTGAGAAACGTGATCACGTTTCGCCATAACCTTGGATCTATAGGCAAGACGAAGACAAAGCAACTACTGAGAGAGAAGTATTGGTTTCCCCTGATGAACAGCATGATTGACACAGTCACTGACCAATTCTGTGAGTGCCAGGTAGCTGAGGACGAGGAGAGTCACACGAATGTACTATGACAATAGACACAACGTAATGCCTAAACACAAATTTATTGCTAAAAACAGCTACAAACGCTTGGAAATAGCAGCCCAAGAAGTCGCAGTAAATGTCTCCACAACGTGCCAGAGGCTACTATCATTGCAAAAGGGTTGGGCATGCACGACGAAAGCCATGACGAAGCCCATTCGGGGCAAAGAGAATAGAACTGAATTCGACAGGATATATCTGAGTGAAGTCCTGTCACATAAAAAACAAAAGAAACCCAACATTTGCACCTGGTTGGGTGAAATCATTTTACAGAGGTCGTCGTTATTTATTTGTAGTATTTTTGTCGCATAACCTTTGAGCTAGAAACGTTCCAAAGTCTTTGCCAGCGTAGATTTCGTGAGATGTCTAAGAACCTTTTTTCATCAAGAAACATTTGGAGAGACATTCGTGTAATTTCGTGAAAAAACTTTTACAATTGTGTGGTTTTGTCTACAAACATTAACAAATAAAGTGATATTCCTAGTATCTTTTCTCTATTCGTCAGTTGCGGTGTCCTGTCATCGTACAACGTCCAGAGGCATGAGGTCCTTGCGTATATGAAAGTAGCCAGTATGTTTTACACAAATTATATATTTAACACCGGAGGTCGTCTTCCGTGACAGTCAGCAAAGTGACTTTACCTTACATTATCTACACACCAACCTGTTGCCGTGAAACTCTACCATTCCTTACCATGGAGAATGTCGAGGGCATCCGCTCTAAGGAGGCAAAGGCTACTTTCCATCTGTCAGAACTTGTCTGCCAAATAAGCCCTTTCTTCAATGCCAATGGAACAATTTAGAGTATTGGTTATTTGTTATTTATTTGAATTCCCTTCAAAATACCACACTTCCGAATGAGCTCTTAAGTAGAATAAGAAGGAAAGACCTTCAAACTAGTACATAACTTTGACAAAATTTGACCGGTCTTGCCTGCCAGTTCTGAGAAATTGAAAGTGTCCAAACATGCCTTTGCAAGAACAGTCAACCAATGAGTTGATTTTGGCCAACCATCAAGAGAGAAAACAAATGCGGCATCACTTAACCTGCGGTGAGACAGGAAAAGACAGCAGTACAAAATAAAGTTTGACAAGTCGTCTGCCGCAACGGCACGCTCATTGGAAAAGTTATCAACTTATTTTGAATGTACAGAAAGTAGGGCAGCTACATTTTCCGACACTATTGTAGCGACGTGTTAAAGTGCAACTAACCCCAAAATATTTTTTTCGCTTAAATAAATCTTTACACCAGTTCGAAACACACCGCGCCTTTTTGCGCCTTTTTTAACCAAATCTTGTCTTTTTATAGGCTGTAAAAGTTACGAATCATCTGTCCCACGACCGAGCTAGTAAGAGGCATGGGTCTATTCCTTACATGACGTCAAAAACTGCTTTGCATGCATGTTTACAAAGACTTAATGCGATGGAAATCGGTTTGTGACGTCATGTAACGAATAGACCCATGCCCCTTACTAGCTCGGTCGTGGGACAGATGATGGCTAAATTCCGTAACTTTTGCAGCCTATAAAAAGTCAATATTTGGTTTTAAAAGGGTCAAAATGGCGCAATACGTTTCGTACAGGTGCAAAGATTTATTTAAGCGAAAACAATTTTTTTGGGGTTAGGTGCACTTTAACAGTGGTTCAGAATGATGTGGTGAAAAGTTTAAGTGAGGTGTAAAGTTTTGGGTTGTGGGGATATTTGGAGATAAGTTTACATGAAGTTGGGAGGGGAGTAGGTAAAGGTAGTCTGTATAGATATGAACTGGGCTTCTGATTGGCTGAAAAAAAAATCGGTGTCTGATTGGCTTTTAATGCAACTTGGATTTTAATTGGCTGTAATTCTGAGAGACTGACCAATCCTAGCTCAAGGACTTTTAATTAGCGAATCACTTTCTGCCACGTCAAAATGACGTCACGGGCATTAATTTGCTATAAAAGCAGCCTTCCAGCGATCAGCCACCACTTTTCAATGATGGAGGAAAGTAAGAATACTCTACGTCCGTCGACAACAGAGGAAAAGACAGTGAGTGACGAGAGATCAGCGACAAGAGAAAGGATGCAAGAAATGAAAAAGATTCTTTGTCAGTCGACGAGAGAAGAGATTGTGGAAAAGGAAACGTTTTGGTCCACGCACGACGGATCTTCGAACGTAGATGAATTAACAAAAGTGATAGCAGAAACAAAAGGAAACAGAACGTTGTCGACTGGGGGAACAATGGGGCGCGCCATGGAACACATTGTCGTGAGGCATATGCGACCAGTGGAGCAGGGAAGGAGTTATTTCCTGTCAAATGATAAACAGTACAATTGGGGAATGGTGGAAACAACAATGAAAAGACCTGACACTACTTCTCCCCACAGAAAGAAACGGGACAGGGTAGTGTTAAAGAAAACATTTGCGACACAAGTTGGAGTACATGGAATTACGCACGATCCATGTTACAGTGTTACTGTGATCTGTAGTATAACAAACGGTGTAATAATCACAGCTTTTCCAACCGTGTGACGGTAAAGAATGTAAGTAACAGCGTAAAAAACCATCACAGTCTCAAACCACTTTAATACTGTCTCTGGGTATGAGTGTGACCTGTGCTTGGGCGGATGCACTAGCTACGAGCTGATTGGTTTTCAGAATCATGATTTTTCATGATTTTTCACGATTTTTATTTCTTATTATCTTTCAATTATCGTCCATTTGTATTATCTACTTTTTTAGCACTAGCTTTTAGAAACTTTTAGCATATAGGCATGTCATTGTAGTCAATTAGTTTTTACCTTGAAATTGTTATGCGCATATGATTATTTTATAGAATATGCGCAATATAAATAATACATATTACAAGCAGTTGATAAAAAAAGAAATCATTCTAATAAACAATCTAAAGTTCTCCGATACTAAAACTATATTGAGCTCCTATACTATTCCCTCAGGGAAATTCAAGTGATGGGTAGCTTTGAAAGTTCTCACTATGTTGAGAGAACTCGAGATGGTAGCCTTCTGCATCTTTCTCGATACGTCATAGCCCCTGCTGCCAAAGTGTTTCCTCATTGTCAGGTCTAGACCCCTTGATCATTCCCCTAGCACGTAAATGATGATGTTACATTGTTCAACGTCATAGCGAGGGTACTGCTTCTTCAGCTCGAATCGCAAAGGCCCGTACTTGACCATATTCTCCTCAGAACTTCTTTACCCGATGCTCCATTCACGGATAGGACATCTCCACAGCTCACACCATCTTATTCTTGTGGTCCATAAATCGAGCGTCCACTCTGTTAGCCTT
>JAEMWC010001115.1:222500-232500 GCA_016490735.1 Pachyseris speciosa | reverse complement strand
TGCACCATCATGTTGCACTCCTGAAATGTTATTTCTTAGCGATAAAGCTCAACATTAGTTGCATTACATGCAAAATCATTCATGTTCCTCAAAGTATGGCAAGGACAAAATGTTGGACGATTAAAGGTATAAATATATTGCAAAAGCTCTTGTTGTACAACCCAACTTGTTCGTGCATATTGGATTTTTTTTTTCAACTCTGAGCAAACAATTTTTGGACCCTTCACTTATGTACTATCCAGAATGGTTTAAGATTTCGAGCACTTTCCTGCTCTTGAACTTTGATGGATCATCACCATCAATCTTTATAAGTTGTCACCTTTATAGTTGTATCAAACAAATTCCCAATCATTGGTGAACAAGTAATGATGGAACAGTATAACCTGTTAGAAACTCCCCTAATTTTAGCTTTAATTGAAAATAACTAAAAAACGAACTCAGTGACCCCCATTTTCCAGGCATGAGAATCTTGCAACGCGGGCAAGATTGAGCTGCAAACCACATGACTACACGAGAAAAAATACAGAGTTCTAACTAAACTTGTGAGACGACCAAAGATCAGACAAAATTAAGATCCCGAGAGGTGACACAAAAACACCCACATTTCACGTATTTCTGTTGTAAATTCTTACAACAGAAGGGGTCATTGGAAAAAGGCCGTAAATGGCAAGTTGGCTTTTAGATTAGATTTTATTTTCAAAACCCTCTTATTTGGGTAACTAGACAGATAGGTTATCATGTCAGAAACCTATTAACGCCCTTATTTTGTGATCTGAAGTTCTGATATTGCAAAGTACCGGTAGCCTAAATCTGACGCAACTGAAATGATACTCGAATGATGAGTAAAGGGAGGGTTAATAATATTTTATTAGTTATTGCACAAGCATTGGCCAATGTAATGCAATTTGTAAATTGATAAATAACAGTTTTGGTGAAGTTCTAGATTAAAGAACCCTGTGGTTCTTAACATGAGCTTTGATATTCAAAGTGTTGATGTTACCTTCCTCTAACAAAGTTGCAGCAGAGTAATCACACAATGCTTTTGCGCATTTTTAAAAGTCCAGGATACGTTTTTGATTTCATTGTTGGGTGTCCTGTTGCTCTTTGAGGAAAGAGCTCTTGAGGAAAGAGCGTTGCTGCAAGGCCACTCCCAGAGGATGATCAACTTCAGACAGCCAGTTTTGAAAAACCCTCAAAGGGCTAGTCTTTAAAGTGGCACATATCTCACAAAATCCCAAAAAAGGGCAGAGCTTCACTAACTGTTAGGTATTGTGTCATCTTAAATAGTAATCAATAGCAGTTGAAAATGCTGCAAATCCAAGTGCACCCATGATTGCTGCTTTCCCACCAGCTATAAAACAAAAACAAAAAAAGAAGTATTATTACTTGGGCTTCCCGTGGAAGGCCCGAGTCTAAAAATGTTGTCTGTTCTTCTTTTCATCCTCAACTTCCAGCATGTCTGTGAAAGCGCTAATGAAAAATAACGCAACAACAAGAATGCCGTTATGTTGGATTACGAAAACTTCGATTCACCTTGTGTTTTTGAGGTCTGAACAACTAATATGTTAAGAGAAGTGTCTATCCAACTGTTTGTAAGTTTAACGGCGAGAAGAAAGGTCTTAACATGACGGTTGTCCAATACACGCGTCCTGTGTCGATCCGTATAAGCACTGTGTCGATCCGTACGGATCGTACGGAGCGTAAACCTGGCAGTCGATCCGTAAAGCCGTTGAAGAGCAGCATACGCATCGAGAATTGCATGTCATTAGTGGGACTTGGGATATTTTCATGGATATTCCTCGTTGGAGTGGGTGGCCATACGGTTTGCCGATCTGTCCGCAGCGTACGCAGCGTAAACCTAGCAGTCGATCCGTATGGAGCAGCATATGCTTTGAGAATTGAATCTCATTTGCGGGACTTAGAATATCTTCATGGATATGATGGAGTGGGTGGCCATACGGTTTGTCGATCCGTACGGAGCGTAAACCTAGCAGTCGATCCGTAAAGAGCGGCATACGCTTCGAGAATTGCATAATATTCGCTTCTTACGCTAACAAAACGAAGTAGTTGTGTTGTTACTGCGCGCAGGATAGCCAGCATACAGGCATTTTCATTTATAGGCATTTAACCCTGTTTCGATTTCAGGTAAGCTTACGAATTTCGATTTCAGGTTTGCCTTCGGAGCCAATAACCACTCTGAATTGCCCACCCATACTTTTATTATAATGCATGAGGCCAGTTTTGAAGCCGCGAGATTTTCGGAGATATACAATATACATTCTTTCTGCCGCTTGTTTACGGCACGAGTGTTGTTGATACATGCATTACTTTCGCTTGTTGAAGAGGCGTATGATTGTGCATGAGACCAGTTTTAGAAACGCCTGATTTTCGGTCTCACGCGTAAAGAACGAGGCATACAATTAAACATTCTTTCTGCCGCTTGTTTACGGCACGAGTGTTGTCGACACTCGCATTATTTTCGCTTGTTGAAGAGGCGTATGATAGTGCATGAGGCCGATTTTAAAAACGCACGATTTTCGGTTTCACGCTTAAAGAACGAGGTATACACCATACATTCTTTCTGCCGACTTGTTTACCGCACTAGTATTTTTGATACACGCATTGAGATGCACTCCTGATGTAGCGAGATGCACGCTCCGTACGAGTTCAGCATACGGAGCGTAAGCAAGGTTGTTGATTCGTACGCAGCGTACGAATCGACAAATGCTGTTGACGATCCGTATCAGTGAGACAGTATTGGACATGAGTGGCAGATGTTTGCCCATGTTTGTGCCCCTGGCCGCTCCAAACTAAACTCTGTAATTTTGAGTGGTACATTTTGCTGAATAACTTAAGTACGGGATGTCGCACCCCCCAGAAACTTTTACACTTTTAGCTAAAACAGCGACGAGGACTTTTTCATCAACTCCAACTAGAGGAAGACATCACGTCTTTTTACAAATTCGACGCGCTAAACATTGCAAAAACTGTAAAAACCGTAAAGTAAAAAATAAAAGTTTTAAATATATTTCGCTCTTCGAGCTCTTCGAGCCTCTTCTATAATTACACGTGTAGGTCAAGTTTGACAGCCAGATACGATAAGGGCGCTCATTAAACAAACGGGTTGTCCGTTAAATCGTGATTTACAGTTTAAGTCACGATTAACCTTTCTAGTGTGACCTCGGCCACTGTCTCTGTTTCAAATGACGTATTTGCAAACAGTTTCACTTTGCTTAATATTTTTTCTCCTCACATTTTATCGAGATTCCAGTAACGTTTATGCCAAACAATCCTCCACCGTTATTTAAAGGAGCTATGTCAAGAGTGTTTGGTATCAATTTAACAAGCCACAGGAGAAGTTTGTACTGATGAAAACTCGAAATACCACTCTAGTTTTGTTCAAAACTACTCTAAGACTCCTTGGCTATGGATGGTCAAAATGGATTTACAGATTGCAATTTGAGCATTCTGTTGGAGATCCAAGACCAATTTGTGTATAAAAAGGTTCTTAGTAGTGAATTGACCCGAATTTTGCCCCAAAGACCGACAAATAACCGTGCCCCTTTAATGCAATTTCCGATTGCCCCTTGGAAAGGCCGAGTGAAGGCCAGGAGGGCCTCTAATTGCCATTGAGGTTGTGCATCTTTTAGAAGTGGAGCACTCTTCCCAAATCCACGAGAAGGAAAACCAAACTGGAATTGGTCGGGTGAAAGACTGAGGGAGATATAGAAGGAGATTTGATACAAATGTTATGGTAAACAGAAAAAGGAAGGTATGGCAATAGCTTTCGCTAGCCTCTTTGTTTAATTTTTAAGACAAAACAATTAACCATACCTGACTTATTGACATTTGGGTAAATTTTTTTTTCACAAATCTGTTCTAATGGGCTTTCATTAAATTTTTTAAAATGAACCCCCATTATTAGGAACCCATTTTACCAGTAACTTGGCATTGTATTCACTGTAGTAGCTATAAATAGAACTATTTCCGCCCTGTCAAATGTATTTGGAGCAGTAGGCGGAATGAAAGAAAAAGAAGGCAGATAGGGCCCTCTAGGGGGATTGGGAACATTCAACCCCAAATGTTTTTGAAAATAACCACTTCCATTGGTTCCATCTGGGATGCTTTAGGGGTAAACTTCACTCCATTTTGACAGTTTTTTTGAGGGCTTTTTATTTCAATCTGCATCTTTCACCAGTAATTTGAGCGGGAAAAGCCAAGGGATAAAGCAAGTATTTCTTATCAACTACGTTAAGTGCCGATACTCCACTGTAGATGGCAAAATCGCCAGCTGCCAGCACATTTTGACTGGGCTGTATTTAATGGCTAAAACTTGCCTCTGAGTCCAATAAGTCCCCCTGTGATACCACCAGACAGTGTACCATTCTTCCAATCACTCTTTCCACGAAACTGAAAAATAGAAATTAGGAACTGTAAATACAGTAACCGTAGAGAGAATGAGAATGGAACTCGTAGCATCAGCTATTTCAATCAGAGACGTTGGCTACTTTTTCCCTAAATTGAAGTAACTAAAGAACGATTCTTTATTTTTTCTTTAATACCATTGCCTACTCTACTCCAACGCGCTGCCTACTTCAAATTTTATTGAAACCCCTAAACTTGATACCTGCTGAGTAAATTCTACCAAACGATTCAAAAGCATCATCTGGAATAAATCCTGGGGTCAAAGTCCTACTTTCCACAAATTGGAAGACAAACTATGACTGGCTACCGCCATAAAAGAAAGTGGCAGCTCACTGCGCGACAGTGACTTGAGCACATGACTGTGGGGGAGGAATGCATGACAAGCCCAAAGATGTATGCGCAGGAGGATAAAATCTCCCGGCATTAATAATTTTTTCCAGTTCGCAAACAATGTGCTGTACAGATTAGTTGCCATTAACAGCAACTGAATTTCAGTGGCTGTGTTGAGAAGATATCTTCAACTGTTGATATCCTAAATGTTTGTGAAATTTTGAGTATGGTGCATTACATTACATTTATTATTGATAACGATACACTACTTAATAACAATACATCTATGACTTACAGATACCTAATTACAGTACTTACTTACAAGAAAATAATTTACAATATACAACATGCTTGTTTATTAATTAATAAACAGCAAGCAGTATATTATAAATTAAGTACATTACATTACATTGCATCTTTAAGCTGCAACGTTTGCATTGTGGAAAAAAAGATCTCTTATAACAATAACAACAGGAAGAACAACAGCAATAGCAATAACAGCAACACCAACAATAACAACAACAACAACAACAACAACAACAACAATACAATCAAATGAAGAATGATCCCCGCAGTTGTGAACACAATTTATGCAATTGCGAAAAGAAGCCTGGAAAAAAAATACAATAATAATACAACAATAATTTACTTACAGATTCCACTAAGCATTCAGTTCCAGAAAACATGAAACCCACAACACCAAAATTTTTCCCATATGAAACTGCACGTGACTTCATGTCTTTTAGTATGGCCTTCGCTGATTGATCAGCAACACCAGTCATGGGGTTAGGCATGGAGGAGTCCATTCCCGCCGTGAACAAGCCAAATACAGCACCAAGACCATATCCTATACGTAAAAAAAATTCTAGTTAACTTTCTAGAAGTAAAAAATATCATGTGGAGAAGAATATTTCTTTGGAATCTTTAAAATTCTCTCCTAGTGTTCAGAAATTTTTGGATCATCTTTGCATTTGAATCAGGAAAAGTTGGTATATATATACTTTCTTCATATTCCATCTCGTAACAAAATATGACAAATGTTCATGAAACAGATCTTTACACCAACAAGAGACCACTCATTTTTAAACTTCTTTAACCTAATCCATGAGGCGTAACTTTAGTAGAAGAGAGCTCTAGCTTAACTCAAACCCAATGTACTCTTAATTTAATTGTCATCATACATGAGACAAAACATGGCCATCAGTATCTCTGTACCTACAACCCCGGCCAAAACTGACTTGAAAGCACAGTTCTCCATCACTCTTTCCACCATAAGTTCCTGTGGCGTTCGAATCACATTTGGAAGTCCAACTGACGGTACGAATGGAGGTCTGCGTTTTCTCGCTTCCTGGACAGCTGGAATGATCGAACTCAGTGGCATTTGCTCGCTAGGAAGGGGAAAGTTTTCATGCTTGTCCGCGTTGGAACGGTCCGCCATGTTGGATTAATCCGTGATGCCCCAGACTCCCGCGTGCAGAAGTAAACCCGGAAGTCTGGATTCACTGACGTGTCTTTTTCAACCCTGACAAAAATGGCGTACCAAACATTTCAACAAGAATACTTGCAAATGCCGGTGGTAACCCGGACTTATGCGACTGCCTGTGTAGTTACGACACTTGCAGTGGTAAGGGATACTTGATGCTAAATTTTCAGTGTTTTAAAATGTCGACGTGGTTATGAGGCTTGTCTGTTAGGTGCATCTTATCGGAAGATTTAAAATCTGTTTTTGCTTTGTTTATTTATAGCAACTTGAATTGATAACGCCTTTTCAGCTTTATTTCAATCCCGAGCTCATATTCCAAAGGTTTCAGGTAGGTCTTTGCTTTGGTAGTTACATTTATTTTGAGCAAAGTAAAAGATCTAGAAATGGAGAAAACGTTAGTAAATTAAGTCCATCCGATCTGTGTCATTTTCTGAAAATCAAACAAGACTATATACAGCTGTGTGTATACAAAATAACTGGAAAAGTTTATTCTCTTAATCTAAGAATTGAAATTTAAGGCAATTTGGTGCCTGTTTTCCTTTTTTTCAGTTTTGGAGACTCATTACAAACTTTCTGTTTTTTGGAACAATTGGATTCAACTTCTTCTTCAACATGATATTCACGTATCCTTTATTAAAAATGTTGTTGTCCCTTGTTTTCTCATATCCCGATGTATTAAGCAGCAGTTGTTTCTAGAATTATGCTGAATCTATTGCAACAGCTGAAAGCTAAGGGACCGGTCATTTATTAGAGAGGGGGAGGATTTGGGGGGGGGGGGGGGGGGGTTGGGTCATTTTAATTTTCCTCAACATAATTTCCAGTGGCCCTGTTCTTGCCATTGCATAGAGTAATGCTTGACCATAAGTAGTTTCAAGAATTATGCTGTTTATTACGTCGCAGGATTTTTCTGCAGCATTAGGGTAACACCAATCGATATGTGTTTAGACCTGGTGACTCCTATTGCACTGATTCTTAACCTGGATATCTTGCAGTTGTTATGATAGTTTCTTTTTTTTGGCCTCTGGGGCCATGTCATGCTTCTCTTACTTTTTAAAACTATTTGTTTAGATTTAGTGTTATTCTCTCTTGTATGACGTTTGTAGATAGATTCCTTGACATTTGTTAGATATCGTTATTGTCGGATGTTAGAGGAAGGCTCATTCAGGGGGCGCACGGCTGACTTTGTATTTATGTTCATGTTTGGTGGATTTATTATGACTGTATCCTTTATCACTGAGCAATAATGTGCAATTAATTAATTTGTAGAGTGCCATTCAATTTTGTGAAGGTTTTGCACTTTTAAATGAACTTCTATACACCTTATTCCAAAATGGCCTCCAATTTATTATTCTTTTTTTGCATGTTAATTAGCCCTCTTTGCCTCATCAACATGTACAAAATACAAAAGAATTTGGAAGTGAAAATGAGGCAAAGAGGGCTAATTAACATGCCAGAAGGCCCTTTCAGGAGAGGGTCCCGTGTCACTTGTCTGAATTTTAAAATCTCCCATGTCTGTGTTTAAATCGGTAATTCTCGGCCTTGATACCACTGTCAGAATTGATGTCACCTGTTGAGATTTCATTTTCTGTGTTGTCGCTACTCTTTGGGCCATGTCGCTTGTCGGAATTTATCCTGGCATGGCCTCTGAAAACAAAATAATAATGAATTGGCAGCCATTTTGGAATAAGGTGTATACCGGTAAGTTCCATCCTTCTTTGTCATCCCTGGTCTCCCCTTCCCTCTTCTTCCTCCTCTCCTTCCAGTGATGCTTGTCTATCACGTCTTACTGTACTTGTGATCATTTTGTAAACCCATTTGGAAAGAGGCATGGAATGGTGCTTCTAGTGAGTCAATAGCTCAATGCTTGGTACCCTGTGATGGACTAGCATCCCATTCAGAGAATTCTGTGATGGGCAACCCTCTCATCCCATTTAAGAAGGTCTTTGTGTGTGTAGGTATGGGGCGGGGGGGGGGGGGGAGGATATAGTATTTCAAATGTTTAATAGAACCCAATGCTGCTAGAATGTAACTGTAGCAGCTATAGTTGTATTGACGTGTTAAACTGTACTGTCTTGTCTTTGACATAGTCGACCGGTTAGCTTAGTTGGTAGAGCACTGGACTACATTGTGGGAGATCATGGGTTCACACCCTGGCCTGACCAGCACTCCGGGTCTTTAAATAACTGAGGAAAAAGTGTTGCTTTTGTAATGACAAATGATTAGATTTTTTTGTCTTCTGGGATTAGGACTATAAACCATAGGCCTCTTCTCACAACTCTTCATAATTGATTCTGTGGGAATACTGAGTTGTTTTCTTGACCTCGTTTGTTCAGATTATTGGTCTGTTTGTCAATTTGGTTTTTCTTGGCCAAGCGTTCACCATTATGCTGGTGTATATCTGGAGCCGAAGGAATCCCTATGTGCGAATGAACTTCTTTGGTCTTTTAACTTTCAAGGCACCTTTCTTGCCCTGGGTACTGTTTGGTTTCTCACTCATGCTGGGAAATTCAGTCATGGTTGATCTTATAGGTAAGCTTCACATTTTTCTCATTAATAACTACTTTATAACTGAGAGTGAGGTCGTTACGGGAAAATCTCAAACTGAGGCCGTATTGACTGAGCGATAGCAAGGTCAATACAGCTAGGCCTCAGTGTGAGATTTTCCCATGACGACCGAATGGTCGAGGTTATTAAGTTGTTTGTTATATGGCTAAGGAAATGGTCTTAAAGAAAAAAACCATTATGTCAAGCAGAAGTCGTCACTTCACATCCAGTAACGGTTATCTATCCATTCATCGTTTCAAACCCAGATCAAACGTTTCACTGACAGTTTTCTTGGTCGTGTTTTCACTTTTTTGCTTTAGTCACAACAATTTTCAATGTAAATGAAACAAATATGGCCTTGAGATAATCCTTTCTATTTTTACTTTCCTAATTTGCATAATCCGTAATTGGCCTGTGGGCATTACGGGAGAATAATGCCCTAGCACTTGGCTTTGCTTAGCCAATCAGAGTGTGCGTTTTATCAGCTACATACACTAGCCATACAGTATAATAATAAATTTGAATGGCCTGGTAATCCCACATGCATCCACGCTTCAGGAGTTCATCCACAGAGTTACACTATTATAACCACCTGGATTTTTCCATCATTCAAACAATGCTTTAGTCTGGGAATTGAGTTAAACAGTCAGGTTTTTCAAACTGTACTACGTTTATTTACATCAAAATTATTTTTATGTTCTTTATTTTACTTGTCTTTCCAGGTATTGCAGTGGGTCATGTGTATTATTTCCTGGAAGATGTTTTTCCTGAGCAACCTGGTGGCTTTAGGATACTCAGAACACCAGGAATTCTGTAAGCAAAATAATTTAGCCTGTAACACATGGCCCTGGCTAGATATCTGATGTTATGAATGTGAACAGGTTTATTAAAAGCTACATCCACAGTACATACACGTAACAAGACTTTCATGTCCAAACCCATGCATTTTTGTCTCAGGAATTTATTCCTGTCACAGTAATGGGTTTCTTCCCTTTTTCTGTGATTTATTGTTATCTGGTAATGACTGGCTTCAGATTATTTTCATGTACTTTAGACCAGCCATAGCTTAAATCAGTGACAATTCTGAAAAATGATTACAAATGACCATCATCTCCTACCTCATCCCTACATCTTAGAAGGTGACTGGATCCCTTTCTAAATGTTTGAGCTCTACAAACAACAACATGCTTTATTTCCCCATTTAGTGACATTACAGAC
>JAEMWC010001115.1:195000-220000 GCA_016490735.1 Pachyseris speciosa | reverse complement strand
GTCTCATTTCATCCAGTAAGATATTGAATATATGATGTAACAATACAAGAGTTATAAGAAGGCTGACTTTATCAGAGGACAGGTGTTCAGAACAGCAAGCCTTGATTGAGCAAGCCTCAATTTTTTGCTGTAAGATATGGTGCATTTCCTCACAAGTGTTAAACACCCCTTCATAAAATAAATAATGTACATGTATTAAAATTATTAAACAGCCTCTCAATGTTGTGATGCCTGTTAGAATTTACCTAAACAGGGCCTCATGGAAGGCCAAAGCTTAGTTGAGGGCTTCCAAGGGGCAGAAGCAACAAGCGCATAACTCCAAAACCAGGCGACAGTCTTCTCCTAAAGCACTGACAACTGAAAGAAATGGGCAGAAAAATCATAGCAGTTTGTGAAAGGGACAATTCACTTTTAATTCCTAACCAAGCAGACAACAGACGGAGTCGTAAAAGAGCAACAAATTGACACCAGACCACCCCTTGGAAGGCCTCTTAGTTTGCAAATGTTGCTTGATAAGTGGGATAGGTAACATTTAGATAGAATAAGGAAACATTAATTTAAATTTATAACTTAAAATCAAAAACCTAATAAAGCTTGATTTGCCAAAATAATATATGGAAAGGCCTAATATTGCAATATGATCCCAAACTGGAACACACTCAAGTGGGTGTTCAATACCAGCTGACCAGTTATGTTCTGTAAATTATTGAACACTTATGTGGCATGCACATCTCTCAAAGAATACATCCATGTGTTAAGCAGAAAGAAGTTTCACACAGCATAAAGCATTTTGCCATTTTTAATATTGGTACTTGGACTGTGTGGTGTGGAGTTTTGAAGCAGCTTGTAATCCTCTATGCCACTGTTTTGTGAACTCCTGAGCAGTATACTTGCCAATGGCCACTGAACTTTCCTCATTATAGTCCAATGTTACCATGAGTCACTTTAATCTCAAGACAGACAGAAGTGGTAATTTTTCATGTGGATTACAGACAACTGGAAGCAGTTTCTCTTTATGTTGTTAAGCACAAAAGTTTGAACAAAGTTATCACTTTCAGCTCTTTTCATTGTGTACTCTTGCCTGGATGGGAATGTTGATAGATGACGACTGCCTGTGGGCATATTGGTCCGACTTAGCTTGCCAATTATTAAAGAACACAAGAATTCATGAGCATGACGATAACATAAAATTCTTCTTGTCACTGGTGAACACAGGAAAACCTTAAGCAACTTTCATGCATCCCAATAAAAAAATCTCTCAGGGCGAGTTTTCAATTTGTAATGCTCAGGGTACAATAATTTATTTGACACTGTGCTTTCCTGCTGCTTGAAGTATGCTTAAACTTGAGATCATCCATTGTTTTAAAGACAGCTTTTTGTACAATAGTGATTATAATATATTTATTTCACCTGTGTTGAAGCTAGGTTTGGTGGGGGGGGGGGGGGGGGTGCATTAAGTCTTGCTTGGGAAAACAAAACATTGCTTTATTATTAAAACACAAACCTCTTCAGTTGATACTTATCCATGGGCATTATATTTTTTTTTTTGGGTGGGGGGGAGACAAAGTCAGGGTTGTATAAAGAAGGAAAATTCGAAACACATCAAAATCATGACAGCACAGCAAAACAAAAAAAGTAACTGCTTTTAATTCGGTTCAGCCGATCAATGTATTAGTATATGCTAGAGGCTAACAGTATTCAAGATGATCTGAGGCTATTGGCTAAAGCCTGCTACACACGGTAATTAACTACTGTCACTGGGTGGTATTGCAACACTCCAATATTATCTAATTATATATTCTCATCATGTTAAGTTTATTATGTCTTCTGAGCATGTTGGGAGAATTTGTTTAAACATTAAGACGCAGTTATCATACTTGGTGATAATTTTGTTCATTCTCGTGACTTGTATATTTGCTCAAGCAGTGATATTGAAATGGGAAAATAAATGCAGATCAATATTGGGGCTTATTGGGTTGTGTACCAGCAGCATTAATTTTATTCTGCCTGATATGATAATCAACTTAGATTGCTGTTGTCCTAGGGCAGGTCAGATAACAGTTTGGTGGAAATTCTGTGGTGACTGCCAGATATCATGAAGTGTCAATTCCAGATTGAAGCTTAACACTATAGTTAATCACTGTTTGGATCAATTTTGTTTGAACGATGGCATTAAGTTATTGGCTAACATGCTGCTGGCTTAGCGATGGTGCATTTTTTTGCATGGTTTATAGTTGTACGACTACATGAAAAGCAGATCTTAGCATGAAGTGCTAATGAAATTCAAAAATAAATCTGGGGGTACCCATGCACTTTTCAGAGCTAATTTAGCAACAAATATTCTAAAAAGCTTTGAAATATGTGACAATGTGTGGCACCTTAGTTCGAAATTAAAGCTTACTTATACCTGAAAAATCTGTGATTACCCCCAATTTTCTTGTTCGATCCCAGTAGCCCTTACAAAGACCTAGGTACTTTTCCTGCATAATTATTTATAATTCATGCAAAAATGATTTTACACTGTCATGAAGTAACCCTATTCTCTTGGGTCATCACGAGATGCACAGAATGTATGCGCAGTAACAATAACAGGCACCATCCTTAACAGCAATTTAGGGGCACAGAACTGACATTGATAGTTAAAGTGCACCTAACCCCAAAAAATTGTTTTCGCTTAAATAAATCTTAGTTTGCACCTGTATGAAACGTATTGCGCCGTTTTGAGCCTTTTAAAACCAAATATTGACTTTTTATAGGCTGCAAAAGTTACGAAATTTAGCCATCCTCTGTCCCACGACCGAGCTAGTAAGGGGCATGGGTCTATTCCTTACCTGACGTCACAAACCGATTTCCATCGCATTAAGTCTTTGTAAACATGCATTCAAAGCAGTTTGTGACATCATGTAAGGAATAGACCCATGCTCCTTACTAGCTCGGTCATGGGACAGATGATTCATAACTTTTACAGCCTATAAAAAGACAAGATCTGGTTTAAAAAGGCGCAAAAAGGCACAGTGTGTTTCAAACAGGTGTAAAGATTTATTTAAGCGAAAAAAATATTTTGGGGTTAGGTGCACTTTAATGTTCAGCTATGGCATCCAAAAAACAGCCTCAGATCCTGTCTTCTGAGCTTTGGGTTCAAGCATAATTGAAGAGCTTCATGGTGGAAAACTATACCAAGTGACTTTGTGGGTGAATGCATTTTTTGGCCCATGTTTTCTTGAAAACTAAGAGAAATCAGCAATTTTTGAGCATAATAAAAAAAACCCACAAAATTTAGTATAGTATAGTTTTTCGCTAAGTTCTTCAATTACTACTGGTATCTTGATTTTCACTAATCTCAGTCCCTTTTTACATTGAACACAATAAAGGCAATGTTTCCACAGAGTAATGCCTTTGCTTCAGGATATTTTTTTTAAAAACTACTTCATAGCAGACAGTAAAGGATGTTTAAAAACCAACTATAAATGACAATGTAATGGTGCTATTTTATATATTATTTATACAGGTTTCTTGTACTCAATTCTCTCCACTTTGACATCATCTTTAATCAGCTGGTACACGTAAGTCACAATCGTGCCAGCCTGAATGTCCATAAGAACAAAGGAGGGTACTATATCACTGCAAGGAACCAAAGTATTAGGTGTTACAAGTTGGGAGATTTACAGTGTACATCACAAATTCAACATTATTTTAATTACCCCACCAGGAAAGGGATGGAAGGATAAATCAAATGCCCCTCATCTGAGTGTCCCATCTCGTATAAAATATGTACATCAAAATAAGTTGATTCAACATCTCAATGTGACTCATGAACTCAATTCCTATTTAAATTTATCAGAAGACCACTTCAAAATTCTTCAATTTCCAAAAAACCTCTACTATGCCCACTATTATCATTTATGTGGACTGTTAATCCAAGCCTTGGCAAGCACAGAAAGGTCCTATTGCCCAGTGAGGAAAAGGATTTAAACTGTGAACTGTTTGACACTGTTACTGTTAAACTAAGATGTAACACTACCTCTGCAGTGGATTATAAGCTCCAGTGGCAGACCCAGGGTTGATATAAAATCTTCCCTCATGTTCATATGCAGCAAACTTGTGTGTGTGACCATATATAAGAATATCAACATCTAGCTGGCGTTGAAGCTGAAGACAAGAGACAGACAAAACGTAAGCTCCATTTTCACCACTTTTTCAAATACTGTATCAGTAATAAATACTAATATTATGGTCTTACTTGCAAAAGAAAAAATTTGAGATCCCAATGGGAATTGAACGCACGCATTCCCAGAATACTGGTTGGAATGCTCTAATCACTGAGCTATGGTTAACTTGAGTGGTGAGCGAAGTCATTTCAGTTGGGGTTATGTGCCAAAGGATCCGTATCATCAGGGGAACCCAATGAGCCAAATCAACCAAAAGCTGTTGAAAGGCATTTTTAAGTGCCTTATGGTGTTTGAAGTCTGTTTAAAGCGATGTTTTCATAAGCTAGAAGAAGTTCATCTGTTCGGATTCCCAAGCAGATCCTAGCCAAAAGTTTAATTGCCCAAACATTTTAGGGAACAAAATCTTCCTTTGAGAAAATGCTAGCTGAAATGAACTTTCCACAAACTTTCTAGGGAACTATTTTCTTTCCGAAAATGCTAGCCGACGTTTTTGACTGCCAAAAACAGCAATTACAACCTTTCCGAAAACCTCAGGGGCTATGATTTCCCAATTTCGAATCTTTTAGGCCATGTTTTAGTTACGAAAATCCGAGTGCACTCTTTAATCAATGCCGAAAGTGCAAGACGAATTACCCTCCACCGAACAGATATTGACCGAAATTTTTCGTTGGGTGCCCCTGTATCATGCAAGGTATGAATTACAGCAACAGACCAGTAAGCACACAAATTACCTTCATCGCACAGGCACATACATACATGTGAAAATCTAGAAATAACTTACAGTGTCTGTAACATAAACTTTTTTTCTGTTTGGGATTTCTCAGTGAAAAATAATAAGTACAGATAATTTTTAGCAGAGAAAGAGAAAGTAATTTACTACTGGTAACTATGTATCACTTACCATGGCAAGTGCTTCAGGGTCACCCCACGGAACAACCTGGTGACCATGACAAACTCCTATCCTAAACTGACCAACATTCACCACCTTTTGCTCAGGATATGTTAAATTCTGATCGGAAAAAACAATACATTCAGTTACTAGGTTATTCTGTGAAGAACCGGGCCCCATCTTGTGATTTTCACTTAAATGTTAAATTTGTGTAACTTGAATTTGACTTTCTTTGCATTGCTGTGCCTCGTGAAAATGACTAGCTAGATTTATTTAGCGATGTTTGACTATGATTGTAAATAGTTCCCTTGACTTTTGATTGGTGCACTGTACTACTTACATCTGTTGTGATTAACCAGAAAAATTACTCAGGTTTTGGTGTGGTTTGTAAAGACTAGTTTCACCCCGAAAAAAAAAAATCTTACCTCATCAAAGTCCCCTCTGACAACATGAACATCACTGGCAAGTGTTTTGAGATAATCATAAGAATCCTTTGTACAGAGATTACCAGTGCATAAAATGTGCTGTATTTTACCTGGAACCTGATGAAAATTAGAGACCAACAGGGTCAAAGTTAACATTTAAAGGACCTATACATTCATGGACAGTGCATGACTATCCATAGTTTTAGATAATAAATTTAACACAATTAATTAAAGCCAGTATTACATTGGATTTGTCCCAAAACCAACGGATATTTTCAGCATTACGGAAGACTTTAATGAAAAAACAAAATTAAAAATCTTGTCAAAGTGAACTTACAAGTAACTTTTTGAACTTTGCAGGCAAACTATGCTGCCGATGTGGAATGTGAAGGTCCCCAAGCACAAGAACAAGCTGTGAAGGAAGCAACACAGTCTGTTAAATATATTTGTTTTTCAATAAGGTTGTTAACAGATTAATGGACACTGAACTGACAGTTCAGCCTTTCTCTCTCTCCTAGAAGCCTCAACCCACCTTCCCATTGCTGATCTGCCTGGTGGTTGCTGGTTGTATCCTGTAAAGGACTAGCTTGCTATTAAGGGTGGATGGAGGGGAATACTACTAGATGCTTCATGGTATGTCGGCTGTTGGTGGTCCAAGAGTGGTTTGTTCTGTTCTAAGGCACACAAGTGACAATGGTACGAAAGTAGGTCTCTTGTCACTTCCTTTGAGTGCCTTATAACAGAAAAAAGCACAATTAAGGCTTTTTTTCTTTTATAATACAGTTTTACCCACATTTGTAGATAAATTTGTTTCAATTTGTGAGAAAAGTTTTATTCCTTGAACACATGGAATGGCATTACTGATCATATGTGATTACGTTGACAAGTTGTGTGTTGTTTATATTTGAATCGTGAAAAATGCCACACTTGTAATGATTTTAAAGCTGTATGCACAGGAAATGCCACCACTTCCTTGCTTAAAACTCTTAAAAAAGCATGCTCAATTTCAATGAAAAAGTGCACAAACTAGATTATAATAATTACAGAATTATCTGTTCATCTTGTTGATAGGATTAGAAAGCATTTTTGCTCTACCTTTTTCATGGCAATAACATTCATTCTCCTTCCTTCCTTCCATCCCTTTCCCATACGACGTTAATAATTTTACCCCTGGGGTAAATCGTAATTATAGGACTTCCCCCTCACATGAATTAACACCCAATATACTGTTTGATACTTCCTCATCCAGGGACATGAAACAAATAATATTGCGTTCAATTATTTGAGTTTACCGGTAACTTTAATAAAGGTAAGCCACATGAAGCTCTACACGAGAACGAAAGTTGACAGAGATCGCTTAGCAGCCATGTTGCAGACAGTTTACGCTAACATATGCGGCAATTTTGCCCAACCAGGAGAATCAGACTACGGTGGTATACAGCTGGAACATCGCTGCTACTTGCAGACTAGGGAAAAGGAAAGGAAAAGGAATTTTTGTTGGTTATTTGATTACAAAACTCACCATCTTGCCTCCAAATCTTGTGATACGTTCTCCTTGAGAGCGAGGTACCAGCCTTCCCCGGGATTGGGTGGTCACTCGGCACAGAGAACAAACCGGAAGTAAAATGTTGAACGTCAGCCAATCAGAGCTCTCGATCTAAAAATAGTTGGAGGAAATGTAACCAACAAATTTCCCTCGCAGAGTTATTCAGACAGACAGATCCTCGATATAAAGGCGTCTGAGAGAAAATAACCAGGCAACATAATTGCGGACGATTTATCTGCCTTCGTATGAGAAGCTGAAGTTCACCTGCGGTTTTATTTAGTCAGGATTTAGCGAGATGCCAAAGTTGAAGGGAGTCGAAGGTACGAAATCCCACAAGAAGATGCGACGAAAAAGGCCCAGTTCGACTTCGTCGAGTTCTGTCAAAGGGAAAGCCAAACTAGGAAACAAGGGAAAGAAGGTTTGTGATAGTTGCATTTTTAGTTGAAAATTTCGACTCACAGAAATATTATGACTTTGACATATCCTCTGAATTTTTCGAATGTTTTGCGAGAAATTTCTTGTCAGTTCCTTCATTCATGATGGCACAAGCTCGCTCGGTTGATATTTCTCTTGGAAGGTTTCATGCAGAACTGAATTTCGTTTTAATACCAGAATTTATATAGCCCCAAAGGAAAACTCTCCTTGATGCCAGGCAATGTGGGTCATAGCTCTAGTAGTCGAAATCAATCGGGAGAATTTTTTTTAATTAGAATTTTATCGTTTTGGGATCACTCCGTCGATCGACCACACAGCTCCCGACTTCGATACTAAACAACCTGGACATTTTTAAGATCACATCCGTGATGTGTTCTCTGTTAGATGTATTTTTGTGGTACTAAATGTTCTATTTTCAAGTATTTATCCTGATTTCAGTTTCGGGATGGGGTTGTAAGAAACCAGTCACCTTGTTACATTTTGTCTTGGACAGGAAACATAAAGTTCCTTTTGAATTTTGCCACACTTGACATGTCTCAACTCCAAATTTTACAATTTTCTGGTCGCGTTCATACTTGTTGTTCCTTTTTTCGGAAATTTCAAAAGGATGAGGGAGCTTACACCAAGAGTTGACCGAAATAGGATTTGACTTTGTGGAAAGGTTTCCGCTCAAAATCAGCTGAGCTGTGCCCATTTGGTTCACTGCGCGCGCCCTGCTGCTGTCGTGTCACTGCAAAAGTCACCAAAATCCGCCTTCAAGCAAAAAAATATAGCGGGTACCCGTTATTCAAAATAGTAATCGAGAAGGCAGCATGAAAAAATTCTTCAGGGAAAATTACAGATCGGTGGAATTTTCACATATTTGTTGTTAGCTTTACGAGGTAGTATATAATCATCGGCGGTGAAAAAATTGTTTTTCTTTTTGCTTCAGTCAGGAAGAAGTGTGAGCCCCCGAAGTGATTCTTCGGAGGACAGCGTTTTTGCGAAACAAGCATGCGCACCAAGGTCGTCAGGAAGGCTGAAGAAAATGGCGGCAATGTTCAATCGGGAGGCGAGTTTCGATGACAATCGCTCAGATATTTACGACGACGAAGAAGATAGAGGATTTTTCCAGATGAATGAATCAGACGAAGGTATATTTACTCTGTTTGTGGCATAAAATGTCAGGAAACCTTTGTAGAAGTTGCCTAGTTTTCATTCGAGTTCAAATATGCTACTGGTCAAATTACGATGTTTACATTCAACATTTACGAAATCTGTCCAGTTTTTGTCACGTTACTCCTAAGGAATGTTCTTGGTGATTTCCTTGGTTTGAATACTTTATGAATAAGTTTAACCTGCATATTATACTTTTTATCTTCTTTGTTGTTTAATTATGTGCCTGTGGGATTGTTTTATAATTATTTTATAATTAAGCTCACAGCTGTAAGGTTAATGCAAAATTATTCGTTGGAAAACAGGCAATTTTTGACAGTCCCTCTCTAAGGGCACACAGCTGTCACACATTTGTTTGGACTTCGACTTTGTAGTTAGGAAGGTCGATAATGGAAGGCAAACACTGAATATATTGTTACAGTGAATGTGTCGGTTTTTTGCCGTACAGAATAGTTGCTTCTCATAAATGCCATTTTTAAAGACTTATTCAATGTAAAAATCTTAAAAATGCAGGCAGTTTTATAGCAGCTTGAAGTCAGCTTAGACCCCATACTTCTACTAAACTTGAGCTATACTGGCCACTCCCCTTTCACTTCTGAGGGTCAAGTCTTATTCTGTACTGAAGTCTTCCCACTACTGACCAGTTTTCTTCTAAATGATATTCTATTTTTGACCAAAATGCAATGATTTCTATGTACCATATTCTAGACTAAGCTACTGGAAAAAAATGAACCCTTTCCAGTGGTACACACACATACAGATACAGCTTGTTAACTGGAGTAACCTCCAGGCCACATCACCAAATCACAAGTCCTTACCATGCCTAGTGGTGCATAAAGTGCAAACAAAAGTTCTCCATTCTGGTCTAATTCTGACCAACATGATATGATTCAACCCAACTCCTCTAACCAAATTCCTTCTTCTCTTTCTCAACCATTCTATGCCATATTGTTCATCCTTTCTCTCTTCCTTTTCCCTGGTGTAGACCAGCTTAATGCAATTTTCTTGTCATCCAAAGGTTCTGCACATAGGACGTGCCCTGTCAACTCACATCTCCAAGCTCTAATCCTAATGCTGTTGGCATTTCCTGAGTGGTTACAAGCCTTTTCTACATTAGTTGCTATCTCATGTTCTTCTCACGGGTCAATGCTTAACCTTTTATTGTTACACTGTGCAACATCCTTTACAGACTTCTAGTACAGTCAGGTTTCTCTAAAATGGACAATGTTGGGACCAGCAACAGCTGCCCACTTTTATACACTTTGACTAGCATGGTAAGCACAGATTAAATTTAGATGTCCATGTTAGAGAGGTACTCCCTTAGAGAAGGGTCCATAAAGAGAGAGTTGACTGTGGTTCAGTATTTGCTGTGAACTCGTAACACCACAACCTCCTTCGCAGACGTCTTTGGGCTCGTCATGCGTTCCTTCCCCATGAACGTCTGCTGAACTGAACTGTCACTTTTGTTCACCGGCAGTTATCCTTTGTTTTGAAGAAACCAATAAGGAGCTGCGTAAGAATGGAAATTGACACCTGTGAAGTAATTTCCGGCAAATGATCGATGTACATAGTCTGGAAAAATAATCCGGGGTCGAAGTCCTACTTTCCACAAATTGGAAAACGAACTATGATAGGCTAACCGCCATGAACGGAAGTGGCAGTTCAGTTCAGCAGACGTTCATTGGGAAGGAATGCGTGACAAGCCCAAAGACGTCTGCGAAGGAGGCTAGTAACACCACAACCACATTATTTTTATTTAAGATACTGAGGATGCTAGTGAAACTGATATGGCCAAGCTTGAAGAAGAATTCACTGAAATGAAAGAACAGTAAGTAAAATGTTCTTAAAGGACTCAAGTAAACACTACCTAAGAAAAATGTGATGATGTACCACAGTAATATTATGCACAGAACATTGGAACTTTTCAGACGACTCCCAGGCAAACTTCTGGGTATAGTAATTGAAACTAAGTTTGGGGAAATTCACACCCTGAAGGCTGTAATCTCAGGAACACTGAACATCTCTCGGACGTTTAAAGTTGCAACATGAAAAACGTTATGAAGAAAGTTACGAAGTAACCATCAATGAATTTTTTTTACCGCCGAATAAGTGATATATTTAAGAGAATTTTAAAGATTTTATAATTACCATTTTAGATTCTAGGTGTCCTAAAGTGTTTATCCATTATTTTTTTCTTTGGGAGAAATATTTAGAGTGCTAATTTGTATATATATTTTAAATTTTAAATTTTAAATTTACAACTTTGTACTAAGTTTTCACTATAGTTAACAGGCTACGCTCAAGCGCCCTGTCATACTATTTTACTATTTTAACTGCATATAGCATACAAAAGTTGTAACTGCTGCATAATAATCACTTTATTAAAGTCTCAAATCTTTCTAGCCAAGCACAGCCACTCTAGTAATTGAGGAGACAAAATGAAACCAACTGTAAATAAAGTACTATCAAATCAAATCAAATGTTGATTTTTGGGGAGAGGGTAAAACTGGAGTACGCAGAGAAAAACCTCTCGGAGCCAACAAACTCAACCCACTTGTGACGCCGGGGACACATTGGTGGAGGGTGAGTGCTCTCACCACTGCGCCAATTCTGCTCTCTGCACAAGTTTTTTTTAGCACTAATCATGACAGTCAGAAATTAAATGTGAGAATAGAGGTTCCTCAAAGTGTAGATTCCAAGCAATTTGAATCAACTTGTTAGAGCAGTAGCCCTAGAGCTCGACTGCTAATAATTCATCCCTATTTCATGGAATTCCTCTTTTCACAGAATGTATCAAGAAAAGCTACAAGACTTCAAGCAACAGTTGCAGAATTTGAACACTGGTACTTGGTTATTTCTTCCATTTTTTAATTTTATTAAGACATTACTAATATTATTAAGAAACAAAAACATTACACTGCTGATGCTGCATGATGTGACCACAAAGGAAGTGAGGGGGGTGGGGTGGGGTGCTTGGGGAATTGAAAGGTTTAAAGTGTATGTAAATCAGAGCTTGTTTTAGTAATGCATTTTAAAAAATCTTTCTGTATTAGGCAAGCATCCTGAGTATATCAAGAGGTTAAACAAATTGGATTTGCTGAGAAATGAGAGACTCCTTATTGCAGGTGCAGTTTCACCCTTAACTTGCCTTTAACCCTGATATTAACATATATGCACCATGAGTATAAATAGTATCATCTTCACTGGTCTCCAACTGAAGAGTTTTATGAAAGATTCTAAGTGAGTCCTTTGCCTTGAAATTGCTGTTGATTGACTTTGTTATGGCACTGGAACTGGAAGATTGGAAAAGTAAATCCATAGCCAGGGCTCAACCTTAACTTTTGTTACCAGTAGGCTTATGGCTAGTAAAATGGTATTTCTCACTAGCCAAAGAGCTTTTTCTACTAGCCATAAAATCTTCAGTTCAAGTTAGTAATTACCCTAGTTTTGAAAAGAAAAAACTTCTGATATCCACTGAAGATCATCGAAGCGCGAACAATATGGCAGGCACTTTCATTTATGAATGAAGTGCATGATGGGAACTCGGATCCAGTCTCTTTAGCTGAATGTGGCTTGGTCATGAAGCTGTTCACTTTCATTCACATGAAAGATTACTTCGTTTTTTTTCTCTCTGCATGTTAAACACTGTGTCACAATTTTCACAGCACTAAATTTATCTTTAGTAGTTGACAGAGACATTTTCCTCCATAATTTTAGTAGCCAATATGGCTAGTAACTGAGGGAATTTCACTAGCCAAAACTGACAATCCAGTGGTACATGTATTTGGCTAGTTGACCATTGCCAAGGTCAAGCCCTGTATAGCTTTTTTTTAATTGTGACCAGTGTATGTGTTGTAGGTCAAAAGGAAATTCCTTTGTCTTCTAACCCTAATTATTTCATTTTGACCTACAACATTGATGCCAAAATAGAGATTATTAAAATAAACAGGACTCAAAAGAAACTTACATTACATGTAATCTTGCAGAACTGCAAGGCTTGTAATCTTGATCAAATTGTGGATCAAAGTTTAACCATTGTTGCCAAGTCTTGCCCCACTTTTGGCATGTGGACCAAATAACAATTAGATAGAAAACAGGAACATTTTCAAGTAATTACATTATTGACATGCAAGGAACTAGCAGAAGTTTACTTTTCATTCTTGTCACTGATTTGATCACATATACCTTGTAATTGCAGAAATCTGCAGAAAGTATGAGGCAAGTATAATCTTCACATTTTATCACCTAGCAAATCTACTCAGCACTCCAAGTAATTTTTGATACTGAGACAAATGAGAAATTGGAAAGGGGGTTCTCTTAAAATTTTCTCCATGTACTTTGGCCCCAGGTGACTGAAGCACCAATAGTTCACCTACAATCAGGCTTTTAGCCAGAAATTGAAAACTGGGTGTCCAGCAGGCATGTTTTCCCATAAAATTATAAGAGATAAAGTGACTTTTCCTTGAATTTCTTCTAAAAGTGGGCGTCCACAGGACGCCTGGACACCCTTCTTGCTAAAACCTTGGCTACAATCATGGACAAACGTAGTTGAGACACTTTCCCAGAAAAAGCCTTTGCTGATAAACGTGTGAGTTTTCCAATCCCCAGTTCTCACATTTCGACCCCCTCCCCCCTTTTCAATGTTGTAACCACTTGATAGGGTCCTCAGAGTGTATTTTCAACATTGAAAAGGGGGAGAGAGGGGCTGGCTGTCGACGACATTGATAGATAGCATTTGTTTTGCTCAAATGCATCAACACTTTTGTCCATGATTGTAGTTTCTTTTGCCTGTATAAACCAGAGGTATGATCACCGCACCCCTTCATGGGATGCTAGTCTCTTGTTCCTCTTTGCATGGTGGGTGTTTACACTGGATTCTGTAGCATGGAGCAACTAGGAGTATTATCTTTCTGTAGCAATTACAATGCTAGTTTATCACAGTTTCATGTACACTGAACCTCTCACAATATGTTGCCAGTACGTATTTTTACAACTGGATGAAAAGATGCAACAGAAGAATCAACATGACAATATAGAAACCAACTTAGACCACTATCCCTCTGAATCTATGCACTAACTTCTTCATCCCACATCTACATGAAATTTCTAGCTAACCATTTAAGTGGTTGTGTGAGGTTGCAGGCACTAATGACTTTTTGACTGCAAACCCCTTTCATTACCTGGAATGTTGCTTCACGATAATGATGAGAATGATGCTTCATCCACCAGCTGTAATCATAGACAAAATGGAAAAATACTCCTACGCTGCGTGGCACTTAACTTTGTTATAGTAAATAGGAGTTCACTTGAATTTTTATTATAAAAACATGGCACTATTTGTTTACTTCAGAATACGGTTGTGATAGCCAAGGAGTAATGTGCAAGAAGATACATGTAGTTCAATTTGTTATCGGACATGGCATTTATTGTCGATAAAATTTAATCGTCTTTGTACATTTTAGATTGAGCTAATTGAGAAAGAATATGTTAGAGAACAAAAGGCTGCACAGGAGGAATACAAGGTTAGTTCCACTTTAAAACTTAAGGATTTTATTGTATGTTGTAATGTACATTTGAGGACTTGAGTAGTTAAGGTGCATTGTGCATTAGCAGAAGATTTTTCTTATTTGCATTATTTTCCTGACAAATAGCATTGGATTGTTATGGTAAGGAGAAGTTAGATTTTGATGAGAGAGTTATAAGCAAAAGTTTGGTAATACACAAACGAGTATAAATCGACGATAAATCAACGTTCTCAAGTTCAAAATTATTAGAATAAACTGTCAGAAATAGTTCAATAAAGATAAACATAATAGCTGTAATAGCTTAGTGCATGAAATGTTACTAATTAGAGAATTGACACCATCTCTTAATGACCAATCAGACTCAATTTGTGCCAGACTATTTGCGTGACATTACATACATTGTAATTATTTATTATGTTAATCTTCAGCTAACCATTTCTGTCATTTTTTTCTAATCATTTTGAACTTGAATATTGCATTTAATGACAACTCTGAAATGTGGTTCGATTTTATCATCGATTTTTGCTTGCTTATGATCAGATGAGAGATTTGCTCTTTCTAATACCAACAGCAAAAGAAAGTTGAACTCAAGGAAACACTCCTGAATGAACTGCAAGACAAGAAAAAGGTCATTGAGTCAGAAAGAGTATCCATGGAGCTCACTGGGGGTAAGAATGGAACTATTTCAAGCTGCTTTTAATTCCTTCTCAGGCAACGGTACTTTGTTACCAGTAAAAACGCAAGAAGAACTGCTTTGTCTTGTTTAATGGACAATCCCAAAGTATGTAAATTAAAATTGTAAATATTTTGTTTGTAGCGGAAATGCACTTAGCTGCTCTCACTAGTTCACAGGCATTCCACTTAACAAATGAGTTCCACATCCTTTCTGGAAGAAAAATAATCATCCTTGATGACATAATCTGTGACATAAATTAAACATTTCATTCAAAGTTTCTTACCACA
Organism: Pachyseris speciosa; assembly: GCA_016490735.1. Lineage (NCBI taxonomy): Eukaryota > Metazoa > Cnidaria > Anthozoa > Scleractinia > Pachyseridae > Pachyseris > Pachyseris speciosa. Next base: position 204,893 of record JAEMWC010001115.1, on the reverse strand, counting down.
AAAATGGGACATGAAAAATCCTGCTCCCTCCCCCCTCCCCCCCCCCCCCCCCCCCCCTTCCTGGGCCCTCTCTAACAAAATTTTATGATCTGTACCTAATTGAGTTGGACTTTGGAATGAGAGATTACCTGGGGCTACATACCCGGACAATAGCATTTAGAGTTTTTGGTTGAACATAATTATCTCAAGCGATAATGGGAACAATGATTATAAATGAACTCTTTGTTTCAGACTCGGTGGAAGTAAAGCCTGCAGTCACTAGAAAACTGAGAAGACGACCCAATGATCCACTACCTGCTCCAGAGAAAAGAAGAAAGACCTCTCATATCCTTTTGATGATTAGAAGCAGTTTACCTGTGCAAAATATTTTTGTACCTTATTTTGAGAAAAGTGTGGTTTCCCTGCAATTTTTTACCTCACACAATCTTTGAAGTTAACTAACTAGTCAGCCAAGCCACCATTAATAAGACCACCTGGATACACTGAGCTAAACCTCTGTTTGTTTTTGGCTACATGTCAAAACATTATTTAAGTTGGTCTGAAAATAATGTAACCATTTCCAAAATTCTGAACTTCTGATGTCTGAAAAGTGCATAAGAGTTCATTCTTTTTCATGCAAGTAGACGTCTTTATTAGAGACACCATATGTGGTGATTGAGACGAATGTCCACATACAAGGCTGTGCTATAAGAAAAGTAGCCGGGAGCCCATAACTTCTACACCCTTGAGATCCTGGGCACCCAGCGTATAAGTTTGGTGCAAAAAAAAATTAATTACCTGGATGCCCAAAGGCAAAAAGTCAGCAGGGGCCGCAGGCTCTGCTAGAGCACAGCCCTGATTTAGAGTGGTTTTCAATTGAGCATCTAAAGTAATTCTCACTTCCCTTAGTTTGCTCTACTTCACTCTGTGATTGGTTAGCAAAACTTGCGCCACTTTCTCAAAAATGAGAAGCAAAACCAATTGTGACCTGCACATGCAGTGACATTTTCCTGTACTTTGAACCCGTTTCATGTAATTGCTTCAAATTCTAATTCATGGCTCATTGCGCTGTTTGCGTCTGTTGTGGATAGTCAAAGTAATTGCTTTGGTTTTGATTTTACCTCACTTAATTCAAAATTGCTCTAATGGAGGTGTCTATATTACGGAGTGTTGGTCTATCCAAGCACAGGGTTGTCATTAATTTTTCAAGTAAAAGAGGACCTGATGTGCAGTAGCCAGGTACCCTGAGTGAATTTGATGGGCAGAGCTTTCAATTTTTGCACCTTCAAGGTAGATGGTTGCCAGTAAATATCTGGGTCCTGGCTTCTAATACAAAAGCTGCAAGCACTTGTGAACTGTTTTGTGTAAAGAAGTGTCCATATGATATTATTCAACACAGACAGGTGTCTGTCCATAGAGGTTCGACTCGCCTCAGAGCAGATGTATGGATGAATCCTTTCAGTGTTGAGACAACAAGCCAGGGATTTACTGCTGATCTCTATAGTGTTAGAAAAACCTTGACTGATTCTACCCCAGATAAATTATATGCTGGATGAGGATGAGATCATGGAGGACTTGAAAGCACTCAACAAGCTTGTTGCCCTTCCTAGTGAGGTACAGTAATGTTCTTTGCTTATGTTTTTATATGTACTGTTGCCCAGTTAGTTCAGTTAGTAGAGCACTGGGCTGCTGAGCATTAGGTCGCAGGTTTAAACCCAGACCAGAACAATCAAGCTGGCTGTGTGCTCAATGTCTGCTTCAGCTCAGATGATGGTGTCATTGGGCAGTGACGTTAAGTGGTTGGTCTTGTCTGCTTCATCTCCATATGTAAAACTGGATGGGGACTTGAAAGAACTCACACACTGATTGAAAAGAGTAAGCAACATAGTTCCCAGTGCTGTGGTCGGCCATCAAACACATCCTAGGGTTGGGCGGAGGTTGGGTGGAAGTAGTAGTAGTGACTTTATTTAATGAGGGTAGCACATGACAGTATGAATAACTGATAACCCAGTGGCCCTCAAAACATTAAGAATATTTACACTAATATTTACCCTAAACTACACATATATTTACACTAAATAAAATTAAAAAAAAAAAAAAATTCATAATAAATACATAAATTAATTAATTAATTAATTAATTAATTAATTAAAAATATACAGAATATTGTCCAAAGTTAAAAACTCAAGTCCTTTTTCTGAGTGACTAAAAATTTCTTCAAAAGGCTTGTCTTAAAACGTGAGTAACTGTCCAAAACTCTCAAAGATCTTGGTAAAGAGTTCCAATCCCTAATAGAACGAACTGTAAAAGAACGACCACCCTCCGTAACATAACTATATCTAGGACAAAACAAATTTAAGTTACAATATCTTGTGTTCCTCGTATGCATGCTAGAATTATGGGTGATAGGCTGACAACCTGTCCTCAAGAGCCTCTGTTGGTCATGTTAACCTCTTATGAGACTCTATACACTATACGGCACAGAAGGAATGATGATGATGATGATGATGATGTAAGACTGAAATGTTCTGCCACATTTGTGGTTGAAAATACACCAAGTTGTAAACCCTCTCACAATTTTAAAATTCAGGCAAAGCGTTTAAAAAATTCCTAGTGTAAGGGATGTTGCACAAAGTGTTTCTTTAGTGCAACTTGTGGCAGATTTGTCACACAGCAAGTGGCACAATATTTTAAGACCGTTTTAGTGCTATATTGACTATGACTTTTGTACTCATGATCACAATGCTTTGTTTTTGTTGACAACTTAGGTATCCTCTTCTCAGTCTCGATCAGAGTCGAATAAAACTGGAAACAGTCGCATTAAGACCTCCTCAGGTATGTTTGGCAGCCACTGTATTATCCTACATGTAAAATTTGCCCAGTTTGATTGTTTGATTAAGGAAGCTTGTCTAGATCTCTGCCCAGATAGCTTAGTGGGTGCAAGAACTGGATTGCCAAGTGGAAAGTCTGGCTGGTATAAAAAAATGTTTGGCAAGATCACACTAGCTGTGTGCTCAGTGTCTACTTGTACCTCAAATCTGGTGACTGCATCACTGAGCAGTGTGCACTATACCAATTATCAACCTAGATGTAGACCTAGACCTTCAGTGCTATGAAAAAGCAACAATTTAAGCCCAATTCATTTTCAGTGAAACCAAGCTTACTTTTATCACAGCATTTGGGCATTTCTGGTATTCAAAACACTGAAAACACATTGCACTAGCAATGTTTAGTGGATCAGTTCATAGTTGTTTATCATTCGCATTAAGTGGTGGTTTTCAAAACTGGCCTTAAATGCACTTTTTCATGTTTACCTTTTATCCATTAGACAAGACGATACTGCACTGTCCTTAAAAGTCTTATTCTGTTTATCTTAATTATCTTTACAGGAAATGGGTCTCATTCTGAGATTTCGTATCCAATTGAAGTCAGATCTGAGGATGGAAAGCTTTTCTATGATAAGAAGTGGTGAGTTCTTGCTTACAAAGTGCTACTGAGTATTGATCACCCATCAGTCCCAGACAATGTTCCTTGAAACGTTTTTTCTTTAAGCAATATACCACAAGTTACAAATTTGTAGAGTGTTCTTCCAACATCCCGCATGGTTTATCTGCCTTTAAAAAACTCATTAATAATACATGAAGGAAATACAAAAGAAATTAATTTTTAATGAGTGTCTTTAGATCTGATAAAGACATGGCTAAATTTAACATCTGATTTTCTAGGCCAAAATAACCCAGAATCTAAATTTTAGTGTAAGAATGGATAGATGACAGTACAGTAAAGCTTTTTAAGCCATTCAATAAATTCACAATTCGTGTTTTATCAAGTGCTAAAACACTCGGCAGCACCAAGTTTGCAAACAAATTAAAGAAGTGATTCTAAGTTTTATCATTTTATTTTTTGCTCTCTCACATCCCTTTCAGCACCATGTATATGTTTGCCTAGTTCTGTCAGTTGATTTACTTCACTTGGCTTGTTCTCAATGCCCTGATCTGAGCTTAAGGTATTCCTGGACCCTAATTTGGTCATTTTTGGACAATAGTTGACGGTGTTATTTTTAAAGATACATTACAGATACTGCACTCATTTTAACATCACATATTCACTGAAACTTATAGATTCTGAAAAAATATTTTTCATTTTAGAAAAATTTAAGGAATGTTAAGAATTACAAAAATTCTGGGGTGTTGTCATCTGCAAGCAAATTCACAATAATGATTAAATCTAAATTGGAATTCATTATTTAGCTCTGAGATTTGGAACACGATTAAAATGGACAAAAACTCAACTTTTCACCGCAGTCCGCATTGTCATTTTGATTTTTAATGTTGTAATGAGAAAAATTCAGAAATTTTACCTTCCTAAAATTCAAGTTCTCCTCACTCATGTGCTGTTCCACTCTCGAGTGCGGACTGTGGTGAAAAGTTTCGTTTTCCTGTGTAGATCAACCCTGCCAAGTTTCAAACCTCAACGATACATCTTCCAGAAGTAAACTAAATAAACGTGTCCTCTGGTCGTATTTTATTAGCCTTTTTTGCTTGTAAATCGGCCATAAATTTCAGAAAATCGCTCAGTTTTGACCGATGCTGTTGTATTTCAGTGGCAGCCATGTTTTCCGTGTCCACACTAGTTAAAACCAGCGGTAAAACGCAAAATATTCCTCCAAATATGGGTAAATTCTCCATGTTTGTGTATCCATTTTTCCCGCGAAACCAATCACAGTGTGATATGAACGCTTCACCTAGCAACGACACCTCGCTCGCCTTTTGTCAGCATGTGTTGACAGCCATTCGATATCGAATGTGCGTGAATTTGTAGAGATTTATCGTACTAGAGATTTATTTTTTGAAGCGAAGAGACAGACAGAGACAGACAGAGCAGGGTTGGCATAGTGGTGAGAGCGCTCGCCTTCCACCAATGTGGCCAGGGTTCGATTCCCGGACTCGGCGTCATAAGTGGGCTGAGTTTGTTGGTTCTCTACTCTGCTCCGAGAGGTTTTTCTCCGGGTACTCCGGTTTTCCCCCCTCCCCAAAAACCAACATTTGATTTGATTTGATTTATTTAGAGTTGATTTGATTTAGTCTCCCCAATTAGTAGAGCATCTGTGCTCGGCTAGATAGATTTGAGACTTAAATAAAGTTATTATTATTATTATTATTATTATTATTATTATTATTTATGCTGGACAATGAGCAAATTAAAAGGGCTGCTCACACGAAGCCCTCACGAAGCCTGAGGCTCTAGACATGGTTTGCGAATACGCTTGAACATTTCGAAACTACATGTAGAAGAAACTGGTTGAATGATTCTGTCGCATGAGTTCGCCCATCGTTCATCGATCCCAATGGCTGTAAATTTTGAAGATTGAAAGATGTGGAGCGCAAGCCGACGGCCGTAAATTTCAAAGACTGAAAGACATGAAGCACAAGCTACAGCCGCACGGAATGCCAAATAGTGAACAATAGGTTTTCGCCGCCGGCATTTCTTTGCTGTTCCTTCTGGCTTCAATAGAGCTGTTCGTTGTATCACTCGACGTAACCCGTTCGGAATTCCAGCAAAATTAATTCTTCTCATTTGTTGGTGAGCTGGTTGCAAAAAGGATGTCTTTTGCAAAGACAACAGTTTTATTTCTCCATCCCGAACGATCTCATCTATCACGTTAAAGATAGCATGATTGACAGATCTGTCAACAATATACTCTTTGGGGAATTAAACACGAACACGCACAAGGATTTTCGTTGTACACAGTCTGTATTTTTCCCGCGAAAGAGCCCGTAGAAACCGAACTTCTCTCGCTTCTTACTCGAAAACGCTTCGGTCCCGATCTCTGAAATTTGGTGTACAGGTTGCATTTTTAGTAATCTCTCATATGTTAACGAAGCATCGTGATCTGAAAGATTCATGTCATCCTCCAGGAATACCTTAACTAGAGGGTGGTTTGTTTGCATTGGTTAAGTAACTGTTCTCTTCCTCAGTTTCCACAAAGGATGCAGTGTTGTTGTAGAGACGAGGGAAAATGGAAGATACAGGTGTGGTTGCTTGTTGATCATAATTGAGCTGGGCCCTGTTGTTCAATGAATGATTTAGCTAATCCCATGTTAGAGTGAACTTTGAGTCCAGTTTAGTTACTCTTCAAAAATAACATTTCCAAAAGATTTTCAACCTTAAGTTTTCACTGGAATTTAACTTTCATTAAGTGCAAAATTTGATTTACAAAACCTTCTCAACAAGCAAGATGAAAACTTTGGTTAACTCCTAATCCTGGGTCAGTGTTAATCGGCTTTCGAACAACCATGCCCAGATGATAGTGTCTCAGTATATACAGTGTCCAAACACTGAGATGTACACTGAAAAAATAAGGGACAGTTGAATCTCTTAACTGACTTTGAGGTCTTTCATTTGTTACAACTCCATTCACTGAGATGATGAGAAAGGTAACGGAAGTTCTCAGAAGAAATGCATCTTCTTTTGTCTCCTTGAGTAAGGCTGCATATTTGATTGCAGAAATGATGGAAAGGCTACGATAATGGTTAGATTTACACTTTTTGTTGCAGCATTGAATCTTTGAACATAAAATATTCCTGTAAATATCATCTTCAGACCAAGACTAGACATTTTTTTCTTTTTGTTTTCAACAGTGGGTCCCTTCATTCTGTTGGCCAGGCAGAGGTAAAAAACTATTATTTATAACCAGCCATATAAAAATATTTCCATTCAAATTCAATAGTCCATTTTGCAATCTTACCGGTACTTGTGAAACAGGAGATTACATGTCCAACAATGAAATTCAATACTTATAAAGCTTATATAGAGAAGAACATGCCTTCTAGGGCTTTTATTCTAATAACCATTCTCTGAAGTTATGATCACATAAATTATGTACAAGCCATTTTGGCTCACCTTGAGCAGTCTCAAAGTTTGTGAAACGTGCTGCTATATATAAATGCACTACTAAGGCTCATTTTAAATGTTGCATTTGCTTCAAATAAATGTAACAGGGTTAAGAAACCCAACTGGTGGGAGGCAAACCAGTGACCCTCTCCAACTAGTGACCAGAGCAGGACAAATCTAATTCTGGAATTAAATGCATGTGAAGTTCAACGGTTAAAATCATTAAATTCAAAAGATGGTCATGAATTAAATGCGACTTCTGCCATATCTTCAATTAAGCCAGATGAATATTCAGTTGTTTTATAGGTGTCAAATCTTTTGTATAAATTATGTTAAAGTAATTATGTGTTACCCATGGTATTCACAAAATTTATGAAGCTTGCTCATGAGTTCAATGCAACTCTATTAAATCCAATATCTAAAATCAACAGTTGAATTTAATTGTTTGGGTCAACCCAAATACAAACAAGGTTTGGCACGTGTGAAATGTGATGTTTGAAATGGGCCTAAACCAAACACTGCTTATCAAAAGCGTCAGCCTTTGACCAGTTATTCAAATTGTTTAGCTAAATAAAGGTGTGATTATCTTCCTCTCCTCTTTTTCCCTAGCCTCCTTTGCAGACTTCTTTGGGCTCGTCACGCGTTCCTTGTCCACGTACGTCTGCTGAACTGAACTACCACTTCCGTTCGCGGCGGTTAGCCAATCATAGTTCGTTTTCCAATTTATGGAAAGTAGGACTTCAACCCCGGGATTATTTTCACAGACGATGCACGTGAATCGGGTGTCGATTTCCATTCTTACGCAGCTCGTTATTGGTTTCTTCAAAACAAAGGCTAACCGCCGACGAACGGAAGTGGCAGTTCAGTTCAGCAGACGTTCGTGGGCAAGGAACGCGTGACGAGCCCAAAGACATCTGCGAAGGAGGCTACCTTTTCCCTGGCCTGATGACATTTTGTTTTGTTTGCCTGTAGATTTGGATCAAGAAAACAGACAACACAAAAGTCCGTATTTACATTTCGTCACTGATAAAAGGAAAATTTCACCTCAAGAAAAAAAGCACCAACAGCAGCAACTCAAATGTCAGTTCTTCACCTTCAATAACCCACTCCAGTAATACATAACACTAACTTGAACAACATTTTACCTTGTGTAAAATAATAAACAGTGGATATTTGAGATTTGTTTGAGACCAAACAAGTTGCACTACTTAAAATATCATATGATTATTTGATATTGTGCGGCTTACTTTAGTAGATAACATTAATATTTTGGAATGCTTGTCAAATATTATCAAAGTCTACTATCAAAACAGTCATGGGTTTGACAGTCACTTCATGTTGAATTGTATGATCCTGTTGCAATCATTTAACTTGTATTCTACCGGTTACAACCTTAAAGTATGTCTACTTGAGTTTCCTTGTCAATTCTGCACTGAATGCATTGAATACTGGTAGAACATTCACAGTCCACTTTTTCAGTGTAACGTTCTTGTCTTCATGTCTGTTTCGGGCAAATTGAAAGGTATTTGAAAAGTCTTTTTCTTGATATATAGAAGAGGTAGGTAGTTTAGTTTCCACCAGTCCAATTTTGTACATAACTATTTACACTGAAACTATAATAAAGACCTCACAATACCAGTCCCTGACCTTTGTTTACAACATTATGCTAAAGTAACTTTGGTATTCTTGGGGTGTGATTGCAGGTCGGCGAGTTGCAGAGTCTACAAATCCTCTGCAAGAGTTCACTTAATTAAATATAGTAGACTTCCAGAATATAAGTTACTGCATCCAGCCTTCCCACAACTGACAGACACCCTTTCCCCTTAATAGGTGGAGCAAAGTGCCTGTCATTTCTCCAGTGTTATCTATCCTAGACTTAACAGTATTTGTTGTTGACGGTTGTGTTTGGGCAGCCATTAGTAAATCCTCAGTTTTCAAGATCCCCCTTCTGCAGCACATAGCTCACTTTACATGCTGTATTTTCTACTTGTCAAAAGAACTGGCCCTGCAATCGTTATCATTATCACTGTCGTTATCATTCTTTACTTTTAATTATGCGAGTACCAGAAGAAAAATATACTTTAGTTTAGAATTGTCCTTGTCATTCAGTAAGTTTACAGGCCCTACAGAACCAAGCCTGTGTAGAAGAAGTGAAAAAGACAAAATTTGGGCTGTATGCAGTGTCCATTGTTTTTCTTGGGTGCATATAAAAAATTTCATGGTTTTGACCCACATTTCCTTGCTTTCAAGAACCTTTTCAGCTCTTTACTTAACTTTGTGGGATGTGTGCTGTTCCTGGGAGTGTTGCTGCATATTCTTGTCACTAAAAAGTAAATAAATAGGAACCTTTGTAGGCTGTGCCCTGTTCGATCCGTTCCATCTTTGCCATCTGTAACAGCAGAGGGCAGTAATTCAATAAATTAACTCTCGTGATAGAGCACCAGATTACCACATGGGAGGTCGCTGGTTCAAATCTCGGCTGGAATATACAGGAGTATACATGAGTATACATGCAATCATAGACTTGAGTGTTGACAAATTTGAGCAAAATAAATGCTTTCTATCAGTGTCCTTAATAGTCAAACCCCCATTTCCTCCTTTTCAATGTTTTTTTTTTTGCACATTTTATTGGAAACATAGATTTACAACAATAACATTACTACACCACAAAAAAATAATAAAGGATAAAGTCACGTAAAAAAAAGAAAGCGAAAATTAACCACTACTCTTAAACAATAATCACCCACGCACGCGCACACCGAAGATGGATGTGGATGTAAATATAACTTAGATATACCTTACAAATTATCGACATATGTTGCAACTGCCGCAATCCCTTTCCAATGTTGAAATATGCTCCGTGGATCCTGTCACATGGTTACAACAATGAAAAGGGAGAAGGGAGGGGGGGTGGTGGTCAAAATGTGAGAATTGAAGATTGAAAACTGACACGTTTAACGAAAAAGATTTTTTGAGGGGGACTGTCTCAACTACTTGTCCATGATTTTGGGTAAACATGA
>JAEMWC010001115.1:57500-190000 GCA_016490735.1 Pachyseris speciosa | reverse complement strand
CTTAGTCATTAAGTTCTTTCACATTTTATTAGTGTAGATATCTTGATTCATCAACAAGGCACAGGTAAAAGTTTTGCTACCTTGGAGTGTATTAATATTATTTTATGTGCAACTTTGCTCCTTCAAAGATCACATTTTTCTATACAAAAAAAACAAACCATGGACCAGTTTTTTATAAATAAATGTATCCACCAGAAACAAGTGCAATAAGTATAAACTGAGAAGTGAAGTTTTGTAAAACTAGTTAATTTATTTTCCAAAGGTAGTTTAGTTGAAATGACACTGTGATCCTTTAGAAAGGTACTGAACATTATGAAACAGGCAACTGACATTTTATTCAGAGCAAGAAAATATTTAGGATAACATTTTCCCACTGCATGCATGGCAAAACAATATTAGACAATATTAATAGATCTTGACAGTGTCATCTTGCTGGCATATGATGTGAATTCATCAGTTTCTATTAGTTAACTAAAATTATTACCGGGTACTACATAAACTTGAGGTGGTCGCTTACAGAAGGTCGTCGCTTCTGAAAGGTCAGACCACAGGGGGTCCATGTCTTATGTCATTAGCATGTGATAGTGGCTAAGATTTGCTTGGTGCTCTGTTGCCTGGAGACAACAAGACAGATAACTTGAAATCAAAGATCAAGAGCATTGGGCATGATTCAACAAGACTATGACTAAAAGAGAAATCACTGACAGCTTTCTTCAAAGAGTACATTTACAACAAATTTACAAATGTTTAAATTTCTTTGATTTTATGTAGGTTTAGGCTGCTGAATTATTGCTGGCATTAAGAAATAAATGCACTACTAATTATAAAACATGTTAGGTTGTCTTTTTTTAAGACCACAAATTTAATGGAGTCAGTCTCTTATTCTTAAGAGAAAATGAGACATCTTATGACAGGTCTGCTCGTTCATTACACTCTATGCGTGTTGCAAGTCTATTACAGGACTTTTCTTTCTTCTTCTAAATCTACAGTGCTGGCCCAGGGAACAAAAATGTAATAACTAACAAATTAGCACATTTCATGATTTGGCTTCATCATCTGGGCCTGAATGCTATACATAATAAGTTATATATCTCAGTAACTCAGGGACCAGTAAAAAGCAAGTCATACTAAAAAATCGAAGTTACTTTTCTATTTAATGTTTTGCCGATTATTACTGATTATTCTTGTTTAAAACAAACCTCTTTTTTGTTGCTGAAAATATATGTTTCACCACACCATGTTAGTTTTATATGCATTAAAAATTTTCCATGGGAGGATGACCCCAGACCCCCTAGTTGACTCGAACAAAATCTCTGGAGTCGAACAAAATCTCACGGCTAAAGCTATCTATGAATAATCCTTCAAGGTCACAATGGAAAACAAACTTAGATGTTTTCAGTGTAAGGTGGAACATAACATTCTACCAATTAATAGCAAACTTTACAAAATGAAGCTGAGAAAATCTCCGAGCTGTGATCGTTGTAGCCACCCCCATCAAAATTTACTTCACCTTCTATATGAATGCCCCAGTACTCAAATGTTTTGGCAAAATAATGGTAATCAGCTGGTGGAACGAAAAGAGATCGGGAAATGTCACCTTAAACACTACGGATATTTTATGTGGATATTTTTATGTGGCTATATGTGACTGTATATATAAATTTAGAATGAGTTGCCTTACACATAAGATTAAAACTAGAACTGGTAGCATTCCAGTTGTCTTCTCTGATATCCTGACTCCAGTAAATCATGTGCACAGCTATAACACACGATTTGCTAATAACCTGAATTTCTTTAGGCCAAGAGTGTCAACCAATATGGGTAAATCTACGTATAAATTCTCGAGCCCAAAAATTTGGGAATCTATACCCCTCAGAATTAAAAGTCTGCCCTACAATACTTTTAAGAATGAGTATAAATGCTATCTTTTGTATAATCAAACATGATTTTGTTGTTGCTGCTGTTAATTAATTTGTTTTTGCTGACTGTGTTTTATTTTGCTGCTTCCGTTTCTTTCTTTTTTTCATTTCTTTCTTTTTTTTTCTGAAAACATAAATAGAACGTACATGTATGTAGTGTCACTTAACTGAATAGTTAATGTCTTATGCTGCCATTTACTTAGCCATGGCAGTGTCCAACCAGAAAGCTTCGCTACTTTGGGCACCGCTCACATATTAATTTATTTCTTAATGGCTTCATATTATTTTATGCTTTATTATTGTCACTTCTGTAACTTATAAATTGTATTTAAATGCCCTTTATAGTGTAAATAAATAAATATCTGAAAAAAAAAATCTATCTATAAGCTTGAATTAAATATTTGTCTAGCCCTCAATCATTATGTCATAAATATTTTTTCTTTCTTATGTGGTTAACAAAGCCTCTCCAAGCTTTGAAATCTTCAGCTTGTTACTTGATGAAAAGATCCTTTGTGAATGTACAATTGCTTTTAAAAATAACACACTGAGGAAATTCAGAGCAAAATGGACAACACTATGTGCATGAACGGAGATAAATATGTTTGTCTCGAGGGATGTGCCACTTCTACTTTACTTTTATTTTTCATTTTTATTTACATTTTGCTTATTAGTTATAATTTCTCTCTCTTGTATGTATAGTAGCCCCATTGAAAAACATTGTATAGAAAGGTAAAATTCTCTGTATTCTAGTTGTGTATCCGTAGTGCAAGTTATGTTGCTGGCTGTATTGTATATGAATAATTCAATTTAAAAAAAAGTTGACTCGCGCAACACGTTCAAAGTGAGATCCCTCCAGTTGCAAACCTGCTGTGCGGGCCCTGGAACTGCACTTGTGGTAATATGTTAAATGAAAACATCACAGTATGTTAATGTATTAAATTGTCAACTTGTTATTTCAATAAATTTAAGCATCTCAACTCAAACAGCAACTGATCATTCTTTTTTTTTTTCAGGATATTGTAAACAATACAAACATTGCAAATTTAACAATAACAGTAAAAAAGTTTATTACATTATTAACACAACTTACAGATAAACATAAAATATAGACAGGCAAACAACAGATGAACAAATAGTATTAAAGAGGCTATGTCAGTTATTTTACGGTCTTTGGTGCAAAATTCAGGTTAGTTTAGACAAAAAGTTTTTTTTAAAGAAGACCAACGTATAATAAGATTATTCTTTGATTGCACCTGACGTCACAGTGGTGATGGTGGTAGAAAGGACAATAGCGAAAAAGTCTTTTGGGAATTTGACTCATTTATTATCCAAACCTTGCGCTAGTAACATTGTTTTGGCACCAACATGGCTGTCTTATCACGTGAATGCAATCAAAGAATAACAGTTCTTACTAGACAGGAAAGCTGAAACTTTAAAAACAGTGGCCCACTTTTTTTCAAATTGCAATCTGTTTCCATCCTGACCATCCATAGGTGAGGGGTCTTATTTTTTTTTTGACTGTAGTGGTAGAGTAGTTTTGAACAAAACTGGAGCATTATTTTGAGTTTCCATTGGTATAAACATCTCCTGTGGCTTGTTAAATTCATACCAAAACCTTGTGACTTTAAAGCAACCTCAAAACAACTAATCAATCAAAGAATAACAGTTCTTACTAGACAGGAAAGCTGAAACTTTAAAAACAGTGGCCCACTTTTTTTCAAATTGCAATCTGTTTCCATTCTGACCATCCATAGGTGAGGGGTCTTATTTTTTTTTTTGACTGTAGTGGTAGAGTAGTTTTGAACAAAACTGGAGGATTATTTTGAGTTTCCATCGGTATAAACATCTCCTGTGGTTTGTTAAATTCATACCAAAACCTTGTGACTTTAAAGCAACCTCAAAACAACTAATCATTCTTGGTTGGTATATGGAGAGAATATCTAATAATAAAAATTATTATCAGAACACTATAGACTGCGCTATCTTCATCTTGAAATAAAGCAATTTCCTGACAGTGAACAGTAACAGTTAAAACAAGAGTAACTTTGCTCAGACGGTTCTTGACAGCAAGGAATGTGGGTAAAGCCATGAAATTTCATGTGTAACCAAGGAACAGGGTATACACTGAATGCAGCCCACATTTGGACAGTGGCCTATCATGCTATTGCTGTTGTGGCGAACTTGGGTGACCAATCAAATGTGCATGTTGAAATTCATCTGAATTGCATGAGGACCACAAAAAAAATACACTTCATTAGAGAATTTTCCTTGCCATTCTGGGAGTTTTCAGGCACTACAAAATTAGGACTGCAGAAAAAGTGCAGGGGTTCATGTCTGTCAGCTTCACAGGTTTATATAAGAAGGGCCAGCAGGAACTTTGCCTGCCAAAAGTTCAGGGTTTGTGACACTCCTTGAAGTTCTTGAAAAGCCCTGAAATTTAATTTTAGATTTCAAGGGCACTTTAAAAGAAGAATTTCGGCTGGAAGTGCTTGAAAATAATGAACTCCTTAAATTTTTGTTTGGATTATATCAAAGTCAGTAAATTCATGTTCCATTTGTGCAAGCTGCAAAGGCAGGCAGGCAGGCAGGCAGGCAGGAGCTTAGGAATGAGTGTAACACGGACACGAATTTAGCTTTGATGCATGACATGTAAAACAAATTTTATTTTTATACTTGATATTACAATGCAGGTTGAAACATAATTTACAAACTAAACAGTTGAATTGTGCTGCACATGCTTGTAAGTTTATCAACAACATGAAATGAACTAAAAATGGTGTTAACTGACAGCCATTTGACAGGTCAGTAAGGTCTATCTCTTCGCTCCTGTCGCATTCCTTGCCTATATATTAAAAACAAAATAGTACTGTTAATAATAATAGTCATCATTATCCTCATAATCATAACTATTAATCTGATAAGCAGGTTACAACAACTGACAGGGAGGCTCTTTCTAAAATGTCAGCCTTCAAAAGGGGCAAAGTTGTTCTCACTGTGACTCACTTAAAATGCTGTATTCAAGGTGGAAAACAGCTCAAAACTAGTGTCAATTCCATATAGTGAGGGATTAGTGAAAGTTGATTGGCATCTTACCTGTCGTAGCCCCCCGGCCACCTCCTCCATAACCACCACGGCCACCTGGTCCTCCTCTTCCACCACCACGGGGTCCACCACGACCTCCACCTCTGCCACCACCCCAGCCTCTTCCACCTCCACCACCTCCACTTCTTCCACCATAGCCGCCACCACCACCTGAAAAAATAAAAGAAAAGTGAAAAACTAATACCGAGTTGGAACCCTAGGGCGCTTTTCAGGTGAGTGTCGTAAAACCAAAACTCATAAAAAGCAATTACTCTGACCAATCACAACAGAAGTAAGCATTGCAATGAGCCAATTAGAATATGAACCAATTACACTGGTGCAAAATGCGGGAAAAACCGCATGTGCAAGTCGCGATAAGTTTTGGTTTTGCTTCTCATTGGTTGTGAAAGTGGCACGATCACAGAGTAAAGCAACGTAAAACCAAAGAAAAACTAGCATTACTTTCAACACGCAATTGAAAACCGCTCTAATCTATTGTACACTTTAATTTCTATCCATAGCCATTGAAAGAAAGTATTTTGATGCAGTAGCTGCTTACCATCACCTCCATCACGTGGTGTTTGGCATCTGTTACAGGTGTCTCTTCTGGCAAAATTCATGTTGCCACACCTGTGCACAAAGAAAAAAATAAGTACTTAAAGGTTACACGTGTGGGATACACTGTCCACCATGTATTGCAAACTTTGCAACTCATTAGCATTGACGGACTTACAACCCGATGACATTAGTGAGGGATACACAACAAACAGCAGAAAAACTAGGAGAGAGTTTAGCTCAGTTATTGGCATGGCATGGCATTAGTGTTTGCTAGTATATTGTGGGTTGCCAGCAGTCTTACAGCCTTTTGGCTTATGTCTGATGTCTTCAGGCAGTCCAGTGGTCAGCAGTGGTCTGATTATATTTCATGCGTGCACCTTTTACAGGTGCTTGAAGTTTTACCTTGCTCAGCATACGGGGTGTTGTAGCTCGAGTGTTTGGAATATGTACTAGCAAAAGAGTCACAAAGGAATACCCCAATGGTATAGCTGTGTAATATCATGGAAGGAGAGCAAGATTTCCTGGTTTTAAAACAAAGCAAACAACTTACGATGGGCAGTCCCAGTCCCCAGCCCGAGCTTCCATCTTGCCCTGGTTTCCAGCTCCACCTCCTCCTCCTCCTCCTCCACCACGGCTGTCATCCCGACCTCCTCTACGGTCACCACCTCCAACACGCCCACCTCGTGGTCCACCTGCACAAAAACTCAACAGTTAAGTATCAGGTTTGATTTTCTAAAACTCACATGAACAATCTGCTCAAAAACTACAATAATACAGAAGAACTTCTGTTTTCCCAAAATGTAAAATAGGTGTCTTGAAAGCACTTCCAACTAATTACGTTAACAATATTATTCCTCCACAGAAAATTATGCTATGTTGTACCCCCAGATCAAACATGATGTGAAAAGAAATAGAAGAACCTCAGCCTACCTCGTCCTCCACCCCTTCCAAACCCTCCTTTGGGGACTCTTTTCTCTGCAAATTCAACTTTAATATTCTGTCCCAAAAATTCTTTACCTGTAAAGAAAAACAATATTATAGCAACCCTGACTTGTCATGTCCCAACTATTATTCAGTTTGTAAGTCACAGCGCAGAGTTGAAATTAATCAATGCTTCATGGGCAATGTCCAACCTATGAAAAACCTTAAACCAAACTGCCAATCTGCTAAAATTGCCACTATGAACAGCGATCAGGCTTCGAATGACTGTACGTTCAACATAATCGGAACATAATCCTCAAATCACAAACTGTTCAATGTATTATCAAAAGCTCAGGTTATCAAGGTTTAATCAACCCTTTAAGCCCAAATACATGTAGCTATCAGGATCCAATTTCTCCTTACATCGTCACTACTCAACCAAACATACGCATCATGAGAATAAATACCTATGTTAAACAGTCTTGATGTTTAACTAAGTTCTAACTACCAATGGTTTTATAAGAATTACAAGGAAAACAATGAGGAGGATATGAATGTTGATTGGTTAACTGAGCAGGATGGGGGAACAGCATTTGATTATTATTTCAAAATCAATTCTATTTCACTTGCCATTAAACCACTGAATAGCTGCTGACGCTGTTGGTGGATCATCATAAGTTACAGTGGCATCTCCCTGTAGGCAAAGAGACATTACATGTACATTAATTTTGGAGATATAACAGATGCAAATTATCAGTCTTTAATTTTTTCTCATTAGTTGCAAGGCTTACCTTAGGTGTACCATCTGGATGTCTGTATATCCAAATTTTGGGGGATCCAGTCTTCTTGTCAATCTAAACATCAAAACATAATTTATGATGTATACTTCACATTTCCTTGCTGGCCAACAATATCATAATTATTCAATGCTGTCTTGATTCCCTGAGTGAATGCCAAAAGAATGATGTACCAAATTCATTCCAGAGTTCCATAAAGGTATCAACACCAGATAAACAATACAAAACCATCAAGCAAAAAACACCACTATACAGTTCTCTGGGCTAAACAGGGTCACCTTTCCCATGCAAGGGAACTCTACTGACAAAATAATGTCAAAGTGTTAAAGAACGAATCAAAATAATGCACATCCATATGAACTGGGGAGCAGGGTTGGTGCAGTGGTGAGAGTGCTCGCCTTCCACCAATGAATGTTTCCTGGGTTCGATTCCCAGACTGGGCATCATATGGGCTGAGTTTGGTGGTCCTCTACTCTGCTCCAAGGGGTTTTTCTCTGGGTACTCTGGTTTTCCCCTCTCCCCAAAAACCAACATTCAATTTAATTTGAGATTTGTAATTAGGCTACAGGACACCAGTTGATACCAGCTGATTGTATGGTCAGCTGATTGGTCTTTCCAGGATAAACAAAGTTATTATTATTTATTATTTATTATTATTATTACCGTATTTATTTGACTATAAGCCGAGCGATTTTTCCGTTAAATTAAACCACCGAGAGTAAATTTTCCACCAGAGAAGGGGGTTCGGCTTATAGCCGATAGTTTTCGGGGGAAAAAGTTCAAACACTCAAAGACAACAACAAAAATGAGAGCTAAAAACAAGTTTTCTGTGTTATCATTGACTTTTTTATATGTGGTGGCTCGTAAAGGAGCCATTTGCTAGTTTTGCTTCAAGGAAGCTTTCATCAGTCGTTGTTGACATCACACTTAACCTGTTTGTTGCTTCACATACCCTACTATCAGCTTGTTATCTCCACAGAAGTCGTCACATTTCCTGTGAATTAATTGGGTCTACTTTGTGATGTTATTTGTGGAAGAAATTCTTCAATAAACTTGAGCAAAACCATCCTGTTTCTGCTTTTGGGATCAAGCACAACCGAGCGTGACTCAAAGCACGTTGCTGGCTTGGTAACCTCTCTCTCACCTAGCCTGCCATGTCATACAAGATGGCGGGTCGTTTACAACTTCGATCTTTTGTATTTTGGAAGTGTTTTGAGTTTTTTTGGCATAAAAAGGTTCCAAACATTTCCTAAAAGTTACAATGTTCGTTAAAATTCCTTTATGGTGAAGGTATGGCATTGAATTTTTTAGATTTTCAACATAATTCTCACTGAAGTGTGGCACACGATCCATGCGTTTTTTTTCTCCACGGAACTTCGGCATTCGATTTTCAAGTCTCGGCTTATAGCCAAGAGTTTTCTGGGTTTTTTTGGTGAACATCTGGTCACTACTCCACTTGCTAAGTTTAGGGTCTCGGCTTATAGCCGGGATCGGCTTATAGACGAATAAATACGGTATTATTATTATTATTGTTATTATTATTATTATTATTATTATTATTATTATTATTATTATTATTATATTCTTGATTAAGCTTCATGAATTTCTTAGATTTAACAACAAAGCAACATTATTGTTCCTACGATTTCAATGTTTGAAAGGGTATAAAAGTACAAGCTGGTGGGACATCAAAGACAGAGGCCTTTACTCTTTTCCCCTTGTCATTGTTGTTTTGCAAAAATGCTACGTTATCGACACAATGACAACTAAAAGAAGTATACACACGCTTGGTCACTTTCAGTACTTTGCATGTTATTGAAAACACAGCAACTAAATAAAGGAGAGCAAATGAACTGCAATTTTTACCTTTATGATACCAATAGAGCCAAAAAGCCCCTTGATGGCGTCTTCTGTCACAGTGGGAGCAAGGTTGGATACAAAAACTTGATCTACTTCATACTCTTTGCCTGCATTGGAAAAAGGACAGTTGCATTGTAATGGCAAAAACTTGAGTTCATGACTTGTATTACAACACTAACGTTTAAGAAACCTTTTTGCGACATTTTTTTTTGGGGGGTGACCTGTTACTGTATGCATATAAAAAGTATGAATAAATGTTGTTGTTGTTGTTATGTCCCTTTGACAGCACCGTCCTTAATAGATGACAACAAAGCTGAAGACAGCAGGATGCTTTGTGTTTTCAAATGACTAAAACAAGGCATGAATCGTGACTCTTTTGCATGTGACCACCTACTTTCCATGTGGAGGCAACATTTGACGACTAAAATCTAGTTCAACTGGTACTTACAGATTTCACTGTACAGGTAGAAAAAAAAATGACAACTTCAAGTACCTTCCATTTGTCCACTAGCACCAGAATTACCTGTTGACAAAGCAAATAAAAGTCTCTTAGTGCTGGCTTCATATCAGAGTTTCAGACTCAACTAAAATACCCTACTTACAACCAAAACGTCACAACAGTTTTGTACTTTTAAAAGCTTTTGACATGGTGATCATAACAAATTGTCAATCACCACTGGTGCAAAACCAAACATTAAACACCAAGGTACTGTATGACCACAGTTTCAACAGATGTAAAGTTGTAACAAACATGTCAGCCCCCGCCCCCATGGTACAACCACCTTGCAATGCAAGCAGAGAATGGAGTGGAGGGGGGAGGGGTAAGGGAGAAAATGGGGCAGAACTAATTTTCAGACAGGTACTGGCATGAATGGCAGTTCAAAAAGTCGTGTGAGTGTCAATGGTTGTAGCCCATAAATTTCTGTCCCTTCCGTTTCCCATGGGTACACTGCCTGTAGTCAGTAACAATATTATCACCGAAACAGTTGGGTGAGTTTTAAACTTTAAAGAACATGCATGGTTGATAACATTAACAACCTTAAACAGGCTTAGGACACATTGCAAAGGGACCCCATTAACCCAATCACCAAATTTCTTCACGACAAAACAATGAAGATTGGTAATAACCCACTCAAAAATAACCTTACTTGGGCAAAGTCATAACCTCTTTTTGTGACACTACAGGTCTCGTATACCCTTTGCAACCCATAATAAAGCTACAATGCAATAATTTCAATCCCATACTTAGATCGTACAAATACATGTACATTATTTTTATAAATGGCACTTAGACCATCAACTACAATGTAAGGAATGCGTCCATTCTTGACAACATTCATTATGCTCTTAAGATGTCCATTTCCTTACATTGTGGTTCAAAATTTTGTACTATTTAAAATAACAAGAAATTATTTCAATTACAGAATATTGTAAGTGATTTCAACAATTGGCAAACATGACAATAACGTTACTTAGCTGCAACACATACAATCTCATGGACTGTGTCTAGACAAGGACTCCGGAGTACAGCTTCAATCAGAGGTCGTTAAAATACCATAAAGTTCAATTTTGTTCCCCATTCATGATTTCAAACCACTTTGAATTGCCTAAAAATGTAGTTCATTTTTTAATTGTAGAAAGCCATTACCAATGATTGAAATAGAAACCATTACCCATTAGTTTGCGATACATGGCCACACAAACTCACTTGCGCATGATGCATTACCTTTTAGTCTCAGATCAAAGAGAACATACTCAGTGATTCTACTGCCCAAACAAGTTTAACGCACGTTTAACACGGATCATTATTGACCAATGATGCTACCAGTGTTAGAGCCGACCGGCCGGAGTGATTGAATAACACCACACAGACAGCATTGTAACAAGATAGCAGGCAAGTGTCTGCGTCAAATGACTTACCATAACCCACATTACTATTGTATCCACCCGGTCGGCTACCTCCTCTGCTACCACTGTATTGTACCAATCAAATCAATTCATAGTTCAGAAGAGATCTTGTGGTACACAGTACCTCAATCAACCAGTTTAGCAGGTAATACCAATACTCATGAATACTTTAAACAGTGTTTGGTTAAGTTAGTGAGGTTAGCAGTCAAAACTACAGTCAAACTTCAATTATCCAGACCCCAATTATCCGGACTTCTTGATTATCCAGGCCATTTCTTCTGATCCCATTGTTTTCATGAATATTAATAAGGTATTATGACGATTCCTAAAACGCTATTCTTTTGAATTCATTTAAGCATTGAAAAGTACATTTGAAAAGGCTTGTTTTCCTTTCAAAACCATTGAATTTCTAAGTGCTGACATGCGTTATAAGCATAGTGCAGTCAATTGGGTTCTGATTCGCCGAGACTATTGTTACTAAGTGAAATGTTGGTTTCCTAATTAATCCAGTTTTATCTTATTAATATTGATATTTTCGATGATCTGGACTTTCGAATATCCAGACAATTCACTCCAGTCCTGTCCAGAGTCCAGATAATCGAGGTTTGACTGTACTGTCTTCAAAGATCAGTTTAGTAATGAATTATTACAAAAACTGCAGTAGACATGAGCCAGTAGATTGAGATTTTAATGCAAACCAATCATTCTGTTCTTATCATGTGGACAATGACAAGATTAGTAAAGGTTTTCTTTTGCACATAAATGATAATTACGTTTTGGCTCCTGATCATGTCAATCAAAACAATTTCAAGTGCTTCTAATGTTTTCAGACGTTGCCTTTTTTTACGCTTAGTTGGCCATGTTCAGGTTACGACCCTACTTTTCAGAAGAGGCATTGACACACACTGAAAAGTGAGCTTTACTGATAACATAGAATGTGATAAACATTTAGTTTTCCCACTTAAAATCTCAACCTACTGTTTTATCAATCTACTGGATAAGAACAAAGAGAAGAACAGTTTGGATTTGGTGCATTGCAGTGTTGTACAGAAAAGTATATACACGAATAGTCATGCAGAGATTCTTTCTTTCAAAGCACAGCTAAACCCTGGCATGAGGGTCAAAATGGAATAAAGGTGGAGGGCTTTTAACTTCTTTCAAAGCACAGCTAAACCCTGACACAAGGGTCAAAATGGAATAAAGGTGGGGGCTTTTAACTGCATGGTAAAGGCTTCTATTCTAACGAATGTTAGGTTATGAGTTTTTGCAACCTTCAAAGCGTGCAAACTTAGAGAGGGAGAAAAGCTAAAAAGCAACCAAATTTTGCACATACAGGATAAACACATCATTTATGCATCCAAATTGCAACATTCTGTTACTTTAAAATTTAGAGCAAAAAATTTGGGAACATTTTAATCACATGTGAATTTTGCACCATGTCATGTTAAGCTTTCATGGATCTAAGAATATCAAATAGCACAAAGCATCATCTCTCTCTCCCTCTCTTTTTTTGCCATCTGCCAAAAGGTTCTGTCATTAATCTGTCAAATGCAATACTGTAAAAGCTCTATTAAGCCCCCTCTCTAATAATATTTTTGTAATAAGCCCTACTCTCTAATAAACTCCACCCCTATCATTGGCACATGATATTTTATAATTAGTCCCTCCTATTCCCTCTTACGAAAACCACTTCATGCAGCCCAAGGGGTTTGTTTTTAAACAAAATTAATATACATTAAATGCATAATAATGTTGGCTGCTCTGTATTAAATTAATAATCTGTTCCACTGCAAGTTTCACTGCATTTGTTTGAGTTTTGTACAAAAAACTATTTTAAGAAAATATTTCAAGATTTGAAATAAGCCCCCCTCTCTATAACCCCCCTCCCTGTTAATGAGGCCTAAAATTAAATAAGGCCCCCCCCCCCCCCACACACACACACACACACCCGGGAGGGGGGACTTAGTCGAGCTTTTACGGTAGTTTAATTGGAGCAATCATAGTAGTTACCCCTTCCCAGCACACAAACATGCTTGCTCACACCAAGACACAAAATTCTCTACTCAAGATGCTGTGAGACCCCAAAACCACAACATAAATACTAACCCTCATAAAGAAAAACAAGATTTAAACCTTCATGTATATCCCACCCATGGTTACCACAGCACTTCAAAAGTCACCCAGTCCCTTATTGTTACCAGTAAGACTAAACAACAGCTTAAGGTCAAATTTATACAGACAGTGCTACCAAATTTTCAATAGATCTTGTACTTTTTAAAAGCCCTGGGTTAAGCATCTAACACTGTTGTGATATTGCTCCAGCATTGTTGCCTTTCATATCATTTGCAACCTTTTCACCAAGATTAATATTGAAACAGGTTCTTTGAGAAAATAAAGAGAATACAGACTCATTTACACCTCCCTTGTCTTAGCTATATCATAACAGCTCCTCAAACATCTATACCCAAATTAAGTGGCGAAGTCAGATGTTAAACAAACAGCAATTTTCAAGAAGAACCCCAAAAACAGTACCAAAGGGATCACTGCACTTTTCAACAATTTTAACTCTGAAGAATTGAGCTGACGAATGTCTAAGCTTGTCAACAATTCTATTTACTTAATGCTATGGTTCTAAACATAAGTGAATGAAACTGATCAGAATTTGCCAATCATTGGTCAATCTTTGCTTTATAAGACATTTTTTATTGTAATTAGATGCCATTCAAAACACAATTTTGGTTTTGGAGATACGCGTGTTATTGAAAAGTGCAGTAAAACCAATTTCTTCTGTGTGTACTTATTCGAAGTTATGAACTGAGGGCTTTGAATTGGTTCTTAATTATTTATTATATAGTTAGTTTTAAGATTTGCAATTATTACTATTACAGTTATTAGTCTGCGGATTGCTCCAAAGAGCAGACACACCTGTGATCACAATCATGACAGTTTATTGTCAGTAACCATGTAAATAAATTGAAAATGATACAAGAACGATTTTATATTCATTCTAGCTTGAACTGTTCCTAACCCAAAAGGTCTTTTTTTTTACAAAAGGATTGGCTTACCCACAACATGATGAAAACCAGGAGAATGTTAATATAACATTGGCACACAGCTTAAGCTATATTTACCACCTTGCAACCTCTTTTCAGTTGTAACACAATGCACCTTAACTACATTCAGTTGTGTACCAGGATGGTCACTAAATAATTATTTTAAGTAGATGGGATATGCAAAAAGCAGGTGGAGATTCCATCAGATGTGTTATAGCCCGTATGCTGTTTTTCAATCATAGTAGCTGAAAATATAACGCAAAATAACAGGGGGAAATTCCTGGCCCCCGGCCCTCGATCACAGCCCTGGTCGTGCCACGGATGATTTAAAAAAATATATAATTTAATACTTGTCTTTTTTATGGGGGATCTGAATTCAACAAACATACTGTCAAAAGTCAACCTGGAGTTCTCTACTGCTGGTGTATCTCATAAATTTACGGTCCTCTTCATTTCAACAACCTGAATAAAAACCTCAGTAAAAAAATAATGAAAATCCGAACCTACCCGCTTCTTCCTCCTCCTCCATAACCACCGCCACTGCCACCCTGCCCATAGGTAGAGCCCTGCTGACCGTACCCACCACCACCACCACCTTGGTACCCACTACTTTGGTAGCCTCCACCGCCACCTCCGCTACCCTGACCACTCCCATACCCCCCTTGAGAACTGGGTTGCTGGTAACCACTCTGCTGATAGGCTGGTGGTTGCTGATAGCTAGGAGCTCCACTGGGCTGCGAATAGCTGCCACTCTGTTGCTGCTGACCATATCCCTGATACTGACTGGAAGCAGGAGCAGGGGGTAGCTTGTAGTACTGGTGTCGGCTTGGTATCCTGGGTACGATGTGGGTGTAGTTTGGTAGCCTGATGTAGCTCCATAAGCTGGGGTTCCTGTTCCCTGGGAAGGAGCCTGATATCCAGTTGACTGATAGGTACTGGTTGGAGCTGCATATGATTGGTATCCCTGTGCTGGAGGGTAACTGCTCAAAGAAAGAACAAAGGGCAAGTTTTGATTGATTTCTTTAACTACTAGTTTCGTGAAGTATAAAGAACAGATTCAGGCTACAACAATCGTAAACAAATTTTTAAGATTTCATACAAACCCTTCAAATCAAAATTATGCAAATTGCTGCAAAATTAGAAGCCACATGGGAAGATTTATAATTCAAATCCACAGACGTTGTACTTTCTGTAATTGCCTTATTTTAAGTTGAATGAATGATATCAATAAAACTATTTAAAGTAGTGGCAGAAATTGAAAATCCTCCTCTTTGTAGCAGCATTACAGCTGTTCAAAGTCGGCCAAAATCCCATACATTTACTGTAATTTTAGCTGTGTTTGCCCCCCAGTCAAAACGGTGTTTCAAACATTGAACTTCTCATGTGCCGAATCTAATGCAAATGGAAAAATCTATTGTTTTCGCTCATTTGCATTAGATTCAGCACACGAGAAGTTTG
Source organism: Pachyseris speciosa (assembly GCA_016490735.1). NCBI lineage: Eukaryota > Metazoa > Cnidaria > Anthozoa > Scleractinia > Pachyseridae > Pachyseris > Pachyseris speciosa. The sequence continues at coordinate 174,445 of JAEMWC010001115.1, read as the reverse complement.
ACGTTTGAAACGGGCTTAAAAACCGTGGAAAGGTCTATTGTCTGTCCCTCAATTTTTAAACAAAACAGTCTCTAATCTGTATGATGTTGGCCCAGATCCAAATGGCAACCACATCACGTGGAAGTACTTGGCTCTGCTGAGTGAAAAGTGACTACAGAACAATAATAGCTACCCAGTTGCTCCTGTATTTCCACCATACATGGCTGTTGAACCAGTCTGGGCATATCCTCCCCATCTGCGTTGAAGGAAGACAATAGAAATTAAAGCAACGTCGAGACCACAATGTGGCTGAAACTTCGGGGAAATGATAGTCCCTGAGAGGAGCTATGAGAACTTTAGCCATTAAATTAAAAAACTGAGTAATGTGTATCCGAGAAACAAGCCAATTTACAAAATTAATAAAAACCTGCTACAGCTGTACATGTAGTTTACAGCAACGAAATGAATGAAATTATAAAAAGCCAGCTCATTCGTTTCATTCATGGCTATATATACTGCAACGCGTTAAGGTTATGCTGCATCGGCTTATCTCACAGATGAAACACAATAATCATTACAGGTTGCCTTAAATACTTTTGTTCAGTTTCAATAGTGTAATACAGGCTTTCTACTTGCTTAAGTTTACGAATTTTCTCAATCTTCAAAGTTGTCAGACATGTACATACGGACTTGTTTTACGAAAATCCGCTGAAAACTCTGGGAACACTTCACGTGATATCAGCAAAGTAGTATACTTACAGCCTTGATCAGCCATTGTAACGCCAAGACGTTTTCAGATTCACTTTAAAAAGGACAAAAACTCGAGCACAAAGTCTGTCAAAATCGAACAAGAAAACGTGATCGCCTGATCGAAGGACAAGCCACGCTACTCTAAAGCCTCGCTTTCATACCATGACGTCATGGCAACTCCCTCTCCCCAGCCTACTGCGTGCGACCTTCTTCCCTCTCGAGCTCCAAGCGACACGGATTCTGTTTCACTTCAGTAAATTGCTTTATTATCAAGCGAGAACAATCTGTAGCTGTCCCTTTTTTGCCTGTTATGGGCGCTGGCGGTATCAGTGGGGAATTAAGAGATCATTCAGAACACGTTGACGCTATCATACGGACGCATTTAAATGTAGCGAACGGCCAAACATCTTCCATTTCATCATCTTCTCACAGTGTACCCAGTCAACAATCTTCGAGCAGTTTTAATTTTCCAGAGAACACTTCCGAGGACATGGCGTGCTTCAGCTGCAGCTCCAACTTTACCCTCTTCAAAAGGAAGGTACTAGCTTGTCTTAAGCAAATTATAACAGTGTTAGAGGACTTATATATCTTTCTTTTGCTGTGAATATTTTGATAAAAAGAGACCGTCGGCCAGCCGGTTAGATGTAACTTAATATCTAAAAACCTGCCTCATATTTCGTCTTGATTATCCAAGAAAATCCCTTCGAACAATCATAGGAGGTAGCGCTCTTTGTCGACCGTTTATTTTATGGCATATTTTGTCCCTAACAAGAATTTGTGCTCAGCTCACAAACGTTCTTAATCGCCCCGTGTTGTGTATGGTTTAAATTTGTACACTTCAGAGTTTATATTCATCCGCTTCTTCGATCTTTCGCTTTTCTACTTTGCTAAAACAATATTTCCTCATAATTTGTTTGGTAATTCAAGTTGTCAAGTTTAATGAACTATCGTTTGATTGGTGAGGAAACAAAAATTGGCTCAGAGCAAACAAGGAAGTTCTTCTTTATTTACCCGCGAACAAACATAATATCAATTTACATAGTGCATGTGCCGATATCACCGCCATTTGAGCTGTTACCTAACGAAATAACGTCTTGGTATATAAAATAACAAGTTCAGTCGAATCTGTATTGATTGTTGTAAACTTAAATTGCTATATCAAAGATGTTTTTAAAGCATTTCTTTCATTTGGACAAACAGCGTGTGTATACTACTGTTCCACTATTTGTGTTCCTAGTGCTACGCGGCACAACATTCATATGCATTAAGTTTTGTTTGGTCTATAAGGAAAATAATCCGTTAGTTTCTATGACGCTGATTAATATTGCATCATCACCGTGATATTGCTTATGTCTAGAGATGCTTGCTAGCTACATGTGTATGTGTTGAGGTTTAATTTTATCCTTGGTTCAATTTTTTTCCCCTTTGTTTTAAACTAATTCTCATTCATTACCATACATTGCTATACCTGAAAAACAAAGGGAGAAAAAATTTGAACCAAGTAGAAAATTGGAACACGACGTATGTGCTTATGATTAAGGTCGGGATCCATGAAGCCAAAATTTCCAGTCAGACTTTCGAAACTTTTTTCTCCATCAAATAGAGCAGTATTTTCCATGTCAATTTGGAAATGTCTTATGTCACTGGGAATTTTACCTCGATGAGACATCCGACTGACATGAAATGTCCAATGGAACAGGAAATTTCCAAGAAAAAAGGGTAAGCTCGGGAGGCTGAAATTATTGAAGAGAATGTTTAGGCAATTTCTGTTCCATTCAATTCTGTACCAGAAATTCTGGAAATTTTGGCTCAGTGATCACATCCAGATACCACTATATTGCACCAGCACCAGATATAGTCAACTCCTGTCTTGCAGAATCTGCTCTATTATGGTAAAATAGGATTGAAATACTTATGAAGCAATAATATATTATTAGTGATGTTCCCACTATAATAATAATGATAACAATAATAATAATAATAACAATAATCTTTATTATGCTTTTGTCAGTGTCACATTTGTTTTAATTACATGTACAATCTAGTACTACTATTACTTACTGTGTCTGTAATTTGCAGACATGATATTGAGCCCTGAAGGTTATGACAGGTGTTGGCTGTATCTGAAAAGGAACATTTTAATGGATACTCCTTCAGGGAGGGTATAGCATTTGAAATAAACAGGCATCCCTCAGATTTTATTGGTCTGCCCTTTTCAATTTCGGAACAGCAGCGCCAGGCACTGTGCTGGTTGCTGGTACCTGTGTCCTAGCTTCTAATGAAAACCCTGTCTTTACTATCATAATACATGGCCATTTGCTTTTGATGATACTCAAGAGATTGAAACCCTCAGGCATGTAACGTAAAATAAGAGCACTCCTGAGAGACCCTAAGTAATTCATTATACTTAGCTGGAAAGTAGTCATATTGCCTTGTGTGGTTCTTTCTGCACACTTTGCAAGGGAGTTATGAGATACACAGGCAAGAAAATGACCTAAAAAAAATAAATTGCTTTCTGTACAACAAATGTGATTCTTGAACGTCCATATTTAACTTGATCCTTTACTTTGCTTTTAGAATCTCTGCCATAAATGCAAGAGACATTACTGCAATGACTGCTTTGCCAAGGAGATCAAATTTGCCCCTTGGGAAAGCATAAGACACTGTTTGGCATGCCGCGCCCTGCAGTCCCCCATTGTATACAAGGATCACCTAAAGAGGCTGAAAATCAAAGACCTACAAGATTATTTGAGAGCTAGACAAATATCCATGAACCAGTGCAAAGAAAAAAGAGATCTTATAGAGTTAATTTTACGACATGCAGAGGGAAGATTAACTACCAGTAATCCTAGTTCAAACTCTCAAACTCAAGGAGGGCAGCAGACTCAACCAAACCCACCACAAGTAAACTCACAGAGACCACCACAACCCAGAAGTTCAAACTTTCAGCCACCTTCAAATTCACAGCCTGTTCAGGTTTGTACTTTCATATTTCTAAATTCTGAATGCTTAACCACTAAACTTAATGGGTTCATACCCATCCTCGCTAAAACATTTTACCACTTTTTAACATGCTAAATCACCTTGGAGGTGTACCTGGCATGAATAATAATCAGTTTAATAATCAGTTTATTAAAGTCTCAAGTCTTTCTAGCTGAGCACAGCCGCTCTACTAATTAAGGAGACTAAATCAATTCAACTCTAAATAAAGTAGACTCTAATCAAATCAAATGTTGGTTTCTGGGGAGAGGAGAAAACCCGATTACCTGAAGAAAAACCTCTTGGAGCAGAGTTGAGAACCAACAAATTCAACCCACTTATGACACAGAGTCCAGGAATCGAAACTGGGACACATTGGTGGAAGGTGAACACTCCCACCCTCTGAAAATCCAGAATTATCAATATGCTCAAGAAACAACAGTATTACAGTGAAGTATATGCATTGTGCAAACAGTCTTACTTTTAGAGTTTCATTCACAATGATCCCTTCAATGTTTCTTCCTTATTGTTACCTTGCTAAATGTGTTTTCAAGGTACTTTTTGTGATGTGAGCAGCTATAAAATCACCCAAATGTTTTGAAATGAAAATCATGTAATTTTTTAGAGCATTACTTCCTATTCATCTTCAGTTTTTAAATTGTCACTGCTTTCCTTAGGTCAGTGATCAGACTGCAATGGCTTCTTTATTTTAACTGCTTAAGAAAGCGTTTATCAGTGCTTGATGAGATAATCAAGTCTTAGGTCAAAAACCTCAGAAAGTTGGCTACATGACTTTATACGATGAATGATATATTTTAAGATTTAGAAAAACACATAACTATCAACCTCTTAGTAATAAATTAGCATTGTGTCCCTGACTTTAAAAGTTATCTGGATCACTGATTAAGTATTTTAATCCATAACAAAGGGAGCAGGGATGGCATCACCTCCCACCATCGTTTCCCAGGTTTGATTCCTGGATGCCACTATAAGTGGGTTGAGTTTGTGTTGTCGACCCTGCTCCGAGGGTTTTTCTCTGGGTACTCCAGTTTTCCTCCCTCAACAAAACAGCATACAACTTATTTGAGCTTGCTGTAGGCTGTGCTCCAAGGTCATACACCGACCATATAGCGGCTGCCAGAGGTGCCTTGTATATTCTTTTGGTTAGACCTTGTTGAGCTGCATCCAGTGTACTTTGCAAGGATGATTAGCTGAAAATTTAACGTTTATGTTGCAGATCCCTCCATCAGCCCCACAACCTTCTGTGAGCAAGAGTCTGAGTCAGATTCAAAACATTGAGGAGGTTGAGGAGCTTTCTGTGAAGGAGCTCAAGCGAATTCTTATTGCTAACTTTGTCGACTTCAAAGGATGTTGTGAAAAGAAAGAACTCTTAGATCGTGTTAGAACTCTCTGGAAATCCAAGCAGGAGGTCAATAAACGAAAAAGTAAGTCTTTAATTTACAGTATAAGAAATTTTGCACCGGTGTTAACATGTATATCATGTGTCTGTTTGTGTCCGTTCTGGCTCTCAGATTTCAATTTAGCTCCTTAAAAACTGTGTAGTGGAGTTGTAATGCAACTTTTTGCAGCCTAGCCTTGGCCATTTCTCTGCAAAGCTTACCATGTAGCAAATCAACTTGCTAAATATTACCTTGTTCTTTAGAAAGTGCAATAATATTATATATTTTATTGATATTACTCTAAAATTGTGCCCAAATGAAACTAAAATCACAGATCATCGTATACACAGAAAAATGATAACACAGTAGAAACTTGATTATCCAGACTTGCTGGGACTGGAGTAAATAGTCCGAATAACTATTGAGAGTCTGGATAATCAGAAATGAGACAAAATAAAACTGAATTAATTGAAATCATACTTCATGCAAAAACTGTGGTCTAAAATGTGCTCTCTTTGAAAGGAAAACGAACCTGTTTCAATTGCTGCCACCTTTCAATGCCTAATTTAAAAATAAATCATAAAGTAAAGTTAAGTTTTATTTAAACAGGATAGCCCATCCAGCTCAATGTTTTCATTGTTCCTTGTTAAAGGGAACCTCCACTCTTACAACAAATTGACGCTAAATTGTAGGTAGTAGTTTCTAGATGTCAAATTTTGTTTTGAAATGTGGGTATAACATATAACTGTTCAAAAAAAGCGATATCATTATCGCCTATTTTCGATTTCAAATTTCCTGGGCACGGCCATTTTTAATTTGATGACGTGTAATGGGTGTAGCTATTGTCAGGAAGCAAATGAAGCAGAAAATCCTTTGGGTTAAACAATAGGGCAACCATTACATTTCATCAAATTCCTAAATGGCGGTGCCCAGGAAATCTAAAAGCAAAAATAGGCAATGATGATATTGATTTTTTTTTTGTACACTCAAATGTTATATCTCTATTTTAAAACAAAATTTGAAATCTAGTAATTATTGCCTTCAATTTGGCATCAATTTGTTGCAAGAGTTGAGGTTCCTTTAATATTCATGAAAAATCTGGGACCAGAGCAAATAGTCCAGATAATAATATTATTGGGAAGTCTAGATGGTCGAGGTTTGACTGTAAAAGTGTTTTTGATAAAGAATATTGCATTATTTAGGACCACCCATTCTTCCCATGAAGGCTTATTCTGCCCCCAACTGAAAACTAGAAACTTATTCTTGAACTTTTGTATCACTAACATTGTTCTCTTGTTTTAGGTTTTATGTCCCCAGATGAAGAAGAAGAATATGACAACCCATGTAAAATTTGCATGGATGCCAGTATAGATTGTGTGTTACTCGAGTGTGGTCACATGGTCACTTGCACCAAATGTGGCAAGCAGCTGACAGACTGTCCTATATGCCGGCAGAATATAGCTAGAATTGTACATGTATTTAGAGCTTAACCCTTATTATCATTTTATTACAATTTAGGTAGCAATGTGCTGTTTATTATGAGCATGAAACTGTATAAAAATAACCTTTTTGAAATCTTAATTCCCATGCATTTGCATACATAAAAATAAGTTGTTATTAAAATACATTAGCAGATATAGTTGGTGGAAAATGGAAAAAAAAATAGCTGGGTTGTTCTTCCTTGTGTTACGTGAGTGTTCTGTTCTGTTTGGGTCTGTTAAAGTGGCTGAGAATTAAATGTTGATTAAAAGGAAACCTTAGAACCTTATAGGATGCTGGATCAGCCGACTTTGTTTACATATTTTGCCTCATCAGCATGCATTAGCATAAGTGGCAAAACTTATTATAGATAAATGCACATGAGGGCCCAATTGTTTGAAAGCCAATAATTATTTACTTAATCCATGATTAGCATGAACTTTGGTTGCAATTTTAAACTTTTGGATGAAAGTTTCTTTTGCTGCTTTTTGGAAAGTGTTCAGCGAAGTCAATGAAGACTTTTTAAACAACGGATGGCTGGGTGGCAACTCTTGCCACCCAGTCATATAATTCCTTGTAAATGGCACTGGTCTTGAAAGCCAATTTCTCCAACAATATTCAACATATAATATTGTTAATACTGGTTACCAAAAGCGGTGTGCTCTTTTAGTTCATGGTGTCCATGTGTTCATAGCTGTATGATTTGATATGTGCTTATGACGCAAACATTATGTAAACAATTATGTCAGTTAAGATTTTTCCTATAATTAGCATTTTTGCTTTAAGAATGCACATACATTTAGAAAAAAGTACTTGAAGTGAAAGCAACAGCTTCACGAAAGAAAAGTATATTTAATATAGCAGCTATGTTACTAGATAAAAACCTTCGTATCTTCTTGTACATGATAGTAATAAATTGCAACAACTTTGATAGTACACAAAAAATTGCATTTTGATGGAAAGGGATGTGGAAAGCATTATTTGCACTTTGAGAGATGTAACTGTGGAAGGGGAGGTGAAACTTTGACCTTGTGCACAGCAGTTGAATGAAGTAACCAATGAGTTACTTACAGATTTGGAGTACTACTGTCAAATTTTTGAAACTAAGCACAATGCTTACAGTATATTAACTGGACTCAAGTTACATGAGATTATTTTGAGGAGAGGTTGCTAAAGTGTTAATGTCATGTTTTGTTTCAAAAATTGATCGGTTTATGTAAAGATCTTAAGAAATGATAACTGAGTTAATCTTTTGTCTCACAATTGAGTCACAAAGATGTGGATCACCACGTTTCGACTGCTATAACGCTGGTCTTCATCAGGCGATGGTGTCGACTGGTTGCGTGTGAGAATAAGAAGCACCGTGGCTGGTCGTGATTGGTGCGTTTCGATCCTCACTTAGGCAGTTGTTGATTGGAGGATTTCAATCCTTGTTGTTCAGACTAGAAATTGTTCCCTCAGCGGTCCGCTTTGATACTGATCAGCTGTTGTGTTGTCTGATCGTGGGCATCCACGCTTCAGGAATTCCACTGTCCCTGTTAATGTTGTTAGGGTGAAGTCTGAACGACAAGGATCAAAATCCTCCAATCAACAACAGCCTAAGTGAGGATCGAAATGTACCAATCATGACCAGCCACTGTGCTTCTTATTCTCACACACAATCAGTCGACACCATCGCCTGATGAAGACCAGCAGTATAGCGGTCGAAACATTGCGATCCACATCTTTGTGACTCAATCGTGAGACAAAAGATTAACTCGGCTATCATTTGAAACCATGATGATGAACACCTTTCATAATATCTTAAGAAATGTGTTAACACCCAGGGTTCCGTGTGAACAAGGATTTCCAACTGGTCTTACTGCCCCCTACCAAACACTATAAATTTTCTATCAGTATTGTCAGGAAATGTAACTGACCATGTAGGGTTTTTGACTTGGGATCCCCCTCTAATCTAGTTTCCTTCGCAGCCGTTATTTGGGTCGTCATGCAATGCTTCTACCCACTATGTGACAACTCTAATAAGGGTTGCGAAGAAGACTACCTCTAATCTGGAATGCTGACACCTTGAAAGAGTATTCCTAACAGTTTGTGGTCTTATGTTCAGGAACCCTTGATATCAGAACTATGTCTGCATCTTGAGTTTGGGAGACTAATTTTAGGGATACCTTAATTTCTTGTGGGGCTTATGTTTGTGATTTTATAGTTGTTAGCTTTAAGTAGCCAGAGCATTCATAGGATGTACTCTTCAGATTCCGGGGATTATCTTCATTTCAAAATTGAGACCGTTTCAAAATTGTGCAAATTCTGAGTTAGTCGTTTTCGACTTAACAAAAGCTACTATTTGTAGCTCATTTCACTTTTTCAATCTTTTGACCCTGCAAACAGAAAGAACTCACAGAAAGTAGTACTACTGCAAATGTTTGTGAAATACTGAGGAAGTGATGGAGAGTTGGAGGGGGTAGGGTACCTGCAAGAGGCCTCAAGAGCTTAGTGCTGTAGCAAAGCACAATGGGGAAGCCAGAACAGTGTACATTTTGACCGTAACGCTAACCCCAAACCTAACTCCACCCCTAGCCTAACCCCACTCATAACCCTAGCCCCAACCTAAGCCCCAACCTAACCCCCAAACCCTAACCCCAATTCTATCGCTAAGCCCAACCTGACCCTAACCCACCAATCTAGCCTTACTAAAAGCCTCAGATCTTAAATGCTAAAGCCAACACAATACCTCTTGCCCTAAGATCCTCATTCTAAGCCTATGCTTGAGCTAAGCTTAGCCTTCGTTTTTAGTATTTGGTGTCAAAATTTCCGGTATAACATGACCTCAATTTTTCCCTTGAGGTACAATTTTGAAACGAAGTTCTCTTCGCAGAGGTGTGAGGCAGAGTGATACCGACAGTATTTTAAATTAAAATTCACAGGGGTCTTTTCTGCCTTACTGGCGCCTTTTTTTTATTACTTCAGTTAACCGCTGCACCCAATCCGGAAAATCACGGCTTGGTTTTCTCGTGGCGTCATAAAAAAACTAAAATTCAAAAGTAATGAAAAGTAAACAGACTTTTGCATTTTTAGCTTCATTTTGTAAAAGATATTTTCGAAATATATCTGCTTGAATGTTTTCAGCTCGGTAGCGTGCTTTGTTTTGAAAATAGAGCAGTTTTTTTTCACAGTGCTTGATATATTAAAAGATGTCTGCTCACAAGCACGTCCCATACACGAAAACATCGATTCATCGTGTGTTTTTGAGGTCTGAAAAATGACAAGAGAAGCGTCTATGTAAATGTTTGCAAACTCTAAAGAGAGAAGAAAGCCTTTCAGATATCCAAAGTAAATTCCAGATGCTTTCAACAACACTCGTTTCCCGTTGCCATATTTGTGTCCCTCAGAGGGACAGCAACCTGGCGTGCCCATAATATAATTTTGAGTGGTACATTTTGCCGAATAACTCGAGTACGGGATATCGCACAGCCCTGAGACTTTGGCATGTTGTTTATTTATTGCTCTTCTACAATATCGCAATTTCTTGACTTTATCTCTTCAACAATTGATGATTTAATTTTTTTACTTGCGTCACGTGCACGTGGCTGAAAACCAATTTGCAGAAGTACGCAAATGGACCATTTTTTTCTGTACCCAGTCCTAGCAAGTTCCTAGCATCCGTAGTTACCAAGGAAGTCTGGGTACTCACTCCGTCCAAGATGGAGTTCGAGGAATTGAAAGTAGAAATTCCCGTTGATGATGGCGAAGAAAAAGAGAAAGATTTTCCTTTTAACTTGGTGAGCTAAGGAAAGATGCACTGTTTTACTCATCTCTATTATTCCCATACGCGTTTAAGTATTTTAACGTTTCGTTTTGATATCATAGGAAAGGCGATATGAAAACAAGGCTGGCTGTTTTGTGACAGGATTTGATGTCACTTCAAAGGTAAGATAGCCAGATTGATCATGAGCCACTCAAATAATATTTGTTGCAAGTTATTGTCAGACAATAGTTACATTGAATTCCTGTATGTTTTAAGTTGATTTATTGGGCTTAAATTGGCATTGGAGCTTGATTTGATTTGATTTGAACCTATGGACATATTGATTCTGTTAATTTAATTATTGTTCGCTATATGCTTACTTTTAGGTTGTAAATAGATTTAATTTTATACCATTAAAGATAACTTAAAGTAAGATACAAAAATTCAGGAAACAAATCAACAATTTTAAAATATTTGAAATTCAGTGGTTGATCCCTTCTAAACTTGCTATCAAATTCAGAGCCTATTAGCTATTTTTTTAATTAGCCCGTAAGGTTGATGTTACACAAGCCAAATTTTAATGCAACATAGCTGCAGGTTTTTTGTTCGCTTTCAAAAACCTGCAACACTGTTGCCTGAATTTTGTTGGAGTTGGTGCGTGTAACATCCAAACTACATGTAGCAATCAGTAGTCACGGGTTAGACTCCTGTTGGGAGAACCTGGAATTTTTTTTCCCGAGTAAATCGTGGTTTAACCCATTAGCACCCATGCCAGCCAAAACTTTCCATGCAGAACCACGTCCCTTGTACCGCTTGTGACTTCATAAGTTTTAATGGTCATGGACAAGTTTTACATGTAGCATGTGTAGGGGGAAGAGATCTTTCAAACCATACCCAAATGAGCATGATTCCGTCCAGCAGGCTGGAGAAAACACGAAAAAACCAAGTGATGTTGAGCGGAAATTTGAATTAAAATCTTGTTCCACTATCCACCTAATCCTATGATCGTAAAAGTTTTCCACAAATCTTTTCCCACCAAAAGGAAAGCAAGGCAAGAAAAACGAAAGAAAAGGAGAGAAGAGAAAGCAAAAGGTGGAAGGAGAGTAGGCAACGAAACTTTTCAACCCAAAAACTATCTCGAAATTTTGTTTTCTGCAAATGCCCGATCTTGGAAAGCTAAAATATTAAGCATCAGGAACAGAAGAAGGTGATGAACTCCACCAGCAAACAGAGTTTTGGGCAGTTTTGTTTCTTTTTGGCTAGAATCTGACCAGAAAATGGCTCGACAAGCTTCAAAAGGTGTTTTTCAGCAAAATGCTAGGTAGTCAATGCGTTAATAGTTATTTGTGGCATAGTTTATTTGTGGCAAGTGGCAGGCTACTCAGACAGAACCTTATTGTTTCACTTGTGTTTGACACTGTTAAGCATAAATAAGTGGAGGGCTCCAAGACAGAAGACCATTTTGTGTGAGAGATAGCCCACTGACAACCACTTTTAGTGACAGAGGCCTCCTCTTAAAGGGTGTATTTGTTGTTGTTGTTGTTGATGTTGTTGTTATCGTTATTATATGTTTTCTGTAACAATGTAATATTTTAAAAAATGAACATTTTTTTAACTGGTATTATATTTGAATGCCACTGTTTTGGTAGGAAGCACAAGAGAGAAAAGCCAGGAGAGCAAAGAGATTTGGACTCCAGACAAAAAATAAACATGTTAAAGAACCTGAAGACCAGTCTGACCAGGACACTGATATCAGGTATCTACTGTGAAAGATGATAACACAAACCAGTTATACCTTACTTGACCAAAATTTGCATTTGAGCCACATGTAACCCAGTAGTTTTTGTAGCGTAAAGCACTGAGATATATTATGTCTCCTGTATGACTTGCTATCCCTCATAGGAGACCCAACATGAAGTAACTGGTAGTATTTCTACTCGCCCTGAATGGGATGCAGTGCATTAAAATTAGGGATCATTAAGAGCATTTTTCCCATAAAAGTAATTTGTTGCATATGGGTTGATTTTTTTATTAATTTTCCAAAACATGGATGATTGTACAACCCTCTAAATAGTTAATAAAAAGATATTTTGTTTTCAGATTACCTTCCATTGATTTCAAAGACCTTCCACCCATTTCAGAAGGTAATTTATTTAATATACTTTGCTATATTTGAATTTGAAGTATATACTTTATCAGTAACCAGATAATCTTTTAGAATGGGTGATCAAGTTTCAATTAACAGTGCACTGCCAGAGTATTGAAGAGCTAAGATTATAAACCTGCCATGTCAATTTTGTTGGTTTTATTCATTGCTCATGTTAAGGCAATAGCTCTCATTTTGCCAGCAGCTTAAATTTATCTGAAAAACCCAGGGATGTAGATAATAGCCGGGAGCCGGGAAAATTACCCGGCTGTGAGCGTGATTTTTCTGGCTGTAAAGGCGAGTAGCCACTTCATAAAGGACTTACTCTCTCTCCTAAATGTTTCCAGAGAAATTTTAGCAATTTTTTTTTCTACTTACACCTTCGTTTATCTTTTACTTCAACTGATATGAACGTAATAAGGAAATTTTTTAAACCAGCCGAAAGTAACACAACAAGTTCTAGAGAACCTGCCGAGACTGTCGAAAAAGCCTCCATCAGGGGCACCCAACGAGCCAAATCAACCAAATGTGGCAAGGCATTTTTAAGTACCTTATGGTGTTTGAAGTCTCTTGAAGTGATGTTTTCATAAGCTACAAGAAGTTCATCTGTTCGGATTCTCTAGCTGAAATTTTAGTTGCCTGAAAATGTTAGGGAACAAAATTTTCCTGTGAGAAAATGCAAGCTGAAATGAACTGCTTTCCACAAACTCTCTAGGGAACTATTTTCTTTCTGAAAATGCTAGTTGACGTTTTTGACTGCCAAAAGCAGCAATTACGTCCTTTTCGAAAACCTCAGGGGCTATGATTTCCCAATTGCGAATCTTTTATAATAATAACTGTCTGAGCTAATCGTCCTCGCAAAGTACAGCAAGGATGCAGCTCAACAAGGTCAAACCGAAAGCATATACAAAGCGCCTCTGGCAGCCGCTATACGGTCCATGTATGACCTTGGAGCACAGCCTACAGCCAGCTCGAATAAGCCGTTTGCTGGTTTTTGCTGAGGGAGGAAAACCGGAGTACCCGGCGAAAAGCCCTCGGAGCAGGGTCGAGAACCAACACAAACTCAGCCCACTTACGGCATCACCACCGGGAATCGAACCTGGTACCACATTGGTGGAAGGCAAGTGCTCTCACCACTACGCCATCCCTGCTCCCCCTTTTAGGCCAAGTTTTAGTTCGAAAATCCGAGTGTACTCTTTAATCGACGCCGAAAAGCGCAAGGCGAATTACCCTCCACCGAACAGATAACTACCGAAACTTGTCGTTGGGTGTCCCTGCCCAATCAGTCACACGACAGAATCAAGACAAAACATCGAGAGCATGTGCACAACCACTTCTACATCTGCTCCTGAACAATCTTCACGTCCACTTCAAGAGCCAGAGCAGACAACAGTGTCACCTACTATCACAGATGTGCAAGGTAAAGAAGAAATTGTTGCCGCCTTCAACAGTTGCTTATTGCACAACTAATACTTGTATAAATTAAGTGATAGTTGCACGATCTCGCCGAAGGACACGCTGCAAGCAGGAAAGGGGAAGTTCTCCCACAGCTTTTCTCTGGGAAAAGTTCCAAATAGGATCAATTTTGCACCCAAAATGAAGGAAAACGCGTTTCCGAGAGTCTAGATTTCCAAATTTTCCAGGGGAGCGTGCCCCCGGACTCCCCTAGGTGTATCGTGCCAAAGGCACGATAAAATGAGCCTCCGGCTCATCGTACCCGCCTATGATGTCCACATTTCCACCTGTTAAAATGTCTATCTACATCCCTGAAACCTAGCATTATCCTAACCATAGAACTTAACACAATTAAATGCTGCGGCTTTTAATAAATTGTGAGCGTGTCTGATGCGGTGTTTATTTCTTAAATCACTGACAACAATTATGGTAGATCATAAGTAAATATTTATGGAAGAGCTGCAAAGTATGGCCCATTAGAACATGTATAAAAATATTGTTATGCAGGAAAATAAATTTCCAAGGCTGGCTTAGATTACCAAGTTATACCATATACTTTTTTTCTTAGATTACTCAAGTAAATGCCACATTCTTCTGATTGGGTGTTTATTTGTACTTTTGCTTCTATCTGCAGCATTTATTTGAGGGTGGTGTTTAATCAAGTAAATACTGTGTAACATTTTATTTAAAGTTGCCATGAATAAAATCAGCATTTCTCCTCATTGCTCACGTTGCTTTGCCTCCACTCTTCTTTGGTTTTGTTCACAAAGGATACCAAGTCGCTTTTCCAAGGAATTTTTTTTTAAATACTGGGCAATTACATGGCAACATTGCAACATTTCTTTTCCTTAGGTGCAGTAAGGCAAGATGCCATTCTTATCCATGGTGTGGATGACATGAGCACAAAGGATGTGTTTTCATATTTTGAAACTTTTGCACCTGGGTCTGTAGAGTGGATAGATGACTCTTCCTGTAAGTGTCTGTAGATAATTTGCTCATTACAAGTGGATATCAGAAATGTATCCATTGAGTGGCATAATCAGTCATTTATGAATAACTAAACTATTTCACCTCATTAGCTTTGCTGAACATATATGGTCTACTTGACATTGATACAGCCTTTGGTGCAGATAGCCCAGGTTCGACTTGCAGTAGTGGCAACCTTAGGTTTTTTTTTCTCTTTTTATTTTTTTTGTTTGTTTGTTGCTTTACAAGTATTATTATTGTTAACAGTTGAGCTATTAAGCAATTCAGCAATTTTAAAGGGATATTTGTTGATAGGCTTCTATTGATATTCACTACAAGCAAAAAAATAATTATTAATAGACTTGAATTGAACATCATAGTGCAATGTGTCTGATTCAAGAAGGACAGACTTCTCTCTTTTCTCTTGTTTTCCGTCAAATTAAGGCTACACACTGTATTTTTGCAGAACCAAGTTTAGGCTAATTGTAGCCTCTTGTTGTTTTATGAATGTTGCTATAATAAGTAAGTTTTTGCTTATAGTTTGAAATTCTGTCTTAGGTAATGTGGTGTGGGATGATGACTTCACTGCTTCCAGAGTTATGATGGCAATAGGAAAAGAAATACATGGACATATTCCTACAGGTAGTGTTGCATTTTGTTCAATAATGAATGTTCTATACTTGATTTCTGCCGCTCACTCAAGTCCGGGCTTTCCTCCTCTTCTCTCTCAGGGAGAAAAAGCCCGGAGGACCTGGGTGAGTGGTGGAAATCGAGCCTTTGAATATGCAAGGACACTTTGTCAAGACAAGTGACCCACCACTTTGTAATCCCTCTCAAGACAGTGGAGTGGCAGAAACGTGGAAGGGCTTTCAATAAGGACCAGGCACCGAGCAAATAGTTTGGCTGTAAAGATAGTTTTGCCCGCCTGTCGAGAGCACATCAGGGACGTGTATTGCATTTTTGCCTTAAAATACAAAACATCTCTCAGCTCCCTCTGCTTTGGCATATAGACTGGAAATGGTGTCGGATTTGAAGTTTTGCACTTATTTTTGGATTTGAAGGCTCGCATATGAAGGATTAGCTTATGACTTTGGCCAAAAACTCAAGAAAAAGAAGCAATTTAAAGGATCTGATGCATAGTTGATTTCTTTTGTTTCTAGTTCAGTTTTAGGCAAAAGTCATACGCTAATTTGCTGAATCCAGACCATGCCCATGCATGCCCCTTCTGACTTGGTCAGGTACCAAATGATGCTTAGTTTATCATAAGTTTTGAAGCCCATAAAAGAAGTATAAAACTGGAAATAAAGGCTACATTTTTTGTGGAAAGTTTTTTTTTTATATTAGCAGAAAAAATAATTTAGGGTTTGGCGCACTTTAACTCAAATCCATCCATTCTAAGTCCTTTCCTCTCCTTATTGTAGCATGGAGCCAACAGCCATGTCACTGTTGGGTTTGGTAACCAACTGAGGAAGTTTCTCAAATAAGCATGTAGACATTTGCTTACTCAGATATCTACCGTTACACGTCATCATAAACTGCAGTGGAACCTCAATTATCCGGATCTCGATTATCCAGATTTTTCGATCATGCAGACTTGCTTAGCTGGTCCCAGTTTTTCATGAATATTAATTAGCCATGTTAAAGATCTGCAGCAAAACTTTTTCTCCTTCAAATTATGTAATGAAACTCTGGTTCAAAATGAATTTGTTTCACTTCAAAACACAAATCTGTACACATTTGGGGCTCATGCACACCGTACTACTACTGACAATGCATTTCACTGAGCTCTGATTTGCTCAGGTGTTCTTTGTTTCTAAGTGAAATTTCATGCTCCACTTGTTCAGTCGTTCAGTTTAGTTTTGGCTCATTAATATTCAAATTTCCGGACTATTCAGGTCAATCCCCACAAGTCCGGATAATTGAGGTATTTGTTTCATTTTTTGCCAGCACTTAAGTTGAATGCCAAATTATCCCAGTGTTTCATGAGTTTGGTTAGGCATTATAACTTACGATTGTATGCTTCTGTGTGTGGCAGATGTTGAAATGAGCGATTCTGTTGAAATCAGATGGAGAATAGGACCCCCTCATCCTAAAGCAAAGTGTCTTCTTTTAAGATTAGCAACAAAAAGTAAGTACATTAATTCGTTCTTTATATATCATGTTGACTTCAAGAGAGACAAGTGGAGCAGTGTTCCAGATAAGAGGGGGTCTCGGGTCAAAACCCTACATGGTCAGCTATGTGACCTGACAAATCAATAGAAAATTTGTAATGGTTTGGTGGGAGCACTGAAAATTTGACCAGATGGAATTCCTTGTTGACACCCTGCCTTAAAATCTTATCTGGAACCCTGCTGGAGTTGACCTGACTCTTGTTGACTTGAATTGTCATTCACCCTAGATAAATCGACTCAGATTGGGTGTATTGGACAACCATCCCTTCTGGAGTTGTACATTACAAAGGAGTTGAAGGGCTGAAAGTGAAACTATTGTATGTGACTTTTTGGTGAATAAAACAGCAAAATAGCAAAAAAAAAAAATAATAATAATAATAATAATGATAAATACAGCGCAATATTTCTTAGCTAAAATGAAGTCCACGTGCCAAAATTCAGCCAATTCTGAGCAATTTGAAATTTCAAGGCTAAATTGTCACATATTATAGTTTCACTTTCAGCCCTTCAATTAAAGCTTTCTGGATTAAATGATAAGGATTCAAGGTTGAAGATTGATTCAGGTGTAATTCCCCTTTAAATGGTTTGAATTCATAGCCGACCTTTTCAAATCCTTTGATAATACAACTGGAGGTAGCAGCACATGTGACATACATTAAAATGTTTTAACATTAATTTGCAGGGGACAAGAAGCGACCAGGAGCAGCTCAGAGAAGTCTGTATTACTTGATCAATGGCAATCCTAATACAAATAGTCACACAGGTGAGTTATTCAATGAGTAGGGTATGAAATAAAGTAAGAACAGGGTTCGTACAGGTCCTGGAAAGCCTAGTGGAAAGTCATGGAATTTTATTTTTTTCATTTTTCAGGCCTTGAAAGTCCTTAAATTTAGGCTTGGGTCCCGGAAATTCATGGAAAGTCATGGAAAATCAGCAGGCTTTCTATTAGTGGAAAGCAATACATGTAGATCCAAAGTTACAAAAATTAACCGACAAGTCCAAATATATGATTTATTTCAGTAGAAATAAACATAGCGCATGTTGCAAGATTACGCTTGCGAACATTTTTGTCATTTTTGTCGTTGTTTTGACTTTGTTGCTTAACTTTGGTCATGGAATTTTTCAAAAAGTCATGGAAAAAGTCCTGGAAAGTCATGGAATTTTCACAGCTCAATAGTGTACGAACCCTGAAGAAAGCCAATCCCCTTTCACCAGTGGTAATTTGTTGAAATTTATTTTTTATCAGCCGCAAGTGGCATTAATTGTGAATTAAAATTGGCCTACCATTATAAACATGTCTTCATTATGTTAGTTGTGTGGGTGATTGATAAAGCAGTGTGTTTGTTGCATAAAAGATGTGCAACAGGGAACGCAAACAGGGACTAACTTCAGCCAGCATGTGACAGATTTTTCAATGTTGTTATGGCTGGCATTATTATCAAGGTAAAAATAGCAGTCAGTTTGGCATTGAAACTTTAAACCAGTCAATCGTCAGTGCTGTCATCCAGTGCTGTGCACATTATAAGGGCACTGACGCGTAATTTGAGTGTGAGCCCAAACGTGTGGAACACTAGTTACAAAGTACTTAATATGTGCATTGAAACTATTTGCAGTTGTCTATGGCCACAGATGATGAGGAGGAAATGGATTGCAACTTGAAAAACTTAGGTTAACTTTTTTCAAGTTTCGTTATTGTGTCCCGGAAAAAATCGCCATAAAATAATACTACTTCCTTTTCCGTCCAAGAAATAATTAGAAATCTACCTCTTAGTGTTAGACGGGTCGATCGCGCGATAGAAAACTTACTTCCTCACAATTTGAACAACTTATAACAAGAATTGTCGCTTTAAAAAGATGAAAACACTTATTAGGAAACAGGTATCCTCAAACCGGAGCTGTGGGCTGCCAACAGGTCTGGAACCTTTGAGCAATGCACCATACAGGAGATCTTTAACCGGTCTATCACCATACATTTTTGAGACGTGACCCAACCAGCACAAACGACTTCGGACTAATCTCAGTTCAATCTCCTCAACGTCTGCTCTTCACTGGTGCAAGGACCACTTCGTTACTACTGAGAAAAGTGTTGCCATTTGAAATTCATTATTAGATCAGTTTTCAATTGAGTGTAGCTATTGAGTGTCGTAAAAGCAAACCCAAAGGAATTACTCCAGCCAATCACAGCAGACCAAAACAGCGCAATGAGCCAATCATAATTCGATGCAAGCGCGGGAAAATGCACGCGTGCAAGTCGCGGTTGGTTTTGGTTTTGCTTCTCATTGGTTGAAAAAGTGGTGCGAGTTTTGCTGGCCAATCACAGGGCGAATCAATGCAAAACCAAAGCAAATCCAATTTACTTTGATGCCCAACTGAAAACCGTGAATGACGTTCCTGGATTTTACGTGGTTGACGAACTTGGTTATAGTATGTCAGTTTTTGAACGTATTATAGTGTTTAACATTGTCTTTTTGTCTTCGCTAATCTTAGGTGCAAAGAAAGGTCTTGTGAGCGCATCAAGGTAATGTTACCTGTAGCATTTTATCAGTGGCAGGATAGTGTTATTCAACGCAAATTTGTAATAAAGCTGCAACCAGTTGCAAAGTTATTGAGACACTCCCCCAAAAAACCTTTTCTTTCTTAAAATCGCTTTTAGTAATAAATCTGTGGGATTTATTAACACACACCCGGACCCGCGTGAGCGGTGGAAATTGAGTCTACTTGGAAGTGCATGCAAGAAACACATGGGTGACTTGACTGTGCTAAAACAATCAAACTGTTTGCTTTCAGTTTTTAGGGAATGGTGGCGTCACCCCTCGCCAACTAGGGAGTTTTGACAACGACGACGGCAATGGCGACGAGAACGCTACAGTGAACATAAACAATGCACTACACTTACGTTTTCCATTATCTTACATTGTCTTTGCCGTCCTCTGTAAACCAAAAAAGTGAAACGACTAAATTCAAGGTTTTGTGTGAAACGTGAGCGCACTACATAACGTTAATTTTTTCTTTCTTTTTCTTTATTTCAACGCCGTTCATAGTAATTTAGTTGCTGGATGGTTCGGCAACATTTTTCTAGTTGAAAAAGTTGGAGTAATCGCGACACAGTTGCAGTAACGAGAAGTTATCATGATTTTGAAAGAGACAGTTCGCCATGTAATTGTTTAGTAGTACTCAGTTTTCGTTTTGGTTGTGCCTCTTCCAAGCTTTCGCTTTTTAAACCATTACGAAGTACACTCTTTAAATAATGAGCAGTCGCAAATATTTCCATCGTACAAATCGCATTTTGGGATGTTGAATGCTATCCAAATTTACACAAATGGTTAGGGTTAGCCTGCAATAAACTTTCATGCAAACACAGGGTCATTCTTTTGTTTATAGTTAGCATGAAAACCGAGTGAAAAGGCCAGTACAGCGAGAATGATCTGTTTATCTCGTCTGTGATTCAATCCGCTAACAACTTTCATAACAGCAAATTTGTTGTTGTTAGCCAGTCAAGTTTTCGTTACTCATCAGAAAACTTCTTTGTCGTAGAAAGAGGAAAATACAAAAGGAGAGAGACCGTGCTAAACACATGTACGCCGACGGACCAGACGTTCTGTTTCTGGACAAAATCGAAACTGAGGAGGAAAAAATGGAAATAGACGAACCGCCTCTCAAGATTATGGTCACCAATGACGGTCCCGTGGAGAGGAGCGAACCCTCCAATCTACGCATGCGTATGTATGCAGATTCTGTTGAAGAGGATGAGAGCGAAGAGGAAAGTGACGATGATAGTAGGGAAAAGAGGGATAAATGGAAAGGAAGGATAGAGAGGAAGCAAGAGAAAAAGGAAGAAATCAAATCACCTAAGACTTTGGACTTGCGGGATAAATTGATAAGTAGAGAGCGCCACGGATTTAATAACAAGAACAGACCATCTCTGTCTATAGAAATCAAAGAGGAGCCGGCTTCTTGATCAAGTAGAATTTTCTTTTTTAGTTTATGTTGAGTTAGTTTTAACGTAGGCGGTGTGACGTCGTCTGCTCTCTCTCTCTCTCTCTTCTCAAGAAAGAGGCAGCTGACGAGCGCAGATCTTTTTTTATAAACATCGCATGTGTGACATGGTGCAGCTCCGATACAACGAATAGTCTCGTGGTACAGCAAGAACTAGCCACCTATTAAGTGTTTTATGCAAGTTGTAAAGACGTCACAACTTGTCTGCTTTTGATTATGCTGGTGACGCTAATGCAATGTGCTCTTATCGTTCAGTGCAATCGATTGTTCAAACATTCAAGACCAATTTCAACATAAATCGTGGTTTGGATAACTAAGTTTTCCTGCGTTTGTCAGCGGCTGCACGTTTTCCCGCAGTTTGTAATGATGCTTTCCTGCACTTTGTTGGCGTTGTGTTTTTCCCGCCCTTGACACCGGTTGCACGTTTTCCCGCCTTTTGTAATGCTTATTCACTTTTGTAGTGGGTGCACGTTTTCCCGCCCTTGCCACTGGTTGCCCTTTTTCCCACGCTTATGAGTTTTGATTTGCTGGTTTACACTGACATCCATCACTGAAGTTTTAATTACCGCAGTCATATGTTTCATATTACTTATTACTGTACCAAGTGTGTTCGTTGTATCAGAGTTGCACATTATCTTCTTTTGTTTTTGTATTTGCTTTTTATTGTATAACTTTCCTCAAGCATATAATTTATCTTGTACATAGGCCTTTAAGTGTTTTAACGAGAGAGAATTACACGAATTTAATATCGTGGTAACTCCTAACAATAGTTCATAAGAATGTACATTTTTGTTGCCAATATTTCGAACGCGAATTTTCGGATAAGCGATTGTTTCTCAAACATCGCACCCATTTAGCTTTGTGGCTGCATTCCCCAACCTCCCCCCCCTCCTCCCCCCCCCCCCCCCCCCACCCCACACACACACACACACCCTTCTAGCCAACCTCGTTCCCAGGGTCTCTCCTCTTCCCGCGGAGAGACCCTGGGAACGAGGTTGCCTTCTCGCAGCATTGCTTTCTCAACCTCGTTCCCATGTCTTTTCCCTTGTAAAGGAGAAAGCATTGGGAACTACAGGTTGAGAGTGGTTCCAAGTTCTCAGAATAAAGAAAACAATCTAAATTAGGAACTTTCAAAGTGGTTCCAATTACTCACTGATTCTGTGGATGCATGAAATCCAAAAGTGTGACAATTCAAAGAAAGGCGACTGGATATACTAAATGTAACCCGGAGCCTGACAGTTTTTTCTCTTCGTACCGTGTTAAGCGCCACAAAAATATCTTAACGGGATAAATGGTCACCTCTTTCAGGGAGTGTAAGACATAAATTTTGTAGACCCAGACAAGATATCGTATCCGTCGCCATTCCCATTTATTGTCGCACTTTCTTGAAAATATTTCGATTTTATTGGGGCCGGCATACCATCCTAGATTACAATATTCTAAATAGCCGATTTGGGTGATAATTACAACAACAAACACTTTAATGTATCGGTTTTGGTGAAAAATGCCGGCGAACGTTTCCGAGATGAAGAGGTTTTAATAAAGTGATTTTTTATATTGGAAACGAAGTGAGTTTAAACGGTTATGAGACCATGCTTGGTGCTGCTGTTACGTAAGAAGTTCAAGGTGAATTGACGCACGGTTCCTTCCCAGACGTGTTTAGCTCGAGTCTTCGTTACTGTCAACTCCAAATTCCTTGTGAATCACTTTACTTTCAGTCAACTTCCCCACAACCTTTTTTTGGCGATAATTTAATTTTAAGACCTGGATGATTTTCACATAGAAATTGACCTCCCAAACAATGGTGCAACGCGGTTTAGCGGTTGCAAAGAAGTGTTTCCCGCTTTCGCGTCCCACCAACACGATTACGTTACCTGGCGGTGCTAAAGGGTCTAAGTGTTCTAACTGTCCGCATATGTGTAGTAAGTTAGTCAATAAAACCAGATACTATTCTCGTTTTGATCATATAGAAATAGCAGCCAACATGGATTGTGCATGTAACATTCAACACAGTTCCGATTACAGGTGAGGGGTATGGAGTGAAATATTCACTTGTTTTATTATAGAGTTTGGGAAAAACCTAACAACAGATTTAGCGAGACAATGTGGGTTTTCACACTCCACAAACCTCTGGAAAACAAGAGCTTTATCTCTCGGTTTGCTGGATATCCACCGGACGGAAGAGGAAAAGGAAGTTGTGAATGGGGCAGCCGGGCGAATCATTGGAGAGGCTCTTCAATTTGGGTTTTCGTCCTACTTGTTACAGAAAGACTTGTTCACATGCTGTTTTTAAAAACTTTCAATTTATATTACAATACTCCCCTGATACTAGTTTCGAACGACGTGGTTTTTAGAGAAGTCGCGGTACATTTCTTTAGCTGGGGTGACTAGCAAGAAGGGGAACACGACTCCTCTAAAAAAAAAAACAACCCTGTTGGGCGTAGAAGAAGGGTCTCCCCACGCAGTCCCCAGCACCGGAAAGCGTGGGTCCTCACTAAAAACCATGTCTTTTCAATATGACATAATTGTTGCATCAGGACAGTCTTTGTCCCCGAAGAATATTCCCTGCGGTGACCCCTTCGGCTAATAAAAAGTCAAAATATAGCATTTATCATTATTTATTAAAACGGAAACGGAAATGCGTAATTGTATAGTCATTGTTACAAATTTGTGAGGCCGAAAGAGAACTGGAACTACCTTAGCTAGGGTTGCATTGTGGGATTGCCGGCTTCCGCCATCTTGTTCAACGACGTTGTGCTTACGTTCGCCTACGAAAACGAGCAATTTTTAACAAGAAACTGCATAAGTTTAACCCACAAAGTCAACCCAAAAGACGAAAAGTACATTTTACTTTTGAAATTCAGTGCCATCTTTGCCTAAAAACAGCTTTGAAAATGTCTTACATGCTTCAACATCTCAGGAACGGCTGGCAGGTCGACCAAGCCATCATGACCGAAGAAGAAAGGGTTGTTGTGATCCGTTTTGGTCACGATTGGGACCCCACGTGCATGAAAATGGACGAAAAACTGTACTCCATCGCGGATAAAGTGAAAAACTTTGCGGTGATCTATTTGGTCGACGTTACAGAAGTTCCCGACTTCAACAAAATGTATGAATTGTATGACCCTTGTACGACCATGTTCTTCTACCGAAACAAACACATTATGATTGACTTGGGCACTGGAAACAACAACAAGATCAACTGGGCTTTGGAGGATAAGCAAGAGATGATTGATATTGTGGAAACTGTTTACCGTGGGGCGAGAAAAGGCAGAGGTTTAGTGGTCTCACCCAAAGATTATTCCACAAAATATCGTTATTAAGACCTTAACTGTCAATGAAAATAGGTCGCTATAGAGCGCTTTTCAATTGAGTGTCGTAAAACCAAAACCAAAGCAATTATTCTGACCAATCACAACAGAAGTAAGCAGTGCAATGAGCCAATCAGAATACGAAGCAATTACATATAGCCGGCTTAAAAGCGCGGGAAAATACGCGCGTGCAAATCACGATTGGTTTTGGTTTTGCTTCTCATTGGTTGAGAAAGTGGCGCGAGTTGTCCTGGCCAATTACAGAGTGAAGCAATGCAAAACCAAAGACACTCAATTGAAAACTGCTCTATGCATTGTCTGAAATTTAGTCTTCTACAGTTGTGGGCTCAAAGCAGATCTTGAGTTTTTTTCAGTTTTTTTTTTCTGTTTGTTTGTTTGTTTATTGTTTGTTTTGTTTTTTTGACGGGGGGGGGGGGGTGGTGGTGGGGGTTTCATGTTGTGAGTCATGTTCCAGCATACATGGATTCAAGTGGGTTAACTATGGAATTGCGGAATCTTATAATTTCTTTTGGGATGTACCTTGTTCAACAAAACATAACTAATGATGAAATTACACACGTTGCAAGGAAGGACGATCTGAAAAGGGGGACCAAAAAAATGCAAACAATCCGGCAGCTGGCCCAACTTTTGCAGATGCTACGAGGCAAAAGTCAAAATGAGGACAGTCGTTTGCAAGACTTCATTGACACATCTAAATTCAACGAGCTGGTATTTGCTGTCAAAGATCTCTGGATTCAATATGGAATTCTGTTTAGATATTGGGATACCCTCATTGACACTAAAGCTTGGATACTGCCTAAAACTGTGTGCCCAAGTCCTAAGGACCTCAGCACTCAGGAGCAAAGATGAGGCCTTGATCGAGCAGACAAAACATTTTATTGACCTTTTTGAAGCTGAGTGGACCTATTAGATCAGTTTTAGGTCCCTAGCTAACCCCCCCTCCCCCACCACCATACATATCAACAGATTCCTCCTTTTGCATGTACAAAGATTTTCTACAAAAGAAAATAGCCATAATGGTAATTCCCTGCTAGCAGAGGTCTCTAGCGACGCGAAAGGAGAGAGACCTCTGCCGGTGCCCGATGAGTTCTTTCATGTAGCCGCTGACCACATTCTTGGTCGAAACTAACCGGTTTTGGAAAACCGGTTTCCGTTAAACAGGAATGCGCTTGCTCTGTTTCTATTCTCTGCTGAAAAATTCTGAGCCCACTGTACTACAATCGTAATGTCGTCTTTGACTGAAAGCAAAATGCACTTCGATCGAGCTTTTAAATCGGCCATTTCTTCCCTCAACAGTCACAATATGAAGGATATAACACCAGTGCAGAAGAAAGCTATTATTGCGTTCTTGAACAAACGCGATACATTCGTGTGTCTTCCGACAGGCTACGGAAAATCTTTGATTTTCCAACTGGCAATCCGCGTAGCCGCAGAGTTGTCTCCCGAGCCACTAGTTTTGGTCGTGTCTCCGTTGAATTCCCTCATAAAGGACCAGATATTATCGCG
This sequence comes from Pachyseris speciosa, assembly GCA_016490735.1. NCBI lineage: Eukaryota > Metazoa > Cnidaria > Anthozoa > Scleractinia > Pachyseridae > Pachyseris > Pachyseris speciosa. The sequence goes on along the minus strand of JAEMWC010001115.1, from coordinate 148,541 downwards.
TGAAAGACTGGCGGAATCAAAGCTATCAAGATCGAAGGTGACTTTCTATCTCTTGAAGGCATAGAAATCGCATATGTGAGCCCGGAGCATTTGGAGCTTTTTGTAAACATAGTTCCCGAACAAGAAGGTCTTTTTCTGTGACGGCTGGTTTTACTAGTGTTTGAGGAGAATAAATTTCATCTCGGACATCAGACACTTTTATTGTAGTTTGTTGTGAACTTGCAAATTTCACGAGCAAACTGGTCTGCTGAGTAAGGTCGCACGTGAAAAATACGTCATTCGTTGTCAAGGGAACGCTCGCGCTTGCGCGACAGGAAACTCGTCGGGCACCGGCAGAGGTCTCTCTCCTTTCGCATCGCTAGAGACCTCTGCTAGCAGGGAATAATGGTAAGGGCACCTCCATAGGAATTGTTGCTGAAAAGAGCACTTGCATGGAAGGCTTAATCTATTTTAATCCATTCTATTTGTTGTTGTTGTTGTTGTTATCTGTAACCTTTTATGACCATGTTATTCCTCCCGTATAGATGCAAATTGCCAGCAGTCTGGCTATTTTTGGTTTCAGTCCTAGGAATGGGCACAATATACAGTTACTTGGGGCAATTCACATTGCTTACTGGATTGTGCCTGTTAATGTTTGTGAAAATACCTTTTGTAGGGGTTCAATAACAGACTCAGCAGGATGTAAAATTACCTATTGATGCTGCTGGTTTTAGGCAAGACACTTGTACACTACCTCTATTCCATAAATATTGTAATGTCAAACTAATGTGTAGAAGGCTGCATTAGCAATAGACTCCTTTCCATGGTAACCAAAATAAATATATTGTCAGTAGTGGATATGGTAGAAGGCTATCTTGTGTCTTTGGACAGGGGAGGGGTAGATTTTGAGAAGTTAAGTTTATGTACCAATTTTTGCAAGGCACTTTCCGATGTACACAAAAACTGTGTATGCAAAATTATGTGACCAAATATTCTAGGGTGTCTAGTTATTTTTTGTTGATGTTGGTACAAATAAATTACAGTACTTTCAAGATTGCTTTGTCATCTTTATTTTTAGATACTATTCAAGTTTGAAAATGTGTTGTGCTAAAAGCAGTATCTGTTTTGATTCTCGGTTTTGTGGGCAACACAATAGATACATTATGATGCCTTTAACATCTTAGTAGTGGTTTTCTTTAGATAACTTGTTCTTTCAACTTGCAGACCTACTGTGTCCTTTATGCATAGATTGCTTCTAACATGTATCTTCATTTTAATCAATTTTTTTTGCTCATTTTGAAAATACCTCAAACAATTTATTATATTGCTGTAAAAAAGATAACACAATATTGAATAAACAAAGCAAGTGTAAGGTGCAACATAGGTGCATGAAAGTTTATCAGTGGCTGAAGAGTCCAGAAACATGCTAATTAATAATATTGTAGTCCTGCACTGTTATATATAGCAATATTATTATTAGATAATTTTTCTTCCTCGTATTTGTTTGTCTTCTTGGAATAATCTATTTGTTTATTTGAAGATATGAATAGTTTATGACATGCATTCCTATTACGTAAATTATGGTGCTTAAACTTGAAAATCACGTTTGGTATTGACCTTGCTAGAAAGAGCTAGAATGGCTAAGTTTGAGAGTCACCATAATTTACGTAATAAATTATGATTTATTTTATGTTTTGTTTTTAATTATTTATACACGACCCCACAAGCTTGTAGCTTTAATTTTTTTATCGTGTTTAAATAAAGGTCTATCTATCTATCTATCTATCTATCTATCTATCTATCTATCTATCTATCTATCTATCATATCTTGCAAAATTGTGAAAATATGGCTCTACAAAGTCGGGAAAATTTACTGACATTTGTATGCTGGGGGCACAAACTTGCCCCCCAGCATACAAACGTCAGTAAAATTTTGCAACTTTGCGATTTTGAAAAACGTATTACATAACATAAACATTGGGTTTTTTTGGTTATGAAAACCTTGGCGGTCATTTTCGCACAAACCTAGCACAGACATCTATGAATAATAATAATAATCGTTTATAGAGTGCTGTGTCCACTAATTGCTCAAAGCGCTGTACAACAATGGTATCAACAGGGGAGTGGAATCAACAGGGGAGGACTATATAGGCTGTAAAAAAATTAACAGGTTGTCTGTCGACTTCCCTTCCAAACCTTGTCACGTGGTAAGCTTTTCAAAAGCAAATGAACTTTTTTCAGAAACACTGGAGCTAACAAGATGCTATTTTGGTGAGCTTTTCTCATAACCTGGCTAACCATGTAAACAGGCCTTAACCTTAATCTTTAATGTGCATAAACGGGCCATCTATATTTATCGATTTTTTTGGACATTTTACTTCCACGTATTTGTATCCAGTAATTTTCGCGCCAAAACGTGACGGCTGCACAGCAGCTGCAAGCGGTTGCCTTTCACTGGCTCTTGTTCGATTTGCCTCTGTAAACCGGCATCAGAAATATGTCGTCCTAAAAGACTATTTCAGCCATTCCAGTTCACTCGGGGAGAAACGAACGAGGACTCTTAAGGTAGGAAAAAATATTCAGTCAAATATTTCGTTTTCTCAGCTCGAGCAGGCGAAGTATTTCGCAAAGAAAACTCACAAAACGTGGATTAATTTTAATAATTTCTTTATTGATAAATAAGTACACAAAGCACATGTTAACCATAATAAGATGCCAAAGCCAGAGGCTTATATGGCGTAGGTCAGAGAGTTACAATGTGCTGCTAAGTTACAATGACAATAAAAATTAATAATTACAAGATTAACAGAGAAAAGGCAAGCTACTACAACATATAAAGAATTATTACTGCATATAAAGCAAAATAAACATAACAATTGATGATAGTGCGCAAAAAGTAATAAAGAAAAGAGTTTGAAGGTAGAAACATTTGAGTTCAACTTAGTTTAAACTTATAATGATTGAAAATAATCTCTCAGTTTATGTTTATGTTTATAACTAGAAAGAGTAAGTAATTAACAATGGTACGCCTGTCACATTTTGCTCAAAATTTAAAGTTAGGAAAGCAACTTCTGCTCGATTAGATATAAGCTTAATTAACTTAATTCACGCCGAAAAAGACAGGAACTTAACATTTTTCCTAGATTTAGTGTCCATGACCAAGAAACAAGGAAAAGGCGGGTTTGGATTCTATTTATTACTCTGGCCTTTTTGTCTTATAAATAATAAGCTTATATTAAAGTCAGAAACCTAATTCAAAGCACGATATTAAAGAAAAGCCGTGACGTGCGTTCAATCCTGTTTATCCGGCGGAACTCTTTCTTGCGGTTTCATACCACCAACTTTTACGTTATCAACGACTCACATGCATTCTCAGTGAGTTTTAGAACTTTTGCCAATTTCCGACCCTCATCCCGAACTAGCAATCCTTCGACTGTATATCGTTTGACCACCATGCTGACCCTGTGCTCTCAATCACTCACAAACGCACTCAGTGGGTTTTATATTCTGTTCAAATATATTTTATTCGCCTTTCAGTCGCTCTTTTCAACTCTTATGTACTTTTAGTGAGTTCTGGCCACCTCTTCAGTTGTATTATACAACAGTCTACAGGCCAATAGAATAACGGGAGTTTCTTCTTCAAACTTCGTGCAAACTTCGCCGACCGAAGACTTCAACGTCACTCGCATATGTCGTCTTCTGTTTTGAAAGAGACGTTTAGGCTATGTCTACACTATGCCGGATAGCATTTTATGCCGTTGTGAAAAATACTACGACCTGGTGTGAACGGCAGTGGCCCAAAACCGCCGCTATCTTTCCACCAGAATCTAATTTTTGCTCCTCGTTGTTGATTTCCGTTTCGGTTCGATTCTTTGTTCTCACTACTCCAGAAAGTGTCACGAAAACCTATCCGATATGTGACGATTCACTTTCAAGACCGCAGCGGCCCAGCAATGCTCCGACGCAAAAATCGTGCCGAAATCATCGTTTTGAATGTAAACAAAAGCCCTATCCGATATGGTTTTCGTGCCGGCACAAGAGCTATCCGGTATAGTGTAGACATAACCTTAGTAAACTTTAATCGGAATGACGAATTAATGTAATATGAATAAGCTTATATTCGTTTTCATTTTTGGCTCCGTCGCTAGCTAGAATTTTCCAAAACATTCTTACTTTTGAAGTTTCATTAGTTAAGTACTTAGCATTGAAATCTGTTGTTAGAGCTACCGTAAATTGGAAGATTTTTTTTGTACATAAGTCGACGGACTTTGAAATTCGTTGATTGGTATTGTCAAGAAGCTTGTCTTTTTTTCCCATGTAAGAGTTAGGTAAGTTGCTCATTTTCATCTTTTCTGTAGTATAGTAGCTGTTAAGTAATATTTAAAAGTCACTCGCAGATTTCATCGCCGGATTTTCTTTCGTCAAATCCCAGAACTTCGCTGCATTGAGTTGCCATTCTTACAGCTATGCAAGGGTAGACTGACGATACGTGAAGAGTTTGGACACACGTTGAAGGTGGCACATCTGTGGAAAAAAAAAACAGATATATTTTGAGATCATTACCCTGACAAAAATCAGATGTAAAATTGATGAGTAGCTAAACAGGCAGGCCAGCGCGAAAATTACCTCCCGCGAAGAGATGCCACGCGCGGCGAGAAGAAAAACATGCGTCGCGACTCCCCGCAAGAAGCAATCATCGCGCGCGCTTGCGAGTTTTGCTAGGTTCACCATCCCTAAGAAATTAAGGGACTATTCGTAATCTAGCTGTGAACACAACTCGTAGATGCCAACACGCGGTTTGCTTGGCGTGATGCTCTGAGAGGCCACTGAGTCAGTTAGACCACAACCCTTGATAATATCAACACTGAGCCACAGAACTCATTGGGATTTCCCAAGTACACCTAAACGCTTCAGTAACACGCTGTAACAATCGCTGGACTTAAACAACACACCTCTCAACAAGTCCAAACACTCCAGGTTCATATATCTATTTCAATACACAAGAAACCAATATGCACCCAAACGGACTTTTTAGGTAAAAGTTTCCACTTAACGCCTACCAATCTTTTCTTTGACCTGACCTCTCATTCGCGCTTAACAACCTGATCGGCAATTTATCATGTAAATGTCTTTCTCTCTTTGGGCTTTCGCCGCGTTGAAGTAAAACTGACAATCCTGTTAGTCTTTAAAAAAAACTGAAAGGCTGAAGTTTAAATGAATAGAATACATATCGGTGAAATTTAGTAACTCCCAGAAGTCCTTACAGTAGCAAAGTCTTCCTTGAAAAGCAGAAAGAAATACGTTGTTGCACGATAGAGCGTGGTTTATAGATATTATTCTAAGAAACACACATACGGCTCTTAGGGATGTGTAATCGGCCACTCTTTACTTTATCGTAAGTACATTATCTCTATCACCCACCCTCTCCCTTCCTTACAAGGCGTCCGGTTTCACAACTTCTTCAGAAAGTGGTGCGTTGTGCTTTGGGCAAAATGCTTTTTCTGGATTTCTCTGTCACTACTGACGTACGGTTTCGTGAAATTTGAAGGGGTAAGAACTGGAAAGTTCTATTTCGAGTAATAACAACTCCATCCCCTGTTCTGCGTGTTCAGGAAGTTGGCGTTTAGCGTGATGCGCAATATGCTAAATATTACTGCATATTCTCCCGCCACCTCATATACACTGATGTGGCTATTTGTATCCGGTTTCGGTGAAGAGTTAAGCGAGTAAGGTCAGGAATTTACTCAACTGAGTATTTTGAGAAGTCATAACTCTATTCCTTGCTCAGCGTGCTGGTGTTTAGCGTTCTGTTTCAGCCCCACATCAGCGTTGATAAACAATGTACCCATCGTCACATCCGGTTTCACAGAACGAACACTGAAGGATGTTACAGAGGCCTCGCTCAACTGTTCCTCATACATACACCTACAATATCTAAAACTTCATTTTCGAGAGCTAAGTACTTGATATTAGTTGGCTTGGATTTTGAATCTTTACCACGCATTCTGTCTTATTCCGCTTGCTCCAAAGTCGTGCTGCTCGTAATTACGCTTTTAGTGGAGTAGTTTTTCAAGCGGAAAATCAATGTAGTCAAAATAAAATCCCCCATAAAGCTAAGTCCCAACTAAATGTCTCTAAAGGTCGTGGATAAATTAGGACACAAGCACAAAGAAGTAGCGTTGTTGAAGCTTAACAGTAATATCGGGTCTTACCCAACAGTGATGGCAGATTATAAGGTCACCGAGGGTTAAACGAGAGAAATCCGCCTCAGTTATACAGTAGTTTTTGCATAGGCATAGTTTTTTCTTTTCTTCATATTTTGAAAAAATACTGAACAGAAATAAAATCACCCATCCTTCAGTGAAAATAGGCGTATGCAGTAGTTTAACAGCGTAATCGCTGAGTGTCGTCAGAAGTCTATAACCGTACTTATGGACTTCCGGTATACTCCATTCCAGATGATATCTCTTGTTTTCTCAAGCTTCAAACAATCGAAATTCGAAAACTATTTTTGACTGCATTATAAACAACGCTGTTATGAACGAGGAAGCCGTTTTTCAAATTTTCCGTATAAAGTGACCGTGAGCTGCCTAACAAAACGATGATTTCAACACTGTTTACACAATGCTGTAAGTGTTCACCTGCGCTTCTCACGAATCTTCAACAGCTTGCATATTTGCACGGCGGGGCAGCAAGCTGGTGAATAAATCGAAATAAAGGCTACATTTTAAGGACAACTTCCCCAAGGCTCCAAATAACCATAGAAGCCTTTACAGCTCTCATACTTGAAGGTAGATGATAGAGAAGTCGGGTGTAAGCCATCACACTAATTAGATTCTCTCCTAACTTCTGACGTCAACAGATGGTGAAACCTTAATGTGCTCGATGCACAGTCAAGGTCGAGTTCCTTTTTATTCAAATGAACTTTCCTTCAATTTTTTTATAAGCTATTAGGCCACTCTCGTTAATGACATTGTTAAAATCAACGCTTGTTTGTTAGTGTTTTCTCCTGTCAATTATTCTCAAGATTAAAAATAGACATTTATTGAGTCAAGTCGCAGTGTAAGGAAAAACGATCTTAAATATTTAATGGCATATAAAACCAAGCAAGGAGAACCACAATAAACCCTTTGAAACATGTTTTGAATATCTTTTGCTTTTGTCATGGGGGTAGAGGGCTACTGATGAAGGGAAAATACATGACCTTTTTCGGGGGAAATTTATTAAAGGTAGGTATTTCAGATATTTATTTCCACATAAAAACGGTACGTTAGAGGGACTGAACTCATCCTTGTCACTTTCCGTTTTTGTTTACTTTTCAACATATGTGATTAGCAGCTCCAAGCTTGTTTCAAGCGTCAGCGAAAATTTCGGACAAAGTTATTTTAGTGATAGCGGTTTTACGTAATTTTGCTGCCTGCCTAAATACTGGCAATTACGTTTGCAATCAGTTCAGTGGAAAATTTTTTCCGGGTGTTTTGATTGGCTGCGACCGCGGAAAAACTTGCGATTGGTCCAACCAGTGGAAAGCCGTGAGGAATATAAATTCGCTCAAATTTGCATTTCGGCGAAGTGGAGGTAAGGCGACATATCGCTGGGCAACGACAAACAATGGCAACTTTCATGCAAATTGAGTTTTGTCATACGTAAAATCATTACGTCTTTTCTTCTTTTGGTCATGTGCGACTGCTTATTGATGCGTGGAAATTATGGCGGTCGATTGGAGGCAAAGCAAATGAAGTTCCCAACGCGTGCCGCTTATACCTTGGACATGAACGACTATGAAATTGGAGTTGACAATTTTCACGGTGAACAAGATCTCGGGGGAGACGGCTGTGGGTACGAACGAGATTTCTGTGACGGAGCAAGCGAAGACGGCCAAGCCTTAGCGGATGATGAAGATGAACTTGACGGCGATGATGATATTTACCGACAGTTAGCCCAGAAAGAGAAAGACCTTCTTTTGGCGGCAGAGTTGGGAAAAGCTTTGCTGGAAAAAAATGAAGAACTCGGGCAGAAGTATGAGCTGTTACAAGAAGAGTATTCCCAAGCTGTAGAAGTAAGGAGTTTCAATGAACGTTTCTTTATTTCAATCTCGCTTCTTCACGCGCGGCTGAATTTGTTTTGTAATAGAGCGGGTTGTCACTGAGATTTCTTTCACTTGGCATAAATTTTATCACCAGTAAAATTTTTACCTCACATTGATACTTCTTTTTTACAGGAACTAGAACAGGATAAATATGAGCTGAAGTTAAAACTGGAGCGCTTGCAAGATGGAAACGATTCCCGCGTTCATGAACTCCAAGCGGATTTGATAGCGCTGCGAAATGAATTGAAAACGCTACAGTCCAACTCAAAAACGGACAAACAGAGTAAACGAGAAACGTTTGATGGGTTAACAGAGGAAAACGAACAACTTCATTCGGAGCTACAAAAGGTAGGAAGCTTTACTATTAATACCTGTATATCAAGGGCGTATATGGGAGTGAGAAAGGCTGGATAGATTTGCTGTTGTTTCGAATCAAGAATGCATCCAGCTATATAACCCTTGACAATATTATTTTGCTATTTGAGGATGCGAGCCATCGAGGAAATGTTGCGGGTTTTTCACCGGAAATCTGAAGTGCAAATAAGCGGTAACTATTTCTGGCAGATTGGGTCGTTTTTGGTGCCTTGAAACTGATTCGTGAAACCCAATCCAGCCAGTGTTAGCGGCTCATGAGCTAACAGAGATAGGATGTCGTTTCAGTCAAGCAGTCCTTGTTTGAAGAAGGGACATAGGCGGTATGATTGCGTAGATAGTGTTTCAGGAAACTATATTGCTTTCGAGTGAATCATACAAGATTAAAAATTGCGATAGACTTTAAAACACTGCAAATTGGATGGTCGCCAAGTCTTATTTACACCTTTGTGGTAATCTTTCACTGCGCACTCCAGGCTAAGTACATTTAACACGAAAATGTCATTTTTCCTCTGATTTATGCTGATTCACTCTTACACTTACAGCTGCGATATGCAGATGACATCGAATATATTCTGCGCACGATTTCGAATTGAAACACACACCACTCTTGTTTCTCTTGTTTCCGTGTCTGTAAAATTTTAGGCTCTGCTTGACTGGTCCTCAAAACATAAAGGTTTTCTTTGACACGCGATTTCTCTTTTTCGCCATGGCAGATTCTAGAACGGAAAACCGCAATGCACCAGTATGAATATTTTTCTCTTCAATTATTGCCGAACAAGTTTAAAATTTCGGTGTACGTAATTGCCATAAATAAGTGCTGTGCCAAAAGTTACTGAAAGCAGTAATTGACGGTTGTTGATTTCAATGCTGTTTATGTACATTACGTCAATGGGCCTCGTGTACAAGGCATCAGTTTGGAATTTCTGACGTTTAGCTGTGTTCTTTCAAGAGCTTTATCAACAAGCGCCCAGGATTGCCTGATAGATAGTTTTCTCTTGGAGGAATTGAAGAATTCATACCTTTATTGGCCTGTTTACTACAAAGATCTTTTGTGAGGTTCTTGCTTTATTTTCAAATGTAAATGATCTCACTGTGATATTCTTTGACAAATAAGAACTTTGTTCTGAGTTTTGAATAGGCTGTCCACGGCCCAATACTGCAATATTACAAAGTAGAGCATTTCTCTATGTGACGCTCTTAGCTGCACCATGGTGGTCTCCTTTAAAACTAAATAACAAAGACAATTAGTAGGACATACTGAGGGGTCCCTCATGGTCCTATAAAAGATTTTTCAGTGCTGATAGGGTTGATAAACCATGTGCAGAAGCGACTTTTGTTTACTTCTGCGCTACAAAGGATTCTAAAGAGGGTGTAATGCATGATTAAATGCACCGATCAATATGAATGAAAAAATAATAATAAAATAAATGGTGTCAAAACCTTTTAGGCTACTCAAAAGTGGTGAATTGTGTTATAATTATTAAAAATGTCACTGTACCATGAGGGTAAAGGTAAGCAAATAAAGTTCTTTCAATTGTGCACCAGAAATAATTACGCATCTTCCTGTAAACAATACCTCAGCAGGAACAAGCTTGATGTTTTCAATGAAACATACAAAAAAGTCACGTATGCTGCACCTTGTTTTTGGGAGGTCTTTAAATGTAAAGGAAATTAAAGAACCTGATTATGAATTTTGTCATTTTTATCCTTGGGATAAATATTGACTGGATTTTTAATTTTCTCTTATGTTATGACGTGGCAAAGTTAAAGCAGTTAGACAGACAAGACAATGATTTCCACTTCACAGAGCTTTACACTCATGGCATCAAAAAAATTCCAAACTTTTGCAATGATTTTTTGTGTTTGAAAGCAGTCATTCAGTGTGCCATGTTCTGTTGTTTTGCACTTTGTTTTCTTGAAAAACGTAACCATTTTGTTTGAGTTCTCACTACTTTCTTTTTGTTCTTTGTTATCAGAAAAACCATTAAAAAGATATGCCACAACAAATCAAAGTCAAATGAAGTTCCTTTGTTTCTATTACAAAGGACTACGTGCAAAGCTTGTTCAATATATACTGTTTACAGAGTAATTAGTTTTTTCTTTGGATGTTATTTCCCAATCTGTAACATTCTTGAAACAATTTGCTTTTGTTCTCACACACTACAGCTCTGAGAGTTTTTAAGGTAACTACAACCCTGCCAAATTGTTCATAGGTAGACTGTTTTACTATGAGGGACTGCAGTAATTTAGTCTCATGTTAGACCACAGTTGTAGCTTGCGAGGCACTGACCAAAACTTGACTTTTACTTGCGAGCTATGCAGCACGCTAGTATGACCTGTCATTTTCAGAGCAGCCTTTATACAAGTGACTACAGTCACATTCCCTATTGGATGCAGCACAATCCGTGACAAATAACTTTTATCTACAGAATAAATAACCAAGAAGGTCCAATACATGATATCTTAAGACCTAGCAACCAGGATATTGCCTGACAAGCCCAGATTTTTTGCAGAGCTTCTGATATTTTGTTCTGTGTTTTTGAGTTGTATCCAATTGCATAATTTACAGTTCAATGCTCATTTCATCAAAAATAGCCCCTATTGTACAAATCAAAGATTGAAAAGTTCTCTGAGAATTTACCAGTTCCTTTACAACTTCACCAAAGAAAAAACACAAGTCTACAAAAATTAGAGATGTAAACAAAAGCTTCTGCAAATTTCCTGTGCCTTCCAGATCACTTGACTTTCACCACATTTTCATTTCTGGTATGTTGTGACAGCAACTTTAAATAGAAACTTGAATTCATTTAGCTGATATTTGGATCCTGTCTATCCTGTGTGGAAGTTATATGCTTGTATGCAGTTAAGAGTCTGTCAAGCCTCCAAGCTAACACGTCGATCTTGAATTTCTTTCAAAATTATTAGATTTATTATAGAATGGTAATTAAAGCTCTCAAGATTATCCTTCACTGCAGACAGTTAAGCATCATCTCCAAAATTGACTTAATTTGTTTCTAAAAATATTTCCGACATGATTTAGCAGCAGAAATGGACCACACCACCCTAGACTGACAGACAAATTAAAAACAAGTTACTCTGGATGCGATGAAACCCTCATTTTTCAAAGTGGAAGTTAGTACAGTTATCCTAAATCAACTGAATTTGTCAGGACAGAATTTGAATGAATTTGTTTCCATAGAGAATTTAAAAACATCTTGAAGATTGAGAGGATTACACTTGTCTAGATGTTAAATTTTCTATTATTTCCTTTTGAGGTTCTTACTTTCAATACTACGTACCAAAATAGTTTCATTATAATGGGGAAGTCGTGGCTAGCCGTTGACCAACGTTGAATACCAATCCACTAAAACATTATCCTGAAAATTTAGATTTTCTTAATTTGTCTTTGTTACATTTGATACTGAACCTGACAATCTATATTTTTCTAATAGATTTTTAAATAGAGGTACATGTACAACTGAATATGGTAACAAAACTCATGATCATAAGCTATTTTTTTACGATGTTATCATGAAGAAAGTGCCAGTGAATAATAAATTATAGTATTACGTTAAGAACGAGAAGTAATATTTTTGGTTTTCTATAGAAATTTACAGAGTATGTAGTTACAGATTTTCTTCAAAAACATTTCAGATATTTAGTAGTATTATTCAACACATTGTAACATCGTCCAAATAGTAGCCACGATGCACTCAGTATTTTGTCATAAGTACACAACAGATATCCTGCGAAATGCATAGTTTTGTTTGTCTGGGAGAAAAATGGTGGCAATTCCAGCTTTTCAGCAATAAACTTAGTAAAACTGTGTCTTGTTATCAATGTGAGGAGTAATTAAAAGCAGTTATCCTGCTCAATCTTGTATCCCATGATTTTAGCTAACTTGACCTACGGCCTCATGGGGTATTAAAGTATCAGACAATATCTGCACGATTTTGTAGGATGATAAAAATATTATAATTGTTAAATAGATAGAAACAAAATTTGGGAAGATTAGTGACCCACAAATTTAGTTCACTTTAACAGAAGGTAGAGAAGTGAAGAATACCGGTATTTCCTCTCTAATTTTTATTCAATTTGTTGTATCACTTTTGCATTTTATTTTCAAACCAATCTAAGAAGTGTTTCGAATGTACAGTATTTCAAATTATGGAAAAAGCAACCATATTTAGCCAAATTGTTTTGTCTAGACATTTTAAGTCCAGCAATAACGGCCAATGAGGGTGACCTGGATCTAATACTTCCCCGTTGTGTTGACAAAATAATACTGTTGTAGTGACTTTCCATGAAGGGGTTACCAAGTTGGCATGTTACGTCCTTCAAAATACTTGTGTTACCTTGCCAACAGAAGTGCTGCTATTGACCTCTTAATATGTAACTGATACCAGTGTCCCTAAAGTTATAAATGCAACTTTGAATAGCATGTGAAGGTTTTATCATTTATCCTTCAGAGGGACTCACTACACAACAAGTTAAGATTGTTTCAAAAGTCTCAGTTTAGTATGATAGTCTTTAAAGTCTTCAAAAATAACTTGGAGGTAATAATCATACAATGTTAAACAATAATGGCCATTGAGAGACTGACCTGGAGCAAATACTTCCCTTGTATTTCTTATATTGCTTCTTTAAGTATTATTCAGGGGTTCTAGTTCATGGGAAAATTATTTAGGTTTATTTTTTTTTTCACAAGAATGATCTTGGCCAAGATGCTCATAGTAGCTGGGCAGAGTAACATTCATAGCAGGTTGATTTTACCCTTTACTATCCGAAGGAGATGCCAAATTTTTCTAAAATGGGAACAATGAACCATTAGACCACATATAATATATATATATTAACGGTACTTTTTGGGATATGAAATAAATGGCACCAAAAGGTGTGGAGGAGGTCACTGAAAAGACTGCGAAGTGTCCAAAATGAAAAATAAAAAACATTGAAATTTTTCATTTCAATCATACATATAGGGTTAATAACACTAAACTACAGCTTAAATTGCAGCTCTCAGAGTATTGATTGTTTTGAGATATCACCTTGACCAAAAATGGTACAAAGACGGAAAGTTCCAAAAGTTGCAGGGGTGGTAAATCAAGTCTTATATTGCAGGCGGCCATGATTTTATCCCTTCAGTGTGTAGATCTTTCAATAAAATGGATGTGGCAAGGTTTCTCAAGAACACATGCACAGGCCTATAATTATCATTGATATCCTAGCAATACTCAGGTAGAAGTTATAGTCAAAATGTGTAGTAATCAATAATGCATTGAATGTGGTTTACTTTTGGAGAGGGTGGGATTTTAGGTGAAGTATTCATTAACACTGGTGAAAAATTATGAAATACATTCACTTTTTAACATACTACAAACAATACATGAAAATCAAAGCTATTTAAATCAATTCAGCATAGCATAAGTGTAATATATCTTGTTCCATGTATTTAATGATTTATATGTCATATTTTTGTGGCTTTCAAAGCCTAATATTATAATTAGAGGACTTAGTTGTTGTGTTTGTATATTCATGGCAACTTAATTCAGTAAAAATAATTTTTATGAAATCTAGTAAATTTCTAGTAGATATATGAAGTTTGTGGTCAGCGGCTACAACAGATGTTAATTGCTAATTTTGTGTGTGTGTTTTTTGTTGCTTTCATTTTTGTTCCAAAAATGTGTCTATTTTGGGGCAACACTGTCAAAATTTAATGAAGTATTTATTATTAACTTTTAGATTTATAGGAATATAAAGAAAAATATAACTTAAAAAATTCTAGTTTGAACTGCAGTGAACCACTGGTAATCAATCACCACTGAATGATAGAAAATGACAATGGTAATTTATTAATATGATATGCAGAGTGCTGGTTTTAGGAGTAGAAGTTAATTCTTGAGCAAAGAGCTCTTGAATGATGATACTGAGTAAAAAAGATTGGTAGTATAGGACAGCGCTTTGTCATTACCAAAACCATTGCCAAAACCGGCCGTAAAAAACTCCCATGCTTCAAAACATTGCAAATTTCTCAATCGCACGAATATTGCCTTAACTGTCAGTTGTAAGCACAAAATGGAATGTCCTTTAAATTTGGATATCCAATAAACGCAAGAAACGTAGCGATTTTTACCAAATATGGCCTTTGAGTTTGGACAAGAACGAACTTACGTCAAAGAGAAACGACAAAAATGCCTCTTTTTGCCTTCATGTTTTTTAAGGAAATCATCATCGAAAAACCAAACTTCAACCATCATAACGAAATTCAGTCCTTGTTCTAGCTTAGAAATGACTTTTTTTGTTCATATTCTTCTCCCGAGCGTAGATACAGCCTTTTGTTCCAGTGCATTCGGGCCTTCCTGACATTTTCAACATCTCGAGTGCATTGCATGCTAGGAACTAACGAGAATTTTTGACAGCGCCCGTTCCTTCCCCCAATTCTTTCACATATAAAAAAGTCTACAGCCACTCCGACCTACCGTCAAAATTTCCTGCTTGTGGTCATCTTCAGTGCTCACAAATTCCAAAATATGCGGCAGTAGATCGAGAAATTCATCAGTAGTCAAGTCCCAAAGGTACTAAGTGTCCGACTGGCCAAATTAGCAGTTAGTCAAGTAACAAGCCAAATTCAACAACAAAGTATGTCACCTTGCTCGATTCTTTGAGAAAGTGGACTCTTAGCTACCGTCACGCTTAAATGATGCTCATCAGGCAGCCGCTAAAGATGAAAAATGGCTGTAAACTTAGCAAAAATTGCAAGCAAACCAAACTTGGGCCATTGTTGTTGCTTCACAGATAGAAAATAGCTACGTCAAAATAACGCTTTCAGAACCTTGAGCCTCCAGTGCCTTAGGACAGCACCACTTTTCCCTGGTGGTTTCAAATAAAGAGTCACGAATTGCTATTCGTCGTTTATAGGTGGAAAATCACTCCGAAAACGTAAAACAGCTGGTAGTCAATGGGTGAAAGGTGGTCAAAATATTCTTAAAGTTAACTCATGACTGCTATGTGGCTTTGTAGAGGGTAAACCAGAATGGATAGGCTGGTACTACAGGTGATTGCTGTCTTTCCATTTTTACATTTGGGAAATTTTAAGTGCAGGGGGATTTTAAATTGGGAGAGCAGGGTTGTCACAGTAGTGAGAGCACTCACCTTCCACCAATGTGTTCTGGGTTTGATATCCCCGAACTTGGCGTCATAAATGGACTTATTATTTTATTGGTTCTCTTCTCTGCTCCGAGAGGTTTTTCTCTGGGTACTCCAGTTTTCCCTTCTCCCCAAAACCCAACATTTGATTTGATTTGAATCTACTTGATGATTTGATTTAGTCTCCCCAATTAGTAGACAATCTGTACTCGGCTACAAAGATTTGAGACTTAAATAATTTAAAGTGATTATAGGATTTTAGCAAGAGCTGGCAGTGAGCAAATTTATTGGATTAGAGCTATTTCTCTTAAGTTTCTTACTCTCATTCTTCCAATTCACAGCACCATGGATTAAGAACCTCATCAGTCACTGATAATCAGCGGTCAACCATTGTATCTTCAGACAACCACTCACCTGTAAATGAAGTCTAAAAACATCAAACCAAAACAAAGCTAGTTCACTTAGGGATATGTCTTCTGATTATCCTCAATGTTAAATGAGCAAAGAGCAAAGAGTACCAGTATCTGGCCATGTTAAAAAACACATATTCACTGTGAAGAAAAACTATGAAACAAGATGCATTTAACCCCTTAGACTAAAATTCTAAATTTCTTCTTGCTATGATATTAGACATATTACACAGACAAGCAAATGCAGAAACCATGAAAAATGTTTTCTTGTCACTGTTAAAAACATCAAGACTGATCCATAATCAAAACTGTTTCAATGCACGCATCCAAGATTCCATGAAGTATGGTTTGGTGATTTTTAACAATCTGTATGCAATTATAAAAGCAGGATCTTGTTATCTGTGCAGTAGATCACGGTAACATCTGATATAGTCTCAGCAAATTTTGTTGGAAATACAGGCAACCAGGTTTCAAGCTGAGCATTGTTGATTTGCTTAAAGCTATTCTCATCCTTATTTAAGGTGAAGACAGAAAATGAACAACTCAAAAGAGATCATGGTGTCCTCAAGAAGCAACTTAGCAGGAAAATTAGCTTTGATGATGGCAGATTACAACAAATGGAAATTGATGAGCTCTGGGAGAAGGTAACAACTAACTTTTAACTACGAGATTTTTTTCTGAAAGAAATTGCTGGTCATGCAGTGTTCCACATAAGAGGCAGATTTCAGGTCAAAAACCCTACAAGGTCAGCTACATGACCCAACAAATTAATAGAAAATTATTTATGATGGTTTGGTGAAAGCAGTGGGAATTTCACCTGTTGGAATTCTTGGTTGGAACCCTGGTCATGGTGATAGAACGTAGCACCCAGAGTTTGAGATCAAGATGTTTTAGCCGCTTACAACTAGTCTTCGTTGTAAGATTATGTCAATATGCCCATATTTGCCTCACAATTGTATGAAAAAAGTCAGCTGTGAAGGCAATCTCACTACTCGTGAACAGTTCCAGGAACATGCCTCCTCAGCAGCCTGAAGCTACTTTGAAGTGGCCCGAAATCAAAGTCCCTTGATAAAACATGAAAGTACTACAAATTAAAAATCTGTCACTGATTCAAATTCTATATCCCAGCAATTATACCTTTCATCCAGTCAGACTTGTCAGACCACTTCACTATTACCTTAAGGTTGTGTTATGTTGGCCTCCTTCTGTCTCTAAATGATTGCCAGAAATCCCTTCAGTTGGGAAGTTAGAACCATCTGATAATGGAAAATGAAGGCTAACTAACTGCTCCAATAAGTAGAGGTGTATGTAGGAGCAAAATGTAAGGACCATTAAAATAACTCTGGTCATTCATATTCCAGAACACAGTCAGCTGAATACACCTTGAATATGTGAATGATCATCACTGTTATCAACACTACTTAAGCAGTAATGGAAAAAAAGAAGCCTGAAAGAAAATTCAGGCTTGTACAGGATCCCATGACCTCTGCAATGCAGTGCTCTACCAACTGAACTTAAAAGCCAACTGGGAGCTGATCATTTTGTTGGTTCGTAATATACCCATGAGTGTTGAAATATATATATATGAGAATGAATATGTGAAGCCTGAATTTTTTATTTAAGACCTTGTTTTCACTACTGCTTAAGTAGTGTTCATAACTGCAGTGATCATTCTCATTTTCATTCCTTAATCCGCAGTTCAAATATATGATTTTCATATATTCATTAGACTCATGAATACACCTTAGTGATTTCAAACAGTCTCAGTACATTATACATAAACATTTACATTTTCTCGTCAGCTTACCAGGTTAGAAGAAGAGAAGTCAAGCCTGACAAAAACAGTTTCTGACCTTGAAGCAAGTAAGCAGGCCCTTGCAAAAGAAGTAGAGGAGCTTTCAGCAAAAAATCAATCGCTGGAGAAAAAACTGACCTCAAGCAAGAGTCAGGTATGAAAGTACCTTGTCAATTTCTCAGGTTAATTAGGACTGAGATAGTTTTCCACAACGATTCTCATTTTAGTATTTTAGTAATGCTCCCTCAAATAAGAATGACCTTGGAGACAACGCATTTATTTGATTTCAGCATTGATTAGCGGCACTAACAATCAATGTAGGAAACCACTTGGTGTATTGATGGGTCTTGTAACCCTTCGAAATGTTCTAATTGGACAAAACACATTAGGTAGAAAGTATATCAAACAGAAATATTATGATAATCAGATAACAAGAGTCATCTAATTAACAAATAGATTCCATGTTGCCGTGCGTCTGTTCAGTAATAGATCAAAGATGAAGTCAAAATGTGGTAAAAACAAAGAAGTGGCACACGAGCTGCAGGCGAGTGTGTCACTGATGTTTTTACCACATTGACGTCTTCTGTGATCTATTAATGAACAGTTGCACGGCAACATGGAATCTATTTGTTTTATATAATAAAGAAACAAAATGCAAGCGAAAAACTTATTTTCACATTTCTGGAAAAAAGTGGGTCGTGATGACGTAATCTGTGCATCTGTCCTCTAATAGATCATAGCTAAGAACCAATCACAACGCGCGAACTATTCACCTTATTATATAACTCTATGTACACTGCATATATACCATGATACCGAGTAAATCCAGTGTAAGTTGATTCGTTTACTGGTTTCATTATTTGCATTCCGATTGTAGCTTTATCTCCAGTCACGTTCAGAAATTAGGTTAAGAAAAAGTTATTGTTGATGGAAAATATGTATGGCCTTGTATACCTCCTTAATTGGGAAATAGGACCTGGTAATGCTAGAAAGGGTTTTTCATTTGATATTAAAACAGATTGAGTAACACAGAAAAGAAAGTACCTCGAAGGCTTTGAAGACTTAAACTCACCTGTCGCAGGAAATTTCCTCATGAATCACCGTTTTTCTCTTCTCAGCTCGCACATTGTGAAGAGGAGCTCAACGAATCTAAAGATCTCAATGTTTTTCTCCAGGATCAGATTGATGAAATTAAGATGCAGGTAATACATAGGAGTTTACATTGCCCAGCAACTGTGTAGCACCCTTTATAACGGCCATCTTGATTTGACTCCTGGAAACTGGGGCGAAGAGAATAAAAACACGCCCCCAGTCAAGGATGGTGTAGCCTCCTACGCAGACGCTCTTTGGGCTCTTCCCGCGTTCCTCCCGAACGCTTGACTAGCTTAAAGACGTCCGCGTAGGAGGCTAGGGATGGTGTTAGATCCAAGAACTGAAACACTCCTGTGCGGTAAATGGCCCAAGTGCAACGTAGGCCTTTTGAGGAAGTCTACCACTATCGCCCTTGCGACGGTCTACCTGTCCTCGTTTCACCAAGTACTGCAATCAAAATTAAGCAATCTCTGTCTGGCATAGTGAAAACCTTTTCTTCGAGGTGGGTTTTCTTTGAACGACCACTCTAAAGCGAACATCTGTAAGTAATTTTGTTAGAATTAGTTCTCAGTCCAAAACTGTGTTTAGGTTCCCTCCTCAAATCTCTCATACTCTGACCACCCTGTTTTCTGACCTCGACAGCAACCGTTTTCATCTGATTTTCCGCTTCAGAACCCCTTCTCTCTCCTTTTGTGATGCTCACCCTCTCCCAGATCCTTCGTGGAACAGATATCTCAAATATAAATGAATTCACGATCTTTTCAAGTTTTAGTTACATCAAACTTACGCAATATTCTTACAGTTGTGACTTTTCTGTAACATCTGCAGGCATCTGTGGACCAGCTGTCGAGAACGTCACTGTTTTCTGAGATTTCGGACTTGTCTGTGACAGGAGTGGATGAGGGCGACCAGTATAGGAAATTAGACGCTGGAACGTCAAAAATAGTGAGTTCAGCTGTTTCTGTTACTCCAACATTCACATCTGGCTGCTGGCTGACTTGACGCAGTGTGTTGTGACAATTTAGCGTAGAGAAGTGAGCTGATGGAGATAAAAACCTAGTGCCAAATTCTTGCAAGTTTGGAATTACCAACTTGTATAAATACACAGTTGCTGTTGGATGGCTCAGAATGGTAAACAGACTCGAAAGTAGCGCAAGTTATGCACACATCGTGGGGTCGAACCCAGGGCTAAACAGGAGGGTTGTAAAATCAGTCAAGCAAACTAGAGGAATTTCCCCAGGGGGTCGGGGAATCTTGCAAGACAAAGTCCCCTGGGTGAGGTGTCTCTCAGTAGAAAATCCCCCTGACATCCTTTACAAACTCGTGAATTCCCGCACCCCCTAATCTTTGTTCGTAAGACAACAATGTCGAGATTTTCCCCCACCCTCGTGCAAAGAATACCATCCATCACCTTGTATTGATCCCCCTAAATATCTCCCTGGTTGGCTCGGGGGTGGACCCCACTGGAAAGCCGGTGACATGTGCATTACAATAAAAAAGGTGACCAAACAGTGCGGTGCGGTTTTGAGCTCGATGAGACTGAATGCAAGTCAGTGTAAGCCATCAGAATTACACACATGGCGACAATGTCACATCGTAACAACTGCAACAGTAATTAAAATGGCTTCAATTATTTTTCAGATGAGTACAGTCGCCAGCCTCCACGGTTCTCCCAAACCGTTACAAGCTTCCTCGTCGCTAGCCCTGGGGCAGAATTCAAACAAACGGCACCGGCCCTACAGCAGCCTAAGCAGTGACGAAGAAAGCGATGAAAGCGACCTGGAATATGATGAAGACGAACTAGAGACCGGGGTTGGAAGTGTCGCAGTAAATCGAGACTTTTATGCGCAACTTGAGGAAGAGGAGAAAGCTAACGCTCAGGTAAAGTGGTGATTTAATTCCTATTTAACCTATAAATTCCAAGGCAAATCTAGCCTGCGTGCAGACGTCTCCTATAACGTCTCTTAGGAGACGTCTGCACGCAGGCTAAGGAAAATCAAGTATTGTGGGTATTGAAAACAATGGAACTGATGACAAACGAAACTTGGGCAGTTCAGCACGTTTTGTGCCAGGAAAAAAAATTCAGCATAGCTGATCAGCACACATCTTTACACTCCAGCTCGTAAGGTGTTGGTCGTTTGGCGCTGATAAACGTGAAAATTTGATCTTCTTTAACGCAAGCAACAGTAAAAAAGTATTGAAGCGTACAATTCAGAGGAAAACTTAACTTAAAATTTGGCTCAATTCTCAGACTGTAAAAAAAGTATTGTTGTCGAAAATTACAGTGATATTATGATGTTTCTGCCATATTTCATAATCCATTTCTAAATATTGTTTTTTGTAACACTCTGGCAGCCGGGATGTAGACAGTACTATTGAAATTTGGAGATCTTCCAAACGAAGTATGACCGGAAGCAGATTATGCACTTTTGCTCACATTTGATTAAACACGTGATTTCTCCATCATTTTGTAGCTTAAAAAGGAAGTTAAAGAAGCGCACGACGAATTACGAACATTATACGAGGAGCTCCGAAGTTCCACGAAAGCTTGGACTCGGTAGAAGTGGAAGAGTTAGACTCGGACTCAGATTTCAAACCTGGGTGTCTCACAACTTTTGTAAAAAGTTTTAGAGATGTTTTGGAGGAGATGATTAGTGACAACAGCACAAGAACCACGGTGAGTAATTCGGGGCTATCGCGACGCACGATTGTAGGAGAACAGATGTTGTAGTTCAATTTTATCATTGGTTCAATTTTGATTTTCTTTTGTTCTTGTGTATGGTAATGTATGATAATGAGTACAAAACAAAGGAAAATAAAAATAGAACCAAGGATAAAATTGAACCAAAACACAGAAACTTCTAAATAACAGCTCCCGTACTTTTGAAGTGTTCGCAGATGCACGGGAAGTGATCCCGTATTTTGGTTTCATTACTGCATGGATGGGAAGCTCTAAGACATGCACTTGTCCTTTCTTCGTCTCTCATAGAACAGACCCCTCATTCATCTCGGTTTGGAGAATAACCTCCCCTCCCTCGTCTGAAAGGAACCTGTGAGATTGCTCTCGTAACTGGCTCTATCTCTTCCATTTCTAAGGCGGAAACCTCTACTAAATGTATCCTTTGTTTAGAGATTACACTGTCAACCTTGTAAATTAATTAAACTAGCAAATGCTAATCGTTTCATTCTAACCCTAATTTGTAGAATCTGAAGCAACAATTATGCAAAGCCCACGAGAGAATCGACAACTTAGAGGAAGAGCTGAAAGTGGTGACCTCGGAGTCGAGAAAGACCGAGGAGGAAATTGCTAATTTAAAAGACATGCTACGCGAAAAAGACGAGGAAATAGAAGAGATAAGAGAACAAAGAAACCTGTTAGCCAAGGGAGAATGCGAGCCACAGTTAGCTCTCGATATTATGTATAACGAGGCGGTTCAAGAAAGGAAAGACGCTTTAGAAAGGTATGAAGATTTGGACTCACGCACTTTTTATAGTGGCTGACAATGTAAATGTTCCATTGAACTAACCTTTAGCTACTATCCCGTATAATAGATTACCTTTTGATGGCTGAGTTAATCTTTTGTCTCACGATTGAGTCACAAAGATGTGGATCGCGATCCACATCTTTGTGACTCAGTCGTGAGACAAAAGATTAACCCAGCTATCATTTGAAACCACGATGACGAACAACTTTCATAATATAGATTACCTTTTGTTAGCGACTCCCTAGTTGAAAGAACAATTTTCCGCGTCACCACTTTTTAGTCTTAGCATCACATTTGCCTTACAATGACTCTAGTACGTTTTGATCTTTCAGGGAGAAAAAGATTGCCAAGGAATTGGTGAGGACGAAAGAAGACATAGAGGAGCTCGACCACCAACTAAAGGAGGCAGTTCATCAAAAACTCATTCTCTCAAAACAACTAGAAGACTGGCAGGTACGCTGTGGTCGTTAAGGCGGGATTTAACCTGAACATCGTTTTTTCGTCGCTTAACATGGGTTTAACGTTAATACTGATCTCGTTCGCGTTTCAAGCAATCAAAAATCCCTATGCATATTACACGAAGCTATGTCGTGGGATATTTTGTGAATTTTTGGTGATTTTTGGATATATTTGCAAATTGAGAAGCGATAAAGTTTCTCAAAGGATTAGTTAAATTTAGGGAAATAGGAATAATTGAACATTTCATTTAGGTTTAAAATTGGAATTTTGTAGATGGACACCAAACAGCACCCCACCAACCTGAAGTGCCCTTTCGGGGGTGTCAACTGTCTGAAGGCCGTGTTTCAAAACATGTTTCTACATTTCAATCCCTTCTTTAAACTCCTTTCACTCAAATTCACGTGAACAGCTAACGTAACAAACTTTTGTGTTTTCTTGCAGTTTGATATGGCCTCCTTAATAGACGACCAAGTACAAAAGCAAATGAAATCAGAACAAGACGACAACGCAAGGAGACGAAGGATGTCTACTTTCACTCGACCAGCACGCTGGGGGAACTGGTCTAACAGCAACTCCAGACGGCAAAGCCACCTTGTGTGATTACAACTTGAAGGACAGTGCTGCTTGTCTGAGCTATTAGTAGCGGACGGCGTTCACTGATTACTAGTGCAACTGGTTTCCAGAAACACCTTCAGTATCTCGTCTTGCTGTCTGTCATCTTATAATGAATTGAGCGTAGCCTGAGCTCCAGAGTGTCAAGGTCTATGAGACGTAACGGGCTCGTTCTCATGCACAACGTTAGAAGTCTGGATTCTAACCAAGGCACTCATCGTCTTCGAACTTCATGGCAATAAACGGAGTTAGTTCGACTCTTTAAAAAAATCATCTCATTCGTCCATTTCTGAATCAGTTATAAACCTAAAGGTACTTTTGTTAAATATCTTCCTCAGCAGAAGGTATATACCTCTTCCGTGTTGTTTTCAAAGGTATTTATTTGTCTTTTTGACGTTCGTTTAAGTGGGTTCCTCGTGTGGTGTGGCGTGTTTTGGTTTTGATTGGTTAAAATGTAATATCACTGATTTATCTCATATAAATTTTGCAACTCGTGGAACCTTACGCTGTACTTCTACCGTAACTTATCACGTTGAGCATTCTCCTCATTCACTCCAACGAGTAAAACTCAGGAAGAATAACCTTCAGTACCTTTCATTTGAAAGCTCATGCTGTAGCTTGTACTGAAACTGCAGGCGGGGTCATCGATGTTATACGCTGCAGCATGATGGTCAGTGCCAACAGAGAGTACTACCGAACCTTCAAATGAAAGCTGCCGAGTATGAGGTTGTATCCACTGAATCAAAAATTAAAAGCACTGTTTAGCTCCAAAAGTAGCAACTAAAACTTGCCACTCCAAAGAAGTCAAAATATGAATATTGGAGATCTCAGGCCTTCAATTTCTTTGAAGGAGATAATACTTAATTGTTTGGCAATGCACATGCAGTATTTACAATACTTCTGATCCTCGTTGATGATTTCAAAATTTTTTTTTCTTAATTATGTTTAAATGTTCGGTATATTTTGGAATATTTCTGTTATTTATCAGTGTAAGCCGACACTGGAATATTTTTCGTCGGAGGTACAGAAACTATTTCCACTGGTGTTGTGTGATTTTAATATTTTGTAATGTGAATGGCTGAACTGTAAGTAAAGAGCAAATATCTTGGCTGGTTTTCCGACAAGCGATGTTTTACTTGGCATGTCACAAAACGTACCAGTAGCTGTTGATGTGTTTGTTTTCAGCGAGAGCAATTCTTGCATTTGTCTTCAAACTGAGTTGTAAATATTGTAATGTAATTATTCTGTAGTGCACGTTAAAACACGAAGTTGTAAAATGTAAAATTTATTTAAGTGCATGTAATGTTTCAAAAACACTGCACGTAAATGTAAGAAATCGTACGTTTAGGAAGTTTAAATGTTGTCGAAAGATTTATGGCCATGAAGAACATAGTTTTATCAACAGAGGAAGAGAAATAAAGGAGTATTTTGACAGTGATTTGGAGATTTGTCTGCTTGTTACTTTGCGCCAACTCGCTCCATATATCAACACTCCCACACCTGCCACGCGGGCTAGTCTGCTTGTCATTATTTCATTTTATTTACAAGGAAAAGTCTAAAATTCTCGGCTCTTTCCGGTAATGGAAAAACCGGTTTAATATGCATGGTCAAGAATGGAAAGGAAATCAGGAAAAAAAATGCTTCGATAACATTTCATTCGTGTCCAAGACGGAGAGTTTCGAGAAAATGAAAAGAGAACTAAAGCCAAAGCAAACGCGTATTTTTTTTTTCGTCTGTTTGAACTTTGAGAAAGGAGTGCTATAAAAGTCGTAGCACGACTGAACGTCGTAATATGCACTGAAGCATAATTCTACGTGGGAAAAGAGGCCTATTCTATTAAAGTGTCTAAATTATGAGCATCAATAGGTACGCTGCACAAAATCAGCTGCATGGCTTGTCTTACTCATTTATAACTGAACTTTAAAAGCTGTGCGAGTATATCATTATCATCCCAACGGTTATTACTCAATATAATGGTTTTTGAGCTGCTGCGCACTCTATAATTATTCAAAACCTCATGCTGCCCCGTGAATTGAATTTTTTCGGTCTAAACCAGATTTCTGGTCTGAAACTGGGTATGGGTCGGCATGGTGTCTTGTCATCTCAAATTTGACGTGATTTCAGTCACTGAAATCACGAAAGAGTATCCGTATTCTTTTAACTTACAGTAAACAGAAAAAGAGACAGAAATGGGGAAGTGGATGTTTGTTGCTTTTTGTTGCTTCCCCGCGTGCTTCGCTAAGAACGCTGAAATGCTCGTGAAGTTGTGGACATGTTCCATCTTCCTTTGCGAGCTAATACACCAATTTGCTAATGATCAGTTCCAGGTGAATTGTGGGTAGATCCAGTCCTTTGTGGGGGCAAACGGTCAAAATTACAATTTCAAATTACGTCCTAAAATGGCCGTTTGCCCCCACAAAGGACTGGATCTACCCACAATTCACTAGGAACTGGCCAAATGCAAAATGGTGCATTTCATCAATGAAAGCAATGTCTGCGCGCAAAGCTATCTGGGTGTGAGTCGGATACGTGAAGCCGCCATTGTAATTTGTTTGGTAGAGGACATTAACCCTTGTGTTTAGCCAAGGTATGAGGTCAAGGTTCTTTTAATAAGCTATTTTTCTGTTCCCATTTTGAAATAAAAGACAAATGAGTAAACAGATGTAAACAAACAAACAAGAACTGCTTTATTGAGTCTATTTCAGAAGAATTCGAACTACAAACATCGAAAAATAAATTGCTACCTATTAAATTCCAAGTCCTATTTCAGTGTAGATGACACTGCAAGCAAAAGCAGACAAACCCCATCAAACTGAAAAGAAAGAAATCTTACTTCCTTATGTACAGACCGCTTCTTTTCGTCTCACCACAGAAAACTTTAAACACAACCTAACAGTTTCTTCCCCTAGCTCTATTATGATTCCTGCTGAAATCGAACCTGTTTTCTGTCCATATTTTTAGAAGCAACACTGCCCGTCCTAAATCCAGTTCTCAGGTTCGACTTCCTTAGAGAGCTAGGCCGGTTGAAAACGGGTCCATACCGGTTGTCACCCTGTTTTCTCTCAAAGGGATATCTTTTCGAAGTTGCCATTGTCGTTGGAAGTCTCCGCATCCCTGTTTTCTCACCATTCTGAACTGCAAGACTCATTAAGTAAGGCCTGTATGTGGAGGCGCCTTGCGGCGCTGATTCAGTGGATCTCTTTGCACTGTCTTGATCAGCGGTTGTATGCGTTTGCGCAGTGGTAGTCGGTTTAGTTTGCTTACTTTCTTGTGGTTGAGTTCGCACTGGTTCTTTGGAAAAGAGATTCAGTTGTCGACAGGGTAGCGTGGCTTTTGACCGGCTTCTCTGATTTGGGGGAGCGGGAGTAACAGTGTTGAAATATACGGGAACTGAAGGTAAGTTGCCACTCATAGGGGACTTGTCTTTAGTCTTGATTGGTGGTGTGGCTATGACATCCGCGGCTGTAAAGTGAAAGACAATATATCGCATATCCGGGACATTGAAATAGCACTAAAGGGGAATGTGATTGGTAAGTGAAACAGGAAAGAACGAATAGCTGACAAAATGCTTGCAAAACTAACTATAACGGATAAAGGGGGTTAGTTTCTAAAGAAACTGCGGTGCTGCGTCGGTGAGGGAGTGAAACACGAAAAATTTCGTTTATCAACGGAAATGACCACCGTAAAGAGATTTAAAAAGCTGACGTTTCGAGCGTTAGCCCTTCGTCCGAGCGATTCGTTCTGACGATGGGCTAACGCTCGAAACGTCAGCTTTTTTGATCTTTTTACGGTGAACCAAATTTAACTTTAGAGGAGATTGCTTATTCTTCCAGATAGGCAGGAAAAACTCACGGAGTTTTGATTCGTCCGTTTTCAAAAAGCGGTAAGAGCACGAATTTCCTGACTTAAACCTCGTCGGGTATAATAGAAAAATCGATGTTCTTGCGTCCAAATACTTAACAGGGGTTAAGTAAAGATGTGAATTTTAAACTGTGAAAGTAGTAGGTATTCACTATGCTCTATTATGAATACGACAATATGATTACCTCGATCAATCGGACCAAAACATATATAGCTCAGTAGTTAAATTGTCCATAAACGAAATAAGCGTGCTAGCTTTGGTGCTTTGATTATGTGATCTCACCTGTAGGTGTCACACTCGCCCTGCCGTTAGACGAAAGATTCGTCACGTATTTCCACACCCTCTGTGTGCTTTCCCGGATGTCGTTCCTAGTCTGCCCGGCTCGTTGCGTGCCCTCAAGGGCCTTTTTCATTATCACGTAAGTCTCGCGGCTCAAGTTAGTGGGTCTGCTCTGATATCCAGTTTTCGTGAGAATCTTCGCTACTTTTACCGCTAGTTCTTGCTTCTTTGGCAGCTTGGGTTGAGAAGTTGGTGTGAAGCTTCGGGGGCATGGAGTTGTGCTTCGAGGCGGTTCCATAGGTGTAGTGTCTCCCCCAGGGCTGTCAATTTTAATGGTGTCTGCTGCAGGGGATTTGGGAGGCAGTCTGTAGTCCCTTTTGTGCAGGTGCTTAGCCGTGGTGTGGGGCTCTGGCGTGCTCTCTGAAGAGGGCCATCCGTGTTTCAGAACTGAAATCCGCAATACGTAATTAGTTTCCCATTTAGATTCAAACGGGTTTTCGAGCTACCGTTGGCTTTCCGAAAATGCTAGTTTATTCATACGAAAACAAAAGAGAACAGTTTTCTAGAAAAGACGGATGTCAAGGTGAAAATTCATGAAGTAAAATGAGTTTCTTCAATCAAGAAAATCTAGCCCTCATTCCTGAAGCGAAAGAGGCACTTCTGCACAGGTATTTTACCGAAACGAATTTGCTAGATATTAAGTGTTGTTCGCCCGTCGAGATCGACGAAGACCATCTAATCATCCTGGGGTACTAGTAATACACGGATGAATGTACAGATGCGATATCATATAATTTCCTTTGCTCTGGAATGACCTGACGTTGGTCGTTTAGACAGTCTTGTTACTTTTTTTTTCTTTCCTGGCATTGGTAACTTTTTCACATCTTTACCTGGCGTCTTTGCCGCACTTTGCCGCTCAGGTTGTTTCGTAGTAACAGGAGACGCGGGCGGGGCAAACTTCTTGTCTCCAAGGGCTTGCTCTATTTCTCTTTGAATGATCATAGGGTTGAGGCGCCTGCTATCTACCTTGGCTTGAGCGATTACAGGTACAGCCTTTAGAGAAAGAGAATCGATTATATCGAAACACATTTACATCCCACAATCCTGTCCAACAACCTTCTACCTCAGTTGGTAGAGCACCGTACTACTGTGCGGGAGGTCGCTGGTTCAAACCCCGGCCGGACCAACACCTTTGTAATGACATCTACAAACGGTTCGACTTAATAGTTTCTCGGACAAGGACAATAAACCGTAAGTTCCGTCTCATAGTACTTTCACTGACTCTGGGGGACGTAAAAGAACCACTGCACTACGAACGTAACAAATCTCTGGCAGTGACCACCCCTAGTGTCTGTCTTAATTTGATATCCACATTACAGGAACACTCATACCTCAACTAGTTCAAACTTTATTAATTGTTTACTGCACCACAAGCAGTCTGTTAAAAGTCCCCCGGCCAGTGTTATAAAATTATCCCTGAAAAGCCCTGACGGGGAGAGGATAATTAAGTAGGTTTGTATGCATGAGAGGGAAAACGGAATTCGGACCACAAGCAGGTGCGCTTAATCCCTCCCCCCCACTCCACACCCGACCCATCGGATTTTAGCCTTTCCCATGGTTCCTACAGAGAGAGAGAATGTGAAACAAAGTTTAACAGCATGATAACAGATACCTGTTGAAAATGAGCGACCGACATTCATACTAGAATCCAGACATGCTGTGGCGGTGAGCAAAAGAGACTTGGCGCAATAAATAATACCCTTATCCATTTGCAAATAAGCGACGGTATATAGATATTTCGTCTTGAAGACCATCGGTAATCAGAAAATGACGAATTGTTAAAATAAGTATAGTTCAGTAGGGACAAATGACGTTTCTGTGCTCTTTATAACACACCTTTGCTCGGTGCCGTGTGAAGCACCAGTTTCGAATAAACGCAATGGTTACCTGATGGAATCAAATTAAACCTGTTTTATCTCCGAGTTTTCTGATATAATAACCTAATCGGGTGATCTTACCTTGCTTGATTCACCAGATAGCCACACATGGTTAAAAATCTGATTCATGGTGAACCTCTTGCGTGGATCCCACGTTAGAATACCGCGAATCAAGTGCTGACACTCTGAAAGAAAAGAACAACGTCAGCCTAAAATCGTTGCAAAGGGAGAATGTTATAGATTATGTGTGGTGATCCTCTAAAGATCCAAAGCAAGCTTTACCTGATTTAAAAACCTAGTTCGATCAAAACAAGTGAGCAAGCAATTAATGAATGCTCCATCAACTCAAGATGTATACGCACGTACTCTATTAACCTGCGATCAAGCGACCTAAAAAGGACATGTAGGCATGCATGTGACTTTACAAATAAAGTAATGTTTCTTTGTTCCTTCTAGGTGAAATATTCTGATTTTAATGAAGGCAATAATGATTATAAGCCTATTTTAAATTGACTGCCGTAAGTAATTAAGTGTCATTTGAGTTTTCGCAGTTCAATAGTAAGAGTGCGCAGGATGCAAAAGATAGAGGGAGCTTCATTCCTCAAAGATCCTCATCCGCGGGCGTTTAGATAGTAGAGCAGTAAAAACCGGCGCGCGGACGACAAAAGACGAGGAAAAATAGGTAAAGAAGGAGCGAACTCTTCTTGTTATTTCTTTTCGGTCGCAACAGTTTTTAATTTTCACTGCTACTCACGATAAGAACACCCACAACCGGCTGTGCATCAAAATACATGTGTATCTCCCCATCAGGAAGAAAGAAAAGCCAAAAACCAAAGACTTGTGAAAGTACGTTTTCTCACTCTTACAACGGACTGCACGTTTCCCAACCTGTGGCACTTGTTTTTCTTTTCTTCGAGTTGTAAATGGTATGTTGAGAAATTTGCGTTACTAAGATACACAATGCATGCAAAAACTTTAAGCAGCCAAGAAAAAAATCGCCATAAATCCAATATGTTACTTCATCAATATATATAGGCAAGTTTACTGAGAAAAGCTTCACTCTTTTTCGCTGTTTGTTTACCTGCTGAACACAAGTTTCTAGTTGGAAATGTCAACTTCCCTTTCGTCTGTACAATCAGTGCGTGTAGGCTGCTGTCGTTGAAAGGTAATCGTCCGCATACCATAGCGTAAAGAATAATACCCCTGCGAAAAAGAGCAAATTGAAAAAGGTAAGAGCAATTTTCTGCCGTAAAAGCTACCCCATTCTGCACTTTGTATGGTCGAAAATTGATACAACGAGGAACAATTAACGCACGGGAGTTCCCCATCCCAGTCACTGCGCGGAATAAGGAAAAAAGCAAAGGAAATATGTTGAAACATTTCCATGCAGCAACAGTGACCTTGCAGTTATTTTGCAATATGACGGAAGGCAAGAAACATGTTTTCTTTCCCTCCCGTACGGTTTATGTTTACTTTCTCTCTTCCAGATACCGTAAAAAAGCTAGAGTTTTCTTTTTACCGTCAAACTCCTGGTTACTGTCAATAATGTGCAGCGACGACGAAAAAACATCAAATCTCAAAAGCCTACATGTAAGAGAGAGTTTTTCAATTGAGTGTCGTAAAACCAAAACCAAAGAAATTACTGAAACAATCACAACAGAAGTAAGCGTGCAATGAGCCAATCAGAACACGAACTGAAGCAATTACATGTAGCCGGCGTAAGGCGCGGGAAAATACGTGCGTGCAAATCACAATTGGTTTTGGTTTTGCTTCTCATTGGTTGAGGAAGTGGCACGAGTTTTTCTGGCCAATCACAGAGCGAAGAAATGCAAAACCCAAAGCAAAACCACAATTACTTTCAATAATAATAATAATTTTTAATACTTATATTGCGCCTTTTACATCTAAATATGAACAAAAGCGCATGACAATAAATATCTTAATAGTATAATACAAATGATAAAAGCAACTATATGAAAGAATTACAACCTAGCAGCTATATTACAATGCTTACATCGTTTTAAAACTTAATTATGAATACCGCGTTAAAAACTACTAAAAAAGCTAATATAAGAAATTACTTTGAAACGCCTCTCTAAAATAATAAGTCTTCAGCATGGATTTAAAGGTGTTAAGGTCTGTCTGACTTCTAATGTTTGCCGGCAGGGTATTCCCAAGTCTTCAGCGCAGACACTGAAAAAGCCTTATCCCCTAGTGTGCTCTTAAATCTTGCTGAAGGATCTTGAAGCAACACCCCTACATTCATAGAACGTAATGAACAGCGTTTATTATTTCTAAATTGTATAAGATCACGTAAATATGTTGGTGTGGAAAAATGAATTACCTTAAAAGTTAATATTGCTATTTTTATAACTAATTCTATACTTGACGGGCAGCCAATGAAGAGTGAATAGTATTGGTGATGTATGATGAAATCTAGGTGTATGTGTGATCAGGCGCGCGGCGGTGTTTTGAAGACTCTGTAGCTTTGCCAAATGACAGGCTGGTAACTTATACAGTAGGCCATTACAATAATCTATGCGAGCCATTATAACAGCTTGAACCAATAACTTAGTGCTATCATACGTTAAAAATTTACGTATTTGTCTGATATTATGGAGATGGTAATAAACTGACTGGCAAATCTTATTGATTTGTGTGGACATACTGAGATTACAGTCGAACCATGCTCCTAAATTTCGTACAGCAGTGGTCGCCACTGGCACTTCAACATGACCGAACTTTAGACGGTCAAACCTAATCTTATCTAATTGTGGCCTAGTGCCGACTAGAATGATCTCTGTCTTATCCGAGTTCAACTTTAACTTATCCAGCTTCATCCAGACAATTAATTGAAAACCGCTCTAACACTGATGAACTCTAAGGAGAATTACTCTTTCGAGTCTATAAGATAACAGAGGTAAAGTGACGTCTTACATGCTCCACACGTCAGCACACTTTCCATCATATTTCTGCGCTTGCAGTATTTCAGGGGCAGCGTATGCATACGATCCACAAAACGTAGATAACAACTTGCACTTGTTAGTTGGGATAACGGGTTGCAAATCCAAAATCTGTCCAGACAGAGGAAACTATAGTGAGAGGGAACTATAGAATAGAGCACTGGACTACCATGCGGTACACATGGGTCTTTAAAATAATTGAGGACAAAGTGCTGCCTGCAAACGGTTAGACGTTCTGGTCTTCTCGGATAAGGACGAAAAACCGTAGGCCCCGTCTCACAATACTTGTTCTTAGTCTGTGGGACGTTAAAGAACCCACACACTGTTCGAAAAGAGTAGGGACGTAGTCCCCAGTGAAGTGGTCTACCTAGAATGTTGTCAGTATGGGGGAGGGATTTGCAGTTACGGGCCAACAGTAATTGGCGCAAGCTGTTGTAGTGTCCCTGTCAGGTCTCTGGTGAAGCTAATGAAACTAGAACTAAAACTAAATCACAATAAGTGATCTTGAGAGTGCGTGTCTCTCTTAAAAACGCTTGCTTAAAATGAAATATACTGAAATAAACTAAACTAAGTTTTAGCTTTCTCGGAATGGAATATTGAAAACTTTCACAAAAACCAACTGTCATAAAATGAGCAACTGCCAAGGTTTTAACCACGGCAAATCATAGGAAGCTGTCCACTAAGAATATTTATAATTAATTGTTAAAACTGTCAGCATACCTGATACCTTGACAATGTTATCTGAATCAAGCAAAATATTCTCACATTTAAGATCCCTGCAAAAGAGATTTAAAAAGAAAGAAAGAAAAACGGTTCACTTAGATCTAATATGGATACAAAGGAACTGCTACTTTCCTTACCAGTGTACCACTTCTGTTAATTACTTTGCGTTTATCAGTCTTAAGAATGAAGACAATATTCGACTTAATACTTTATGAGGTGATCTCCAATTTACGTTACCCCAGCACTGGGAATATACAAATGTAAGTATGAATACAAAAAACGACCTTCAGGTCACACGGCTGCAAGAACCGAGAAAATTGTCCCGTAGCATCTTACTAAGACAACAAGTTCCAAGTGCTGTAACTGGTTGCAGTCCTATTTTTCTGTCGAAGAAGATCGAGTTGAGGGTCAAAGCACTAGCTGAAACATGTAAGAAAATCGCCCGCCGCACAGACATATACGTTTTCATCTCGATTCTAAGGAGTAATGTATTTTCAACTTTACTCCTGTCGTTTGCTTTCAAGTTGAATGGCTTTGTAAGAAGAGATGGGCCGCTTTTGGATACAATAACGTGTTCCTTGACTTTTAAGTTTTCACTTCAGTGTTCGCTAGAGGAAGAGTTTTCAACGAAAACGCATGCAAGCTAGTTGCGATTGTTTTTGGTTTTCCTTCCAATTGGTTGAAAAATTGGCACGAGTTTTATCACGGAGCGTAGTTGAACCAAACCGTATCAAATGCATAGAGCTTTGGACACTGAATTGAACTGTGCTTTTTAGTGAGTTCAACCAAGAGAAAATAAAGGAGCTTAAAGAGTACATCCGCCATACACTCCTTATTTCAGACATAATTCATCTCAGATTATTTTTAGATCACTTGCCAGCCTTGGTAGGTAATAGCCAATCTCATACAGAGATGAAAATACACGCGTGGAGGGGCTAAGCGTTAAGCGTGGGAATGCTTTGTCTCGGAGGCTAAAAATAACCTGAGATGAATTACAATACAATACAATGCAATAGAATGCAATACAATATAATGCAATGCAATGCAATGTAATGCAATGCAATCCAATACAAAACAATACAATTCAATTCAATTCAATTCAATACAATGCAATGCAATACTTTATTTAAGCACGCTAAACCTAGGAGTGATAAAAACTCGTTAAAACATGTGCGTGAAAATAAAATCTATAAAACAATTCTTTAAAATTACTGTTATAAAGCATCTGTTTATATATACAAATAATTATTTATGAGTAAAGTTAAAATCTATGACTACTGAATTTAAAAGACAAGCTTTTTATGAAGATGTTTAAACGTGAGAATATCCTTGGCGCCTCTAACATAAGGGGATAAAGAATTCAAAAGCTTGGAAGCCAGAAACAAAAATGATCTGTGGCGCCATTCATTTAATCACCCCGCAATTACCCTTAAACGAGGCGTGTATGGCGGATGTACTCTCTAACCTCCTTTATTTTCTCTTGGTTCTACTCGCGTTACCTGTGCACGACATTTCTTCGATGACAGTGAGCCACTCCCTCTGCGAGTTGTCTAAACAGGTTCTTAGCCAGCTCTTCTCCAATTCCTATTCCTCTTCTGGACCGCGAATTAACATAATCCAGCAAGTCTCCTCTAGAGGCGTACTCCATGACGAGATAAATTTTCTTTTCCGTGTGAAAAGTTTCGTACAGTTGAATCTGGAGACGAGATTGAAGGCCGTAAAAATAATTACACGGGACAATATGTGAGAACAAAGTGAAATTGGAAAAGAGATACGCACTCGTTTCAACTCTTTCTCCACTGATTTGCCAAAAGATTGTGAAAGGTGGTAGGCATTTCAGTTGAAGCATGCCAAACTCTGAATCGATGATACTAAAAACCAGGACATCATTCAATATATATTTCTCTCAAAAAAACTTTTCCGTGGTTTTCAGTGCGATCCCAAAATATTATTCTGTCTTAAAGACCTTTTTGCATTAACGATTATTTCGTCTTACATTTAGGCTTAGCTGAAGAACGTCGCATAAGGCCTGGAGTGGAAATGATTTAATCAGAGCCAAAGAAGTCTCTGGATTGCGGTGCTTTTTTCTTCGGCAATAAGGAAGAGAATCATCCTCGTTCCCAGGGTCCTCTCTCTTCTTCCCTCGAGAAAGTACCTTGGTTGTGGCTGGTCGCTTGTCCACGTGTACAAATCAAATCAGTACAAGGGGTGGATCCTCGACTTAGTGGAAGCAAACTTTAACTTTCCTGACCCTCCCTTCGATAATTTTTCTGAAATCTGCAAAAATCTAGCAGACACGTGACCAGCCGCAACCAGGGTACTTTCTCGAGGGAGGAAGAGAGAGCACCCTGGAGATGAGGTTGGTTGAGAATCGACAAATGCGAAGGCTAATTAATTCTTACCACGTTGTGATGCCTGCACGTAGCGTTTAGAGAGTCAATCTCTCGAGGCATAAACTTTGACAAATAGTCCGGTGGCGCCTTCTTCTTGCAAACGATTTTAATAGCCACCTACCAAAAGAAAGCATTGCTATATCTTGCCTGATTTATTAATCGCTTTGAGTAGGTAGATTTGGCACATACAGTCTTGTAACCAGTTGTCTGCAATTCCCGCGATGTTTTTCTGTGTAAGGCGTGTGCTTTGGGGAGCCGTCTTCAGTACGTAGAAAGGGAGTTGGGGGAGCTTGAAAGTTTTGGGGCTCTGGCCATTTTTGAGAAAAAAAGCCTACCAGTACAGTGAGCCAAGATGAGGCCTCCACCACTAGGTTTGACAGAAATGGGTATTTCTTTCAAAGGACCCTGCCCTCTGGACTTGTTAAAAGAATATAGTTTGGGATGGTAGGGCGATTTCACTGGCGAAATGGGTTGGTAAAGAAAGTGGCGTCACCCGGTAAAATGCAGTGCCAGAAATTTTCATTCCTTTCAGAAGTACAGAATTCCAAGCTTTCTGGAGCTGTTCTTAGAAGACTAGGTTCCAAGGGGCTTTTTCAGCTGTCTGCAAACTTTCGCTAGCAACCATAAGATCTTCGCTCCACGAGCTTACCGAGTTTAAATCTGACTTAGTTTTAAGATAAAGCACCATTATCTAGAAAAAATAACTGTAGCTACCTCAAAGAAATTTGTTTATTTTT
This sequence comes from Pachyseris speciosa, assembly GCA_016490735.1. Taxonomy (NCBI): domain Eukaryota; kingdom Metazoa; phylum Cnidaria; class Anthozoa; order Scleractinia; family Pachyseridae; genus Pachyseris; species Pachyseris speciosa. The sequence continues at coordinate 112,205 of JAEMWC010001115.1, read as the reverse complement.
ATCGATCGTATTTTTTTTAGAACTGAAGTATTTACTTGCGCATTTTCCCAGTAGAATTCATACCCTTTTGGATATCCGTTTAATGTTTTCCCTTCTAGAGGAGTCTAGAAACTTCTAGAAAGACGCATAAGCAAAGATTTTACGCCATATTTGTAAGTATGATGTAGTTTTACCGGCTTTTTACACGCAGCGATTGTCGCGACGTCCTTTTACAAAGCAAAAGCGCAAGTAACTTACGTTTTCAGTTAGTTGTCGCAAGCAAGCCAACCCAAGCTGAAGTTTCTCTTAAGTTCCAAGTTTTTTCAACCGCAACTTTATTCAAGGCTTTGAGATTTTTTAGTTAAAAGTTTCTTCAAGTGCAAAGTTTTCAATTTCAGTGATTGTTAAAAGACAGCACCAAGGTAATTATTTGTGGTTGTTTACCTAATTCCGTATCTTAACTTCGCTTTAGCCGTGCCGTATTTTAATTGTCAACTTTGCTTAAATAATACTTTGAGTCGATGTCACTGTGCTTTAAGTTCCCTTTAGTTTTGTTTTTAAACCTGTTTGAAAGAACTTTGTAAGTTTTTACCCTTGTTCTTGACCGAGCGTAAATTTATCTCAGCGCAATCTTGCCGTGTGAATTGTTCGCTTATCTTTTTCAGTTCTCACGGAGCGTCAGTGCCAGATAGCGCGTCCGCTAATTTTAGAAAGTTTAATCATGGCGTTGAGTCTGTAGATTTGTTATTCTAGGATTTTTTTAATATTTGCTTTATTTCATCAAAATGTTTAGTCTATGATAGTTGTAAATAGGTATAATTTTTATTGTTATTAATAAAGTTTGTTGTAAAAATATTGAAGGACGTTTTGATTTGATCACTGGAGCTCTACTCACCATGTTATGCCCCTTTTCCGTTAAATCTTCAGCAAGCCTCTTATCCTTCTCGATCTTATTTTCCATCACAAAAGCCAGCTTCACATTTGCATACGCCCCTGTCCCTAAGATTGTTTTTGTCAGCTTGTATCCTCGTCTTTCACAATCAACCTCCTCCATCGTCATTGAGGAACGAAGTCCGACAAAGGCAGCCTCTCGCACCTGTCTCATAGCTCGACCAGAATTCATGCTCAATGTATCCCTTGGCAATTTAAAACCTTCGTTGTTGTTTGCAATAAATTTTTTAAAACCCTATTCACAGATGTAACTTTTAAAATAAACTGATCCACGCAGTTTCTTTCATTTTTAGCAAACCTGTTAAAGGCGAATTGAAAAAAAAAAAACGCTTTCAAAATACGAAAAAAAAGGCTTCTGCGCGAGGTTTCTTTTATGACGTATCAAGAAGAGAAGGAATGGATTGCGCGCTCTTAACATGTTGTTCTTTACAGAGATTCTTTCATATTTCGAACGAACGGTTTTTGTTTCTAAAACTGAAGTTCTTTTAATACGTCAGAATTTTACCGATTTCCAAGATTTTTTGCAAGGTTACAGTGCTAATTTTCTGGATGCGTGATCAACCAACTGCAAGAGAAAGACATTGATTGCATTGACGCCATTATGATTTATCCACGTGGGCTAGTGAGCCTGGGAAGAGATCACGCGTGGAACGTGGATACGCTACGCCACGCTGCACTGATCTAATACTTTTGCGCTGAAAATGACAGAAGAAACTTTACAAGTTAAAAGCCGAAATCCGGCTGTTTTTCAGCTAAAAGAAGACGGAGAATTTTACATGATCGGAAGCGAAGTTGGCCATCAAATGGGAATGATGAAAGGTGCTTTGTACAAGAAATTCCCTTCGCTATGGCGCCGTGCACCGACAATCGAAGAGCGAAAAATCTTGTTGTCGTTGAACGTAGGCTACAACAGCATGTCCAACTCCAACATAATGCTAGTGAAAGAGTCTGAAATTGAAAAAGTGTTCAAAGGCGTTGGAGGGAAGTTCATGGAAAAGCCAGCCAGCTCACCTACTAATGATCGAGGGCTGAGAGATTTTTCACAGCGCTACAGGCGACCGAATTTTTCAGGGCCGGTGCATTTTCCTGCGAACTGTTCGAGAGAGGCACTTAATTCTTCTGTTCAGCACCTGAATGCAGTTTCGTATCAAACGAAGACGTCCACGAAGTTCTGCAGCAAGTTTAACTGGAAAGCTAGAGAAGAACTCAGGAAGCAAATCCTACCAAGTTTAAGGTAAAAGAATAGTTACGAGCTTTTACCTTCCATAAGCTAACGCTTGTTGTTTCTTAAATTTTTTTGATTTATTCATCTGCTAGCCTATATGATAAAAGTTTGTGTTTTATATTCTAGGATTTAGGAGGTCCATCTCATATAAGCCTTGTGGTTTCTTATGGCCCTCCTTGCCGCTTCTATTAATTTATGAATGTATTTATTATTTCGTGATGTGTAATTAATTGTGGCTAAATAATAAACTGAAACTGAAACGCTAAATTTAAGCTTAGCTCATCGCGTTTTGACTAATTAGGCTTAAGCTCATATATAACCTAAATCCTGTCCAGATTTCCCGCGGGAAAGGCACCTTCTCTTATGAATTTCCGGTTGTCTTTTTGTAAAAGTAATAAGCAAAAGACCACCGACGATAATGCTGCTTGTTTACGAGTCTCAAAAAGGACGACACAGCTAGCTGGCTGTCCATGGTTGCAACCCTACTTTATCGAGTTTCGGTCGCGTTGGTGTCTCGCAAAGTCAACTTTTTTCACGTAGTATCAGCCTAAGGCTTTAAAACAATATTTTGTTCTTTCTGCGTCCTTTAAATTTGAAACGAAAGTCATTTTCTAATTGATGTCACTGAAATTTTAAAAGTCTTAGTATCATTTCAGTCTCGGCTTCTTTGCAAGTTTAAGCTTAAGCTTAAGTTTTTAAAAATTTTCCCAAGGTTAAGAACTCCTTGTTAATTTTAGCTCCAGTTTCTTTCACGCTGGTTGTCAGTTAGTAAACAATTTTGTTTACATGGTCAAAACTTTAAGCTAGAGCGGATTTGCTAAACTTTACTACAAACAGAGCGAAAACAAGTTAACGACACGCTTCCGCGCCTTGGTGGAAGCAGAACTTGGTGGAAGCAGAACTCAACCTTGTTGTTTTCTTTGGAGAATCAAACGCATTTCCAAACAGGCCCCGTTACGTCTTTGAAATAAAACGAAAAGTATATTAGGTCTCTACTTCAACTATGTGCTACACTACAAGCAAATAATTTCATTGTAAATTGTGAGCATCTTTGAACAGTTTTTTCCGAAACTACTGTCTCAGGGCTTTAGAACTGTTTTCTTTAGCTTCATGGCAGCAGCCATTGGCTCCAAAGAACTAAAAAAATTGTCGATATCTCGAACACGGGGTCTCTAAATTGCGGCCCTCGCATTTCACTTCATCGGAACCGTAGGCTTATTTTTATTCAGGAAACAAAAAATAAAATACCTCCGCTGCTTTCATGCGAAAGCATTAGTTTTGGACCCAACTACTTCCTATAAAAAGATCTAAAGAAAGTCTACAATTCTCTATTTTAGACTTAACTTACGGCCAGCATTTATATTAGAAGTGGGTAGCCCTCGTATAGATTGGTAAACGTACGTTTATTGCAATTTTGTTGTTGTCATCAAGGTATCAAACCTATTCTATTTTTGGCAGTTTCCTTTGCCTCATAAACAGTGATAATAAAATCATTTTCTTTTGTTGAATTATCTGTCTATTATTTTTAGTTTCAAATAAGTTATAAATTTCTTAGATGGTTAACAGGGTTCGTTAGCTACTCCTTGAAGTCTTTGAAAAGCCCTGGAATTTGATTTTAGATTTCAAGGGCACTTGAAAAGCCCTTGAATAAAAAGAATTTTTGCTGCAAAAGTGCTTGTAAATAATGAGAACTCCTTAAATCTTTGTTCGGATGGGGGATTCAATCAAAGTCAGTAAATTTATGTTCCATTTGTGGATGTGTCTCCATTTTATATCTGGGGAACTTTTTTAACAAAACGTCAGTGACTTCCATAGATCGCATGTTTTGAAGTAAAAGTTTTGTGCTACCTTGAAACATTTCATAGAAATACGAACTCAGATTTCATATTGCGTACATAGCGCATTTTCTATGACGAGATAATTGTTTTCTCAGTTGAGTATATAAATGAATCAGAGAATATCGCCATCAAGTTGAACTAACAGGCGAATATGATATCAGCCTATAGTTCCTAATGAAGTAGATAATGATTTGAAAGCAGGGTTGTTGAGTTCCCTATCCCTGCTAACAGCTAACTGAGGCCTCTTTGCAACAACGCCTTTACCGCGAGGAACTGGCGATGTTTGTAAGCTTCGCCAAGAATTGTGGGTAAACGTGACATAGAAGAAAAAGCAAGATGGCGGTCCGAACCTACGGTCAAAAACCAAGCTCCTTTAAACTAGGAGATGGGGACTTCTACATGATAGGGTCCGAAGTAGGAAACTATCTGCGAATGTTCAGGGGTTCCTTATATAAAAAGTATCCTTCACTGTGGCGTAGATTGGCAACACTCGATGAACGAAAGCAAATCGTACAGTTAGGTCTTGGACACAATAGCATCGCTACGAATGTTACTTTGTTGAGAGCCTCGGAAGTGGACGAAATCCTCGAAGGAAAAGACGATAAGTACAAAATTTCCACGGAGACGCCCGAAACAGCACCACGGGGCGTGAGTAGTAAAGCCAAACGCGGTAGTCAACCGACCTGGGCGCCTCAAACTTTATTTTCCAGTAATTCTTTTCATCTTGATGCTGTCCCTTGCTCGACTACAGTGAACAGAAACAGAATAGGTCCGAAAAGGATCAAGACCTTCCCCACCTGGTAAACTAATGGCTTGCTTGGCTACTCAGGGCCATGTTTTTAATTTTTTTACATTCTTCTATGTTTTAACTAGTTTTTATAATCTGAGTTTAGTATTTTTATCTGAGGATCCTTTTGTATACCACTTTGTGACGTTGGTATCCTCAATAAAGATTATAATTATTATTGCTAATCTCAGATAAAGGTGTTAAATCTGGTTTTCATTGCCTCTGGGCAACAACCAGTTGTCTAGGGAAACCAAGAAGCATCCTTCATTTTGCTTTCCTCTCCTGTCTACATCTCCAGCACTCTCCTAGGGATCCTTGCCGACCCCAACAGTACAGATCTCTGAATCTGTTCAATTGATGTGTCCACACCTATGGTGCTCAGATTTTCTTTTAACCTCAGTGATACTGTTCCCAATGCCCCCACCACTATGAGTATCACCTTTGTCCTTATGCCCCATATCTTTTGTATTTTATTATAATTCTACTTTCTCGTCTTCTTTTGCTCTCACCCTTCCATATTCCTAAATTGCCACATCTATAATTTGGCAGGTCTCTCTTTTGTCAAGATTATTATTATTATTATTATTATTATTATTATTATTATTATTATTATTATTGAAAATATTAATGTTGCATATTTAAAAAAATAAGGTTTAATTAATTTAGAACATTAACTTGAATGTTTTATCAACTGTGATTGATAGTACACACCATTTATAAAGAGTAGGGAATGTAGGTGTAAGCTGAACATTCATGACCAACTTTGTGTGTTGGCCTTGAAGAAAGAAAGTTAAGCTACACATAAACATGAAATTGAGTGGAGTGTGGACCAACTCAAGCTGTCCATCTTAGTGATGCACCAAATGAAGAATGATCCTCGTAGTTGTGAACGCAATTTATGCAATTTCAAAAAGAAGCCTGAAAAAAATTCAGGACTTCAATGGGGTTTGAACTCGTGACCTCGCGATACCGGTGTGATGCTCTAATCAACTGAGCTATGAAGCCACTGACATTGGGAACATATGAACCTACAATTGACCTGCTCCCAACATCAGTGGCTTCATAGCTCAGTTGATTAGAACATCGCACCGATATCGCAAGGTCAAAGGTTCAAACCCCATTGAAGTCCTGAATTTTTTTCAGGCTTCTTTTCACAATTGCATAAATTGCATTCGCAACTGCGAGGATCATTCTTCATTTGATTTCATTTCCGCAGTTCATATGTAATCCATTTCATATACATCATTCACACTTAGTGGTATGTCTTCTTACAGTGGACCTGCTCAAGCTGTTCATTTTAGAGAAGTATCTGCCTTACATTGGTGTTCTTTTTGAGAGAGTTGACTGCCACACTAATAACGACATTTTGTTGTTTCAGTTATGATGATCATGACATGGCAGCCATTCATGAAGCAGCAAGTCAGCCTGAAGTGTTAGTACCTATCAGGCTTGACATAGATATTGATGGACAGAAGCTCAGAGATACATTTACATGGAACAAAAATGGTTTGTGCTACTGCAGTTTTTAAAAGTTTCATCAAAATTTGCACTTTAAAACAGCAGTTTATTTCTACAATAATATTGAAATTATAGGTTGGTTGGTTGGTTTGATCCAATAATGGAATGACTAATATTGTTCAACTGTATCTTCTATTGTTATGGTGGCATTTTGTAAGGTTTACCTTGTAGTTCCTTGCTGCCCATTTAAAAAATGTCTGGGCATACAGAGACATTGAGTCAGCATAGAACAAAAACATATCATGTTTGCATCTGTACTTCACAGTGCTTTAATAATAATAATAAATAATAATAATAATAATAATAATAATAATAATAATAATAATAAAATTATTTTAGAACGCAGCTACATAATGTCAGTGCGCTTAACAAATGTAGGAAATAAAATATGAGAAATATACAAATAAACTTACAAATATAAGAAATAAAAAGAATACATAATGAAAAGAATAATGTGATAAGACTACATGTGAAGTTAATTAAATAGAAATGTTTTGAGCTTCTTTTTAAAGATAAACAAAGATTGTGCGTTTTTAATGTCCACTGGCAAGGAATTCCAGAGAGTAGGTGCAGCTACCGAGAAAGAGCGAGCACCGTAAGCCTGGGTCTGATAAGCAGGTACTACCAATGACAATCCCCTGGATGCAGAACGAAGATTTCGATTTCCCTGTTTAGTTTAGCTTTCCCTGTTTAGTGATAATTATTCATGGTTTCTTTTCCACACAATGCAGTGTGTATCTTCACTTAATAACAGGAAACGTTAATGTAGTCAACTGAATGAATAACTTGATTTAACCTTGGAACAGACATTTTTAACGGCTGTTTAGGCCTTAGCTAAAAGTAATAGCTAGTTTACCTAGACAATTAAGAAAATCTAAAGTAAGTCAAAGCAGAAGACAGCATAAGATTAGCAAAAGCAACTGGCTGAAGCTGTGACAATAGTGGAACAAGTTCCATTTTTTAAGCAGCAAGAGAATGTGATTATGACTTATGTCCTGATAAATGTTTATTTAATCTTGTGCTATTTTGTTTATTACAGAGACATTAATCTCTCCTGAGGTGTTTGCTGAAGTGCTTTGTGACGATCTTGATTTGCCTGCAGCGTCTTTTGTGCCAGCTGTAGTTTCGGCTATCAGACAACAGATTAAACAGTTTGACACAGATTCAGAAATAACACTGGATCAACAAACAGATCAGAGGGTTACAATTAAGGTACAGTACATGATCTACAGTATCTTTTTGAAAGCATTGAGTGTTAATTTAGCATTGAAAGCTGAACATGAATGCCTGCATGTTCTGCTCTGAAACCAATGCTTCTGGCTGCTGATTGTAGTAAAATTCAATGAAATCCAGCCTAAGAAAAGGTTGGATACACTACACTTTAGTTGGTAATAAAAGAGGCATCTTGTTTATGCTGTGCATACCTGTATCTTTGATATCCCATTTTCACAGTGGTAACTGAAATGGTGGGATTCCTAAACCTGGCAGTTTACCTGTAGGAACCTGTGTCAAATGACATGTTGTAATAGCCTCTTACATATGGGGAGTCAAAATCCCCAATTAAATGTGAGTTTTCACCTTCTTTTAAAGGGGCGTTCACTAAATCACTTGCACCACTGTTTATTATTTGCCTTTTCCTTCTTAATAATGTTAGTTCACAGAGCCTTCACTTGCACTAAGTGTTAATTGAAACTCTTTGGAAGTGCTCCCTTTTATTCCAAGGTGAGAGTCAATTTGAAAGAAAATTGTAAATTTTCATCCATACAGCTTAACATCCACGTTGGTAACATTTCATTAATGGACCAGTTTGAGTGGGACTTGTCCGAACCCCTCAACTCTCCAGAACAGTTTGCACTCAGCCTGTGTTCCGATCTTGGGCTTGGTGGTGAGTTTGCCACGGCAATAGCTTACAGTATTCGCGGCCAACTAAGTTGGCACTCAAAAACATATGCCTTCAGTGAGGCACCATTATCAACTATCGAGGCACCTATAAGATCAGGAACAGATGTGGATAACTGGGGTCCTTATCTAGAGACGTTGACCGACGCTGAGATGGAGAAGAAGTTACGTGATCAGGACAGAAACACTAGGTTTGTGCCCTGTTCTTGTTTTCTTTTGTTGGGCTTTAGGTCAGAATCAAAATTGCCAAATTATAAAGCTTTTTGTATGACATTTGTTTATGTTTAGGGGTCCTTGTTATCATTATACAGATTGGTTTGAGAATATGGTTAGGAAGACTGGTCTGGTCATGTAAGGCAGTTCAAAAGGAACTTTCTCACATGGTTTGAAATAGCCTATGAATGCAGAAAGAATAGAAAGTAGCAGTTTTATTGCTGCCTTGTTTACATGATGGCTAAGCAACATAATCAAGTTTCCAAGAGCCTGGTAACCTCATATGGATTGTTAAGTCCAAATAACCAGTGTGTATCTGTACAGCCTGCTTCTGTTTTTTAGACTCCTTCATGTTCACGTTTCAGAGTCTTGTGTGAAAGAGAACCCAAAACAATGGGTTTATTTCCAGCTATTCACTTTGTTACTGACTTAAATTCATTCTTGGTGATCAAATTATATACATAAATATCAAGCGCTTTGCTTGTTAAAGAGCATCATTTAAAACTGAAGCTGCACTGAAAAGCCTGGCTTGCAATGAGTGTCAGTTTTAAATGTGGTGGATTAAATGTCATAGTCAAAACACTATGAATGTTGCAGTGCAAATAAGTTTAAGTGAAATAATCTTGTGTACTTTTCAGCAGGGCCTTTCTGTCTTCACTAATGGCCTTTTTGGTGTTTCTTTTTCAGACGAATGCGACGTCTCGCCAACACAGCTCCTGTGTTTTAAACTACCTTGTTACAGAAGAAAATAGATTGTATTATAACTATATACTTCACCTTGTTTCTTGTAAATAAGTTCAGTAACGTTGATGTGTTGAGTTAAGTGCCAAACGTGGGCAAAGGAAAGCAGTGTTGGTCGTTAGTTTGCATTTAAGTATCTACAAAACCGATCCAAGTTCAGTTTGTTTGTTGTGAGAGGTAGATAGCAATTTCATTTTGTCAAGACAAGGCAGCCATATCCTTAAAAGGGGTAAAAAGTTGATGGAAAGGCTGTTGAAAAAATTTATGAGGAAGATATAAACAACCAGGTTGACATCGATGCGTTCAAAATAATCGTCTTTAATTACTGTTTTCTGTCAAGTAAATATATATTAACTTCGTGTAAGATATTGCTTTGCTCAAAAAAGCTGTTCTAAAATTTATCAAAATGTGAACCCAAATCCTAGATCTGGGATCTTAAATTCTATTTTGCCTGGACTGGTTTCAAATCAACTCCATTTATTTCTGGAATGCGACTTTTTAAGTTGCATTGCCTTGAAAACTTCTGCGCTACTCCACCTAGTAGATCACCCGTTGATCCCCGAAACTGTTTTACAGTGGTTGCAAAATGCTTAAAATCCATCCATCCAAAATCCATCCAAATGCTTAGAAGCTCAAAACCATATTGAATTGCACAATATAAACAGCACCACAGAAAAGGACTACTCATCAGCTTCTATTCGAATAGCTACACGTGGGGACCCTAAAGTTAATAGAGCCACTTTGAACAGCATAATAAACAGCACCACAAGAAAGCTGCTCAGTGGCTTTCAGTAATGAAATGGCTAAACCTAAAATTCTATGACTTCTTAATCGCCTTTTCCTCAAACGTTTGGTGAGTTTTTTCAAGCTCGTCAATGACTTCTAGCAGTTTTACAGCCATAGCTCTGTCACCGTCAGACACGTTTGTTTGTTTTTGCTTCGCATGGATTTTTTGATCCGGATTAGTTCCCAGATAATTTTCATTCAGGTCTACAGGATCCTTCTGGAATTCTTCCGCCCCCTGGAATTTCCGTCTCAGCTCCTCTCGGCTTTGCAAGAGCTGGGTGAAAATCATCTGAGCTTCGGAGTCTGGGTCGAGCGGATCTCGCCAGTCACTCAAAATCACATGGGTGTGGGTTGGTTGGCAGCCATCAGCTGAAAATATAGTAAATAGTTTAGTCACAGCAAGAGTTTCGCCATACGTGGCAAAATCCTGATACCTACAGAATGTAAATTGTTCATATTCGGCGTGTTTTGACGATTCAAAACTTCGGAATGTATTTTTCACTTGTCGTTGATACGAACTTTCCAATTCCGTTCCTCTGGACTACTCGATTTTTCTCCTATTTCATTCCGAACGAAAGGAAGACGCGGATGACAAATAAGTTTATCATCGGTACAACCATATACACTTCAACGAATCATCCACGAGTAATTCAGTCTTCCCGCGAAAACTCATAATCAGTGCTATATTGCCCAAGACTTACCAAACTTTACATCATCAAAGTCCGTTGCAAACACTTTGGAGGCCCCTCCATAACTTTAGATCAGTTATCCGAATTGTCCGAGACACAAAAAATGTTTCTGATCTTTTCTAGAAACATTTTGTGTCCGCAACAAATGTTTACCAGTTTGCGTAGCATGGAAACACAACATTTTGTTTTGTGTCCCGCCCGTTTGCTCACCAAGGAACATCATAAGCAACAATGTGTCTGCAACAATGTGTCCTCGTTTGCCATGGCCTTTAGTTTTTCGTACTAACCTTGTCTAAGCAGACGTTTGCAGCACGTCCATTTGTTTTTGTGAAAGACTCCTGGATGGAAATCGCTCAGCATTCTTGGATTGGCAATCGTTGTCTTCCTTATTGCCGATAACCACTGATTCATTTCATTCACGTCCTGTGAAAAAGAAAAAATTAATGCGATAAAAAAAATTAGTTTGTCACCCGAATGAAAAAAAGTAGAAACAAATGCCAGTTGCTGATCGAAGGAGAGCAAATAACCCTCTACACAATGGTCGGTTTTAGTTAGTTATTGGGTTACGGGGAAAAGGGTCGCAAGCCATAGTGTTGGACAGAACTGTTGAGAAAAATACGTTGAGAGTAAATTTAAGTGACAAACCAAACAGTAATCGACTATGCAGGACCTCCTCCACCAAATCAATGTTGTGTTAGTGTCTATAATGACACATTGAAGGGGGAAGGGGGGGGGGGGGGGACGAACGAACGAGATCGATCAACGAGCGAGCGAACGAACGAACGAACGGACGAAGTGTAAAAGTTATTAGTGCCCTGTGTTGTGGCTGTTAAACACGAAGCTATCAGTTGTTTCAAGAGAAGACTGTTTACTTTGTGCAGATGAATTTAACACACTGGCCTTACCTGTGCAGCGAGGTAGAGGATTTGAACAGTATCGTCGTAATCCTTGCTCACCACTTGAAACACATTTGGCTTTTGAAACGCTGATTCATCCACTCGCTCAATGGCGAGAATTTTCCTTGTTGGAAGAAATTGACGTGTCTGCAAAAAGATTTAAAGTTGTGTCTTTCTATAATATTTTGAACATCTTATTGTTTTAGTCCTTATTACAAAAAGAGAAAAGGCGATCGAATAGCTCATGGTCTGAATTCAAGAAACCTGCAAGTTTGATCGCTCCTTCCAGTTCAGCTCTGATTTGCATGGAGGATATGCCTTTTTTCCGCTGGCGGTTTTTTATCCTGCGACAGACAGGTTTTAAGGTTTTCTTTGCATGCAGTGCATGCCTACACTGCTTACCTGGTTTAGCCGAGTTCCCTGAACCACTTGGCTTCATGCAAGAACAGTTGGGAAGTTGAACTTACCTTTGCACGTAGTGCGTACCTATCTGCTCACCTATTGGCTTCCTAGTTTTTGCCTTATTTGAATTCTTTACATCTTGAACCTCTTCACCACACTCGTTAACTTGAAAATCATTTGTTCTTGTACATAGTGAATTTTACGTGTTCAACCAACAGTGGCGTTTTTAGTTCATTTGTAGGTAGGGCCTTATACTCGCGCACATTCCTTAGCTACATATTCATGCAACTAATCCCCCTACACGTGTGCTTACCTTTTGTTCTGCCGAAAAGAAAGGGTTTTCGTGCTCGACCAACAGTAGTGTTTTCGATTCCTTTGCACGTATTGGCCATGGGTGCCTATATTCACACGCATTGCTTACTTACAATTGTTACAATTATTTTATTATTTAACACACTGATAACAGAGCATAGTGTACTGAGTTTATTTGCAGAAAAGCTGGAAAAGCCTCCATTTTTCCCCTGACACACGAAATCGCGTTTATCGCAGGATATTGGTTGTGCACGCACGGTGAATACAGAGTGCACTATAACTTATTTTGTAATGAGTGTGTGAATGATCATCGCAGTAATGAACACTACTTAAGCAGTAGTGAAAATAAAGCCTGAAAAAAAATTATATTCAGGCTTGTAGTGCTCAAACTGCTATGATCACCCACGTATTCATTCTTTAATCTGCATTTTAAATATATGATTTTCATATATTCATTCTTACATATTCATCATTCACGGGTATATTACGAACCAACAAAATGACCAGCTCCCAGTTGGCTTGTTAGCTCAGTTGGTAGAGCACTGAACCGGTATCGCAGAGGTCGTGGGTTCGAGTCCCGTACAACCTGAATTTTTCAGGCTTTATTTTCACTACTGCTTAAGTAGTGTTCATAACTACGATGATCATTCACATATTCATTCTTTAATCCGCAGTTCAAATATATGATTATCATATTTTCATTCCCACATAACGTATTTTCCTTATTCTTTTGCTCACCTGTGAATCATTCGTTTTAGCATACAGGAAATTCTCTGTGCTCAGCCAACAGTAGCGCTTTTTGAACTTGTGAGGTTTTGGCAGCTTGGAGTTCCTGTGACGGCACTTCTTGACGAAACCTTCTTTGATGATCAGTGACTGACTGAATACAGTTCGCCTGTGGTCACACCCGGGAACTAAGTAGAGAAGTTAAAATGTATGTTTTGTAATTTGACACGATTTTATTGAGGCCCAGTTTATGCCTTGAATCTCCAATATTATTCAAATCTCGAAGAATCTGTAAAATTCGCAATAATTAATCGTCCCATTTTTTCACAATCGTCGAGTTATACACTTCACTTTGGAAGGTGACTGATGACTTTTCACATGAACAGAGTGCAGATTCAATAATCAGGTCCCGGTTATTCAAATAGCGGATAAAAAGTTATACGACGTACCATGATGTCGATAACTTTATCCGCTGGATAGCGCTATCCAAGCTTCGAACAACCGGAATGACGCAAGGGGATGAATTTTATCTGCTAGATAAGAGTTACCCGCTCTTTGAACAACCGGATTCAGGGGCCCGTTTCTCGAAGCTCCCGGTAATTACCGGGTCCGTAAAGTTGTTTTGTTTTCCATTCCAGATGGGAGTTTCAAACGTTTTGAAAATCATTTAGTAAAGTTATCAGCTAAAGAAACAAAATGGACTTCATTACAGGTCAGAACACACCCTGCTTTTCTTGAGATTTTGATTTCAAGTTACCGGGACTTTCGAGAAACGGGCCTCATCCTGAATTGTTTTCAACGCGCCTGAATTGCAGGTTATAAGTTGTCGCTGAGATGGATAGGAAACACGGGTAGCAACCCAACAGTTGCCATTTTTTTAATAGTAACACTAAGTAACTCCGAGGGTACATGGAAGTTGCAACGTAATGGCATCATCATTAGGGCCTCAGTTGTCATGGTTACCTTCTTCATCTTCCACGTCAGCGAGCCTGTCTAGGAAGTCTTTGACTTCATCTGTGTAGAATGCGATCCACGTGTACAGCGGTCCCATCCACTCCTCCTTGCCACCACGATGAGGGAACTCAATGTTGCCAATCTTTTGGACAGTCTGATAACAGCAGGAGAAGAAACAAGAATTTGTCACAATTTACTGCTTTTCAGTTATGATCTGAATTAGTCACTGGATAGCGGAGAGCGATCTATTTTCCTCATTCTGTCTTGTAAAGCTTGCCATGACGAAGTCAATTAAAGGTTGCTCAATGCCGTATAGCAAGAGTACTTCGCCATCGACTGCGCACGTGTAAATCACCCTTATAATACTGACCTTTGCCAAGATTGTTAATGTGCGTGAGACGTTCTTGTCCGCGTGATTGTCCCTCAAACCAAAGAGCTTGGGTCCGAGAATGGCGGGCGCGTAGAACCGAAGGAAGAGAAAGCCACTCACAGCTGTGTACTTTGCGTCCTAAAAACGATGCCGTGCTGATTAATTTAGTAACCATAGATCTGGCTGAAGTCTAACACCAATATTCAGTCTTAAACTAACCCGAGTATCAGGCGTTTCTGGGGAATCAGGTAAAAAGAGCGACAAGGGAAGAAACCTCCTTCCCTTTCCCCTGTCCTTTCCCCCTCGGATACTCGGAGGGCCTGATACCGGCTCAGGCTAGTCTTAAACGTACCCTTTAAATGATGATAGCATTTCATGCCTGAAAAGCATGTACAAAAATGTTTGCTCTTTCAGCTGATCCTGTCGCCATTTCAGAACGAAATATTTGCATTTTCTCTCCTATTTTTACGACCTTTTTTCGGCCGCACCCATGTTTATACCAAAACTCCCAGAATTAAACCAGTAAAAGCATTCGGTCACCTCAAATCCAGGTTCATCTCCAAAATGATCCGAGACTCGCCGCGCGATATTTCTAAATGCTGCACGCATGTAACTTGGGCAGTCCTTGATGGAGCTCAAAATGGATGTCATGATGGCTTCCAGGTACCCTGTCAGCGTTGACAGGCTTCTGTCCTGTTCATCAACTGGTCTGAGGCTTAGTCGCCTGAAAATAAACAGTCCTTAAAATTTAATTTCTAACGATGACGGTCAGTAAAACTTACGTACGATTGTTAAAGGAAACCTCCATTCTAACAACAAATTCACGCAAAAAAATTGTTGGAAATAATTACTAGCTTCCAAATTTTGTTTTCAAATGTGGATATAACATTTAAGTGTACAAACAAATCGATATCATTATCGCCTATTTTCGCTTTCAAATTTCCCGGGCGCGGCCATTTTGGATTTGATGACGTGTGATGGTTGCAGCTATTGTCAGAAAGCAAATGAAGCAGAAAATCCGGCAACCATTCAACACCTTACAGCAATGCCTCTAAGTAAAACCAGGGACTTACTCTCACGTTGTGCTTGTATAACGGTGATCGAAGGGGTCATTCAAAAGTAGCGATGATTAATACCAGCAAAATTCGACATTCGTTGAAGGGCCTTTCAAATCGAGGACCCTTCTGTAAACCACTTTTGTGATGTAGCCTACATTATTATTATTATTATTAATAATAATAATAATATATCACATTTATATTGCGCATTTTCTATGCAATATTCAAATGCGCATTACAACACTGGCCGGGGGACTTTGCCAGACTGCTTATAACGCAGTTTACAATTAATGAAGATGAGTTATGAGTGCCCCCGTAATGTAAATATCAAATTAAGACAGACACTAGGGGTGGTCACTGCCAGAGTTTTGTTGCGTCCCTAGTGGTTCTTTTACGTCCCACAGAATCAGAGAATTATGAAGAGTTGTGAGACGGGGCCTACGGTTTATCGTCCTTATCCGAGAAGACTAGAAAGTCTAACCGTTTGTAGATGTCATTACAAAGGCAGCACTTTCTCCTCAATTATTTAAAGACCCTGAGTGTTGGTCCGGCCGGGGTTCGAACCCACGACCTCCCGCACGGTAGTCCGGTGCTCTACCACTGAGCTAACCGGTCGGCGGTTTTATTATTTATTATTATTATTATTATTATTATTATTATTATTATTATTATTATTATTATTATTATTATTATTATTATTATTATTATTATTATTATTGTGAGGTTTTTTCTTAGTAGTATTACGCCTTCACTCCTCATCTTACCTAAAGGCGCTGGATTTGCGCTCACTTTTACTTGGGTCCAGCTCGCAGTATTTACGCTCTTCAAATATTTTGTCGATGACTGGCTTTAATGTGTCTGAAAGGTACGGCATGCCTACAATCTAGAAAAACAAAAAGTTTTTTATGTATTGCTTGGTGTAATGATAATCATCGTTTTGGAGAATCATATCTTTTGCATTCACCAATCACAAAGATGTAGACAATGTGACTGACAAAGGCATTCCCCTTCCCCCTCCTCATTCAAAGGACACAGAATCAATCACCTTCATAAACTGCTCCATACATTTTGCCGCCAGACTGTTACCTCTGAACAAAGTCCTCGGATTACCTGTAAAGAAGGGAAAAGTGTAGAACTTGGACGGTTGACAAATAATCTGGTTTTGTGCGCCAGAGGGCTTTATCACACGTTTCGCGCATTTTTTACTCCGTTGTCAGAAGGGGACGAAAAGAATCGCAATGGAATGTTCACCACCATTCGTTACCTAGGTCCTACTTGGTTAAAATGTCTCGTGATTGGTTAATTTTAGCCACGCGTCGTTTAATCACCCTTCGATTTTGCATGAAAGCGCAAAAGGTGCAGCATACGTATAGGGAAAAAACGACTGTAGTTACCGAACTTTTCATAGATGCTATCGGAAATCGTCGAAAAAGAGTTTGCTTGTCCATTGTGCCGATTTGACTTTTGGCCTTTTCTCTCATGGAGTCAACTCTTGTCACAACAGCCCACACAACCTGACCTTCGTCACCCAATAAAGAAGATTTCTTACTTGATTTTCTTATCTCTCGAAGCGTGATGTAATCCAGAAAAGGTATGACCAAATCCTGACCAATGAACAGTCGAACCAGCTGGTGAGCCAGTGTAAGCGGATCAGCGGCAGTCACCTGCTCTATTAGGCTCAGCGCAGTTGGACTCAGGCTCTCTGGGTCAGAGGCAGAGTTGACTAGAATCTCTACAAGAGGCTGATAACATTGATGGGGAAGAATACGCTCCTGAGTCAGACGGACCTTCATTCTAATACTGCCAAGATTTTCTCTGTTAAGCGAAAGAGGCATCATGTTACAACAAATTTTGATTCGGTGATCTACCGTCGGTTAATCAAATATTATTATTATCATTATCTCTGTTTACACTTGGTGTAAAGTTTATATTTATGCTTACTTTACTTGCCTAAAAGAGTTTTCTCGCGCTTGTACCGGCAGATCTCAAATTGTCTGTAAATTTGGTTTGATTTTATTGTGTTTTTTCCCACTGTCTTGATTCGGTGCCAAAATGTTTAAAATTTTAGATCATGAAAGATGAAAGATTTGTGCGAAAAGCTTGACAAGATTAAGTTTCGTGGAGTGAGGTATAGCGACCTTATCTTTGCGTCAGATGGATCCTGTTTGAAAATTGTTTATATGTGTGTGATGATTTTAAGTTTTGGGTGGAGTCTGTTTTACTTCTTTCCGCGTCAATTTAAAAACTGGACTTACGTCTTTTGTTCTTTTGTCTGAGGCAGTGGTGACAGCTTATACCAGGCGTCCTTGCTTTGGCCAGTTTTGAGCTTTGGTAGAAAGAATGTGGCCTGTAACAAGAGTCACTGGTTTAGCGGACTGATTTGTACTTTACACTAGATGAAAAACTAGGACGTTTGTCTTGGAAGGTGTACTGCACTGCCACTACACCATCAACATCTCGATGTAGATGTCGCCAAATTTAAGTAATTATAATTAATTTTGTTTATTAAATTAATTAATTATATTTTATCGTAATGTATGTAGAAGGCATCCATGGTGAACTCAGTAAACTTTCCAGTGTATTCGGACGCAGCTTTTGTAAACATACAAGCTATGGGGACGAGGGAAATAATCTCGATGGGCAAACTACTTGATGTCTTAACAAGCTCTTGACCAGTAGCATTAGAAATACGTGGAGAACTGTAAGGAGAATGTATTCTCTTAAACATCGACATACAAACAGCACTTGATGAAAATATGTACTCTTCACTGAGTACTACTAATTCGATAGTTGTACTTGTATTCTGTTCATGAACACACTCTACTTTCGCTATTCGTTCAGACCGTCGATTGCCGCTTTGTTTAATTACCTGTCCGGAACACCAAACAGCATCAGATTCGATCTTTACTTCGGCCGTCATCTTGATTTCTTGTGCCAGTTCCTTCACGTCGAACTCTAAGCACTTTTGTTTGCTGGGAACCCAGAACTTTTTGTTGCCCTATAGTTAAAAGAGAAAAGACTTTAATTTCAGTACGTCAGGTGATCGAGCCATGCGGGTTCCTAACATTTGCGATCATCTGTGGAATGCAATGATTTGTTTCCCAGTTGAATGGGCTACGAAATCATGCAGTTTATTTGATTGTCAATGTACTTAACACACACGGTGCTAATTGGGGACACAATCCAGATCGAATTGTAATTTGGAAATGTTGGTTTTTGAGGAGAGGGGAAACCGGAGAACTCGGAGAAAAACCTCTCGGAGCAAGGAGGAGAACCAACAACAAACTCAACCCACGTAGGACACCGAATCCCGCAATCGAACCCGGGCCACATTGATGGGATGCGAGTGCTCTCACTATTGCTTGATCAAACCCTTGGTTTTTCCGGGCTTTGCTACGTTTACACCTGTTGGGTTTGAGTGTTAATTTGTTTTCATTGCCTATAACAGGCTGTGATTTTAAAAAAGTTCTTCCTATTTTGCGACAGCCCTAAGGAAAACGTGCAAACCAAGCTACACCTCTTCCAACAAGACGGCTGCAGACCCACAGGTAGCCCATACTCGGGCCAGGTATTATAATGTGGTTCAAATCGATTGTAGTTCAGTTTTGAGTAAACGTTTCTGCTAAAGGGGCTTTTAATCAGCGTGACAGACGATGCTACTATTGCTACACTAGACTTAAGCGTAGAGTTAAGTTCCTGATTTGGTTAGATATTTTGGTTGTGCCACTTAAATCTCGCAAGCAAACTAAAAAATTGCGATATGCACATTCTTAAACTCGGCTAAAAGCTCTCTAATTCTCTAAAACAAAAAAAAAAATGGACCGCCACAAGTGAAAAACGAACATATTCATTCAAACCTGGCGTGTAATATTACCTCGGGGAGTTTGAGAACTGTCTCCCTCAAGGTTAGCCGCATTTGACATGCGCCACTCTCTATCAACGCTGACAGTTTTACTGTGGGCTCCATGCTGCTTCGTACTGCATCAGGGAGGTCCCTAGGAAATGGAAGAATGAAACGGAAGTCAAACTTCCTTCAGGGAAAACAAAACAGTGCGTCCAAGTGCGCAGAGGATCACATGGAGTGAATCACAAGGAGAGATTTCCTGCATAGCGGATCTAAACAACCGTCAACCTCGTAACCAGGGTCTTCGTTTCCCTTGACCAGCGGTCCGGAAACGAGCGACCCTGGAAAGATCCGATTTGAAGTCCGAAAATATCGGACTTCCGGTTGAACTGCGCGTGCTTAGGGTTCAGCTCCGCGTAAGAGTTTGTAAGAGTTCTGTTTTACTTCCGTTTATTTGAATTGTTTGAAAAAGCCAATCAGAATCGTCAAACCTATCGGATCTTTCGAGAGTCGCTCGTTTCGTCAAGCCTGCGCAGTATGTAGCGAAGACTCGAGGAACGAGGATGAACAACCGTCGGCATACGTCTTTCCGCTTTCTCCAGTAAGAACTAGACATCATATTACCTGACTTCCAGCACTCTTGCTCTTATTTTCTTGACATCTCCCTGGAAAAAAGAAAAACGCTACATTAGGATTTGCACATATACAGAGATTTTCACGTTGTTTGAGCCACAACCTTGCACAGTGTAATAACTAGCAACGTAAGAAAGCACTGCTCAGTGGCGTTCATTTCTTTATCCTCCTGGTTCTCTCACTGTTCTCTACATGTCTGTACCGATTCTTTATATTTGTATAGTATTTGTATTTATATTGATATTTGTACATCAGTTCTCATCGTCGTTATATGTATTTCAATGACTAATAATTTTCAGTAATGTGTTTAATTATGTAACGTCCTTACACTGCCTATCAAGACTAGCTCTACTAATTGTAGGCATCTGTGAACGTCTGTAGTTTCATTTTAATTATTAATGAATGAATGTATGAATTCATTCATTCATTTACTAATCGATTAATTATTAATTAATGATTAATTATTAATTAATAGATTAATTAATAATTGATTGGTTGGTTGATTAATTAATAATTAATTGATTGATTGATTAATTAATAAAGTTGTTGGACGCAGTTTAGGATACCACCCCCAGACTGAAACGTTTGAATCACCTTGTGCAGTATAGTTTACATTACAAAGGATTCAGGTGGAGGTAGGAAAGAGATGGGGGAATCAATTAAAAAAGACGCCTATTCTCATATTTACCTTCTCATAAAGCGTGGTTTCAATCCTGATATCTCCCTGAATATCTGTGTAATTGTGCATATGATCAACAGCAGTGACTGGGAACCATTTCTCCAGTCCTTTGGGACTGTGTATGAGCATCTCCCGGTCAAATGTTACTCTTCCAATGTGGTCATCCACTCTGTTAGCAAAAAGCAAACAGTTAAGCGTCTAAGTCACTGTACTTGGATCTTTAATCTTTAATCATTATTTATACACGGTAAAAATTCATCAGGTATCCTAAAAACTAAAATCCTAAGTCCACAGTATTGGCTAGTTTTATTCCCTGAACATTCTTTATTATGGAGTCACCAACGATGACTGTGGCCTGCTCGTCGTTTGTTGTTTGAGACGTGATGCCAGTAGAGTTACGGGCTGACACCTTTCTTCCATCTTTCTTCCATTTGGAAACTGGGATCTTCCTCCGTTCGAACTCCAATGAAACAAGAAAGAAAATATCCTTTGTTTTTAGAGCTAAAGAGCTGTTTGCTCAAAGGTGGGAAAGACGTGACCCTCGGATTACTAAAAGGTGTTCGTTTTACAGAGGAGGAAAATCCATGCAAGAAACTCCCTTAACAAGGACGAGAAAATTACGGCGAACTCGGTCCATTTATGGTGCCGAGATGGGACTTTAGGAGACGGGTGTTCTTCCATTGCGCCATCCCTCCTTTCCCGATGACTATTTCCAACGAAAACTGCTGGAAAAGTGTTTGATTTAGTGAGTCGAACAAACCCTCTGGAAACTGAAATGACTGGGCCCCGAAGTCTATTAGATTTCAGTGACATTTGGCCAATCAAAATAAAACCAAACTGAACAAAGAAGATCCATTCCGGGCCCGCGGATACTGATAGTGATATTGTAATTGGTCAGACGAGTTTAATTTGGCTCAGTTGTTTTGCTACAGTCATGACGCTTCAACTGCTCTTAAAGGTCTTTGCATTTCCTTCAAATCACCCTTACCCAATCGTGTCCTCATCATAAACGTAGATCGAGAAGTTTGTAAAACCCACTGGTAGAAACATAGCGTATTCCTCGCCCCAAAATGGCTCTAGATCTCTCCATACTGTCGCAGTTCTGGGAAGATAAAGACACAGACGTTTTGTTTCACATGCAAGAATTCGAAAACCGCTGTAATTTATTTTGATCGAAGGATCTTGGATAAGAGGAATTGGAAAAGAGTGCAAGTTGCACTCTTTTCGAATTTTTTTCCTAGTTTACCTCTCAAAGGACAGAGGGCATTACCTGCGGTGAGCTTATTAGATCATTTTGCAGAAATGACCACAAGGCCCAGTTGCTCTAAGCATGGTTAGCGCTAACCCGGGTTAAATACGATGACAACCTATAGGTTTTAACGCATCTTAACCAAGTCAACCAATGGTTAGCGCTAACCATGCTTCGAGCAACTCACCCAAAAGATTCAGTGGCAGCTAACTCTCGGGCATGGTTTAACGGCTGATATACCATGACCACTAAGCCAATCAAAATTCTGGAATTGTGTGATCCAATCAATGATTCTGTTTTTAATAGTTTCGAATGAACAACAAGTGCGAGGTGTGTCCTTTCTTCGTTTCTTTTTTTTTTCTTTTTTTTTTTTTTTTGTAACTTTGACTTACAAACCACGGTTTCTTCTTCTTCTTCTCTCAGTCCTGTTTATACTTTTAATAGACTGCTCGAGTGTATCTCGCTGAGTATTTATTCATAAAAATTTGTTCCCTTATCTTATTCATTTTATTATTGTTTCAGTTCTTGTCCACATTTATATTGAATTCATGGATATTTTGGTCACCATGTACTTGTTTGAACTAAGAAAGGTAAGCAATATCAGTTTGATTGGTACCAACAGACGGCAAATAAAAATACATCACGGGAAATTCTCTTTTGATTACTGAGATTTTGCTAAAATTAGTTCTAAAACCAAATACGAAAACTTTTAAGGCGTTGTCACTGGCGGATCAATATATAACAATCTCTTGGTTTTCTTTTACTCGGTCTAAACTGGTATAGTTTATTTTGTTACAAAGATTTTCCGCAACATTTTTGTTCAAAGGTATCGATTTTGGGATGTGTTCCAGAAATATAGTGGCTTTTTGGTTTGTGGAGAGCTCTAGAAATAAGCGAAGGAAGCATGCTTTTCACATTCAAAATTTCTCCAATTAATTGCGTCAGAGTGACTTATTTATCTCAAGATCTCAAATGCGGAATGTTCATAAAGATTTGCAAGTTTATCTTCAACTCGCAACAACTGTCGATAGAGTAATGGGTAGACTGTTCCTTTATTTACTTTTCGTCTTTCTTGTTTGTTCCCGTTTTACATTCCTGAAGAAAACGTAGTATATGGTGCATGTTAAATTGCATATTTATAAATATCTGTATGCTGTTGCGAAGTTAATTAGTCGATAGATTTGCCGTTCAGTCGAAGATTTGACGTTGTACGTTTAGTGTACGATGTTGTTATCATAAATGACATAAAACAGAATTTCGCTTACCTTGCCACGACGTCGCTGTCCACTTTCACAATGCAATACGGATCACTCTTTCCGGAACTGTACGTTTAATGATGAACAAAACAAATTTATTTCCGAGTTAACTTGTTAACCGGACAACCAGTTCGAGAGTTAAGATGGTTCGCGGTTAGCCTTCATTGATACGACAAACAATTTAAATTGGTAAAGCGCAGATGTACGACTGATTAATGATTAGCATTAAGGAACAAACACATGGAATTAAAATGACTTGATCGAATATCTTACAGATCTTTTCGTGGTAGGTTCTTTCCTTCGCCTATTCGAAGGTACAAAATAGTGCTCTTCGCCATAAAAACGGTAGTTAGTTGTGTGTCCACAAGATGATAAACGCTGTGGTATAATCAGCGGTGGCGATGACAGGGCAGAACAGGAAGAACCAGATGTATTAAGTTTTAAGATCTTGGCGGAGTGATCTATGTTCTGAAATCCACCCCGTGAAAGTTTCCAGTTTCCAGAATATTTCGAACAAACAGTTTCTTGTCCGAATTTGTTCTTAAAAACTACGATTCCAATACCAAGATCAGTGTAAAGTAACCTTAAAGACTGAGTGAGTCGCGGTCTGCGCTAATTTTCTTCTGTCAATCTCCTCATACACTTTGCATCTAATTAACGAGCTAAATAAACACTGAACCTCTATCGAGCAATTAGCGGTAACACCTCCGCGAGTTCAAAAATTGTGCTAATTATACTTATCCTCAGAGCAAATATAGTATTGTTGATTGTTATCTTGTTTTTATCAAAATATTTTCGACGCAAAACGTACGTTCATTTCAACAACTTGCGTTGTTACTCAATCCTCAATTGCGAACATTTCCGCGAAGAAAAGTTTTGAATGTTTTTTCATTCGTAAAAAGATGATTCATAGGTGGGATAGAAATAATCAACTTTATTACTATTTTTGGAAATGAGGTGTATATAATCTACGCCATTTAATCTGGTTTATGATATATACTGTTCACACCCAATTAATACCCAGTTAGAACCCGGCGAACTTGTTATCCGGATTGTTGTTCTTGTCCTAAAGTGTGAACACGCCCATAAAAGTTGTTGAGTAGTAGTTTCCTGCAGCACTGCTTGTCGCAGCTCTTTTAATCTACCAGGGATGAAATTCTGAAGTGGTGCTATTTCAGTCTGAATATAAAATCCACTCAACGACTTTTTCGATTTTCTTTTTCCCTTCAAGTTTAACCGAATGGATAAGCACATACTCACAGAAAAACTAAAGAACTACGTTAGTCAGAATTTGGGGAAATGCAACCAGAGCTTAAAACGTAAAGTACGCGAAAAAGAAATTTATGGTTGTGACTTCTCAATGATGCAAAGTGGTAACAAAATGTCGAGTGAGCAAAATTTATTGAAAAGATTATAGATAGCGTGCGGTTGCCTATTACAAACAAAGCATATGAAAAGGACGGATGTTCTTTCACGTGATATTTGATTCGACATACTCAAGTTTCACATCAAAAAGACCGGTCTATCAATCCAGAAGTGTCGATTTCGCATCAAAGTTTTGTATGCCCTGTATCTGTGAAGGCGTTTAGAGGGCGTGATTCTACAACTCGCCACAATTGTGATGTCACGTAGCAACGTAAAGTGCACAGAACGTTTGAGGGTAAACATCCAAAACTGCGCTTGTTCTAAAGCTTTTACAAGGCAACGAATCAAATATTGATTACAGACTGTAAGCGAAGAATTAAAGTGAAATCGAAAGTGCACTGTCTTTCTTGCTTTAGTAAACTTCCTAGTTTATCGTGCTATGTTGAATTCTGAAAGAAGAAGGAAGTGATATTGGCAGAGGTTAAATAAAGTCGCACGAAGAAAAGGCAAACATTAACTACGCAAGCACAATGTAATATTCTATGGCTTTACAATACCCTTCTGAGCGATACGATATCACAGATGACGAGACTCAATTAAAGAGACAGTTAAAGAGCAAAAACAGACGTTATTTGGAAGACGATTATTTGATAAGATCACACATCAGCCCCGGGAAAATCTCATCTTAATTGACTGTTATTGGCCTGTTTATGATCTCACTCAGCTAAACTATAGAATGTGATGATGCAAAAGGCATCGCTTTTACGCACAAATTTTGCGCAGACATTAAACTTTGCTCTGTTACAACAGCTAAAAACGTACTTGCTCCGTCAAACACAGAAGAGAAAGAAAAATTCTGAGAATCTAGTAAACAAGATGACAATTAGATTTTCTTTCGCCTGAAGATAAAGGAGATAATGCACATATCAATGGTTTGCCCCAGGATGGAGGGGGTGATAGGTGCATAAATTAATAGAGGGGATTAGTTTCTAAAGAAACTGTGGTGCTGCGTCGGTGGGGAAGTGAGACACGAAAATTTGGTTTATCAACGGAGTTGATAATGTAAATTGACCACCGTACAGGGATTCGATTAGCTGACGTTTCGAGCGTTAGCCCTTCGTCGGAGCGAATCGATTCGCTCCGACGAAGGGCTAACGCTCGAAACGTCAGCTAATCGAATCCCTGTACGGTGGTCAATTTACATTATCAACTCCGTTGATAAACCAAATTTTCGGTGCATAAATTAGATGAGCTCGAGGTAATCCCAAAACAAATCGCACCTGTGAAATAACAATTTTTACGGCTGCCATTCCCAACTACTCTTCGCTGCTTACGTGGTTTAACGATATGTGAAGAATACAACAATGTTTGAGTGGACGAGAAACCTATTAGAATGTTAATCGGACTTCACTCAACGTATAAAAGATCCACGGAAAAACCCATTGCTGATCGCTGTGGTTTTGATGTTCGGATAATTTGCGTAGGCATACATCAAGTATAATGTGAGAAAAATAACGATTAGAACTGGGAACGAATGTGGTTTTTTCCTTCAAAGTGTTTCGTTCCTGAATTGTTTATTCAAGACATATTGTACAACGAAAAAAGAGGTGTACGAAAAGTTGTTTGGCGTGATCGAACTCGGCCATCTCATTCAAAAATGTCAAGATCCAAATCTACGCCTGATATGTACAAAGTCACCGTTACCCGAACCAACTCCAAGAGCCTGGACGACGAACTTCTCGAGTTGTGCAACTTGAGCGGGGTGACTCTAGACCGTGATGTCTTCAAGATACTGCTAGATTTGATAAAGCTTAACGTTTCTCCGCCTTCCCTGGTTAGTATTTTGAAGAAGATAGCCGCTACTAAAGGATATTCAAGCGAAACATCACAATCGACAACAAAATTAAGTTCATCCTCTGGTTCTTCTCTGGGAACAGGGAGTTACGACACAACACAGTCTTCATCACTTACTACAAGTGCCAATTTAGGATCTACTCAAAATACAGGTCGAGAGAGAATTCCGATTTCCAGCCGCCTAAAGGAACTGAGGGCCCATGCAGCTATGCAGCAATAAACTGAATAGAAAACTTACTTCTCTTTACATGAAAACTTGCTCAAAACAAACCCACTCACATACACTGTGATAAGTCGATAAGGTGTATTATTAACAGGCAATCGAAGTTAAAGCTGTCAAAGCTACTGTAGCTCCTAACCTTGGGTACTTCGCCCAAACACTACGATGCTTGGAACTTCGAGAGCACGTTAATATTTCAGTTTTGATATCGGAAAAAAAAATGTAAAAAGAACTGACTAAATATGGGATAAAATTTCTGGACAGCCCAATACATCATCTACATGTTCACTCTTTACTTGCTCGCTGTTGGCTTGTGAGAAATAGAATGAGAATAGTATGAGATGTGCAGAAATCTTTCCAAACACAGGCTTGGAAAAACAGTTACAGTCGACCCTTGATTATCCAGATTTTTTGATTATCCAGACTTGCTTAGCTGGTCCCAGTTTTTCATGAATATTAATTAGCCATATTTAAGATCCGGAGCAAAACTTTTTGACTTCAAATTAAGTAATGAAACGCTGGTTCAAACCGAATTTTTTTCGCTTCAAAACACAAATTGGTACGTGTTTTGAGATCACGCGCGCCTTACTACTGCAATGCATTTCACTGAGCTCTGATTTTCTCAGGTATTCTTTGTTTCTAAGTGAAATTTCACTCTCCACTTGTTCAGTCATTCAGTCTTAATTTTGGCTCATTAATATTCATATTTTTGATTATCTGGACTATTCAGCTCAGTCCCCATGAGTCCGGATAATCGAGGTTTGACTGTATTATGGATATGGAAAACTGACTGGTATGCCTGTGATCCAAAAGTGTAAGCTTGTCAGTATGTTTGTTGCCTGTGAAATGACTGGCTTAAGCATTATTCAAGCCAATGCAAGGACACACTAGTAAAGTTTTCCAGTTTTGGACACAGGTATTGACGGTAATGCGTAAATCCAGTATGATTAACTATATAAGGCACTGCTTCTTCAAAATAACTATATTTTGTTACGAACTGCTCCACAATATCCATTTTTCTAGTAAATCATTGCCAACTGATGTATATAGAAAGGATTTTGTAACTTGAACAAAAAAATAGTGAGTAGGTAGATTACTTTTCGGAGTAGTTGTGACACAATATGCCTTGGACAGTAAATCTTTTTGCAACCTTCTCCTTGAACTAATGTATAATATGTTTTAGCCACTGAAAGACAAGGTATACAATGCATAATACACATAGCCTGCAAAGCAGTCGATTCCTTGCCAAATGCTGCGCAGGAAGATTGAGCAAGCGAGTGGCTAGGGTGAGCAAAAAATAAGCTGAAGCCACTCTAAAGGGCACTAAGGCCACAAGGTAGCGGGCATTACCCCTTAAATCTACCAAAGCAAAGATTGAGCCCAAGCATTAGCAGCCATGGACAGCTGTTTCGGCCTTATTAGGCCTCATCAGCATGGCATAGCTAACGCTCCGGCTCAAGTACCCACATATCAATAAAACAAGCAATGAAAACGTAAAGCTTGTGGGATGTGGCTGGAGTGACAAGGATACTTCACAAATTAATGTGATCAAGTAAGCTGAAGCCACTCTAAAGGGCAAGGGTTTTCATTGCTTGTTTTATTGATATGTGGGTACTTGAGCCTGAGCATTAGCTATGCCATGCTGATGAGGCCTAACAAGGCCGAAACAGCTGTCCATGGCTGCTAATGCTTGGGCTCAATCTTTGCTTTGGTAGATTTAATGGGTAATGCCCACTACCTTGTGGCCTTAGTGCCCTTTAGAGTGGCTTCAGCTTACTTGATCACATTAATTTGTGAAGTATCCTTGTCACTCTAGCCACATCCCACAAGCTTTACGTTTTCATTGCCTGAGCAAAAAATAGCCCCACTTCTTCCCTATTTTTTGCTCACCCCAGTCACGATAGCTCATTCCCCTGCTCACTTGCTCAAATCTCCCCGTGCACTGTTTGGCAAGGAATTGACTGCTTCACAGGCTAAATACACAAAGATATTTGCTCAATTTTAAAAGGCCTTTCTTCCCCAATAACAGACCTTTGATGCTAATGGTTTTATTGTGGAAGCCAAGATCAAATCCACAGATATATTGCAGTTACAATGCTGTGGTCCAAGAAAAAAAAACGGGTTCATTATATCTGGGTTTTGTAATAAACAGCCCAGTTACAATGAATTTGAGGGAAAAGGGTAAAAACCTTTGTTATATCAGGGTTTGGTTTATTAAGCAAAGACAATAAAGCTGCATAGTTGTCACACAAGTGCCCTCAGAGAGCATATAATGAACTGTTGACAGCAAAATACAGTAATTAAATTTACAATGAAAGTTGTAATATGATGAAATAGTTTTCATTCTGTTTATCTTATTTGCCTTCAACTTCACCCATGTGATGATGGTTATTCGTTACATAGCGTAAATTTTACGTTTTGTCTTCTAGAAATCTTGTTTTTGTTATAACTGGGACTTCATTATACTGTTTGTTTTTTAAACAGCTCTTTTCCATACATTATCCTCTAACTTTGGCTAGGCCGAAGAATACTCTTAAGTTAAAATGGGAACATCATTATGTGATTTGTTATATTGAAGCTTCACTGTACTTTGCATCCAGTGCTGCATATTTTACTGCGAAAATTAAATTAACTCAGTACAATATGCAAGAAAGAAAGCATGCCTTTATTCAGCTCAAAATTAAACTGCTCCAAAAAGGGGTGCACCCCCCCCCCCAAAAAAAAGAAAAAATTATAATAATAAAATAAATAAATTGAAAACACTTCATCATAGATCCTCTGGAATAAGAAAGTTTGATCTGAAACTCAAATCATATAATTTTTGACTTTACAACAAATAATATTATATCAAACACTTCCTTGAACAAAGACTTGGTGTAGAAAAAAAATCTTTTTTGCTGCCAATAATTATTACATTGTAGAATTGCAATAAATAATTATGAAAAAATATTCTTGTTCACTGCTCCATTTCATCATCTTCCAAACTAAATGTGCTGCATTCACCAATAATCTCAACATGGTGGACCCTGTTGGTAAAATATTCTTGCAGTTAATTAAGCTTGTAAATAATTTACAAATTAAAAGTGAGCACAGAAATTGCTGAATACTGGTCTCAAGATAATCTTTTGAGGGTAATTTTGTTTTGCTTCCATGCTCACTCACTTGTTGAGCTGTAATTTAATTGGAATTTAATCATACTTGTGCATTATTCACAAGTTCTTAAAGTCAAATTAGATTTCTTAAAAAGGGCCTGTCTGTAACTGAGTTTGATCAAGTTGAGCTGTTGGATTGAAAGGCAATGGCCTTACCAGTGTGCTATTTCAACAGCACTGCTTTATCAGATATAATTGAAGGGCTGAGGGCATAACCGACCCAAATGACTTTTAACGCCTTTTTTGTATACACTTGGGTCATTTGGGTCGGTTATGCCCTCAGCCCTTCAATTATTATAAGAAATCATACCAAGTCACAAACAGATCACCCAGTTATCAAATGATGAAACAGTAAAATTGATCCTTCAAAGACTTATTCATGTGTAAGACCAGGACTGTCATTAAGGCTGGGGGCTGGGGATTTTCCCTGGAAATTCTGAGTTCAATCCCCAGCTACTTGGGCAGACTGACCATACCACAATAGCTGGATTATTCGGCTACTTTTTGAAAATCCCCGCCTACTTAAAAAATTCGTGACAGCCCTGTGTTTACAAGGTGTAACAAAATTGTCACACTTGTTCTTGGAGCTTTGAGTAATGTTGACTAACAAAGGAATCAAAGCCATGTACACGAGAAAACTCGTGATGCACATCACAGCTCCTACACAAATAAATTTTAAGCTATGTGTATTTCAGTTCTTTTATGCTTTGGTTCTTGATGGAGATGGAGATGTGGCATTCAAAACTGTTTCAAACCTTTCATAATCAGTGACTAATAAAAGTAACAAATTCACCTGGCTCCTAGGAGCCCTTTGATCAGCATTGCATATCCCAACAGATTTGTGGTTCACCTACCCCTTGTCCTGAAACTGTTCAGTTTCTGGAATGTTTTCCATTATAACACTGACACATGAACTGCTACTGCTGCTACTATTAAGGTCATTTTCATTCTTGTCCTAAAAACAACATGATTGATATCACATTTTTTCCACAAAATTTTCAACAAGTCTATTTCGCTGGCTCCAAATCACCAACATATATGGTGCACATTAGGCACTTGTCAGGATCCCAACTTGCAAGCTGGTACTAGTAGTGGTGAGAGCCCTCGCCTTCCACCAATGTGGCCCGGGTTCGATTCCCGGACTCGGTGTCATAAGTGGACTGAGTTTGTTGGTTCTCTACTCTGCTCCGAGAGGTTTTTCTCCGGGTACTCCGGTTTTCCCCTCCCCAAAAACCAACATTTGATTTGATTTATTTAGAGTTGATTTGATTTAGTCTCCCCAATTAGTAGAGCATCTGTGCTTGGCTAAATAGATTTGAGACTTAAATAAAGTGAAAGTGATTATTATCATTATTATTATTATTATTAGTAGGGTTAGAAAGTCCAGTGAATTACAAATGACTCTTGCTGTTCTGATGCAATGCGTGCAGGGAATGATGGTGACATGCATACAGGATAGCAGTCTGTTTAATAGGCCCGGCCCATCAAGACAATGTTCCAAATTATAAAATAGCTGTCCTTAATCGTTTCAGATGCCGAACTTTTCATGTACATAATTGGATGTGTTAGGTCAGGATTCTCCTTTTTGGGCGATTTTTTGCCACCTGTGAATGGCTCAATCGCCGGCAGCTGTGCACCAAAGAATCGCTGTTGTTCAGTAATAGTTTTGCTTGCGCACCCATAATCTCTGCCTGCTTTGCTCAAGTCGACTGCAACTTCATTCGATAAGGAAAACCCTGCAGGTTTGGCTCATAAAAAGTATGGTGTCTGAGTCGGACCTTACTGACCCATGCTATTAATACACAGTAGCCCCTCCAGTAAGTGGATACCTCCCATAGCAACAAATCATGGTCCCTACAATTTTGCCACTAAGTACCAAGGTGCTTATTAATATTTTGGTTTTAAAAAAAGAGAATGCCATTATTCAGGGCATTTAGGGAGGGGGGAGGGGTTTTAAACATTTTCCTAACTTGATGTCCTGACTGCTACTTTTCCATAAAAATATAGACTATAATCACCTGGTCTTCTGGTTTACGTTCTGTTGAAACGTTAAACCTTTCATCTGGATTTTTCCAAGGAATAACAGCCATACATGGGTTGCTTCTGTGGTAAACATATAGTTATTCTCACAAAATGATTTTAGTAACAAATAATTATGACCAAAAAAAGTAAATAAATAATAATTAAATGGGCTGAAAATTAGATAGTATGTGGACAAAACTCAGAGTGGACTTTCTCTCTAGTCAATGTTCGATACTAATATTTTGTATAGGAGTGACTCAATTTTTGATTGTCTGGAAATGAAAAAACCTCAAAACACTATCAACTTACAACTGCTTGTAGATAGCTTCTGGAATAATTGAATTAGCCTGAGATTCATTTAAAGCATCTTTCACTCCAGGATGCATAATGAAAACTGGCATGTTGCTTTGTCTGCAGGAAAAAGAAAGGAAGAAGGATTAATCAACAGTGTGCCTATCACAGGGCATGACAAAAGTGCTGTCTTTCTTTCTGATGTTAACACTAGCTTTGTGAACGTGTGTAGATGCTGTATCAATTGTTGTTCTGCGTTAGTGGATGCAAGTATAAATGTAGTCGCCCTTCATTACTAGCTGTTTCTGTACAAAAACTAAATAATAAAAACAATTATTATAATAGATAATTACAGAGGTGTATTGTTGGTTACGTACTAAGTAAAGCATTGTATTGTTAGTAGTGTGGTTATTGTATATGTATCATTAATATATGGCATATCTGATGTAGGTATAGTTGCTAGTAGTACAACTTTCCACATTGTCAGAAGTGTATGTACCTTTAATTAACAGTAATTGATTGTAAATAGTTGTCTTTGTGTTGTAATCAATAAAGTTGTTAAAAGATCTAAAAAAAAAAAAAAGTGCTGTCTGATAGCCCTGGGCCAGTGGAGCGACCGGTCGGGCTAGCATCTTTTTATCATGAGTTGCCTGACGGCAAGCAGCACTTGCCGAGATAAACTTAATGTTGGGCGTGTTTCATGTAGTGGTTAATGGCCATCAGTTGAATGCGTAAATAGTAAAGATTGATTGATCTTAGAAATAATTTTTTCTGTTTTATCATTTTCCCAGCTGCTTCAGCCATAAAGTTTGTAGATCAGATTTTGTTTACAATTTGGTAGATAACAAAACTTTTAATTTGTTGCTAACTGTTGTTTGCAACCGTAACTTCATGTCAAAAGGCACATTCACGTTGTTGATTCCACATAAATTATTCACTGGAAGCTATGTTTTGTATCGATCGCAGAGGATAGAACATGGTTTTATCTTCTGCAATCAATTGCCTTGCATTCCTGCGATCACATGAAAACCAAAGTTCCGCAATCTGCGATGATACGTATCCCATAATACTTTTAATTTCAACAATGTGCATGTACATTTGACTTTTCTGCTGACCACAATTTGTGGCTGCAGTCAGCTCTGTGATTGTGAGATGAGCATAGGGATTTTTGATTGCTTGAAATGCAAACAAGATATTAACGTCAAGGGGAGCAGAGTTGGCACAGTGGTGAGAACGCTTGCCTTCCACCAATGTGTCCTGGGTTCGATTCCTGGCCTCCACGTCATAAG
The DNA here is from genome assembly GCA_016490735.1 of Pachyseris speciosa. Taxonomy (NCBI): domain Eukaryota; kingdom Metazoa; phylum Cnidaria; class Anthozoa; order Scleractinia; family Pachyseridae; genus Pachyseris; species Pachyseris speciosa. Next base: position 79,007 of record JAEMWC010001115.1, on the reverse strand, counting down.
TGCGCTGAGTTTGTTGGTTCTCTACTCTGCTCCGAGAGGTTTTTCTCTGGGTACTCGGGTTTTCCCTCTCCCCGAAAACCAACATTTGACTTCATTTGATTTATTTAGAGTTGATTTGATTTAGTCTCCCCAATTAGTAGAGCATCTGTGCTCAGCTAAATACATTTGAGACTTAAATAAAGAGATTATTATAATTATTATTATTATCCATGTTAAGCAACGCAAAAATGGTCAAAAATGGTGTTCAGGTTGAGTCCCGCCTTAAACTTAATCGATATTTTAACAGTATATAAAAAACTAAATTTGGGCGAGCTCCTCAAGGCCCCAGGCTAGTAATTCTCAGTTTTTTCATTTTCATCTCACCCTATATCATGATCATAAAATCCAAGTTTTGTTTATTTCATAAAGAATTGAGACTCCCAAGGGAAGTACATGTATAATGCACCTATTCATTATTATTGTATTCACCAAAATTGCACCAGTCTATACACATGGTTGTATTTACATCAGGACCAATTTTGCAGTACTTGGTGGGATGGGGTGGGGAGGCAGGTCTAATTTTCAGGTGCAAATGCCAAATATTGTTGGTGGATAATTATTCGGGGAGGTAGGCAACAAACGACCTTAGCCTAGTGTAAAACTTTGAAATATGTTATTGTTAAAAGATACTTTCCCAGTTTCTAACAGAAAATCAGCATTGGTAATCAACTTCTTTAAAATCACACTGCTGAAGATTCTGAAGTACCAAAGAGTTTTTTTGACTTCTGCCTCTTTCACTGCCCACATCTCAGGTTATGAGAAATAAAAGAAACTGTGGTGCTGTATTGGTGGGGAAGTGATACATGAAAATTGGGTTTTATTATCTGGGTTGATAATGTAAATTGGCCACTGTAAAGAGATTGAAAAGCTGACGTTTCGAGAGCTAGCCCTTCATCAGAGTTAATTGGAGGGCTAATGACAAAGGGCTAGCACTCAAAACGTCAGCTTTTGAATTTCTTCACAGTGACCACTTTACATTATCAACTCAGTTGATAAAACCAAATTTTCGTGTAAGAGAAAGAAAGACAGGTTGACAAAGGAAACTAAGTTAAGAAAGTTCAATTCTCTCTCCCTTATCTTACTCCACTTCCTTCCACTACTACAACAGTTTAAACTCAGTTTTTTTATTACCTTTCTTCTGTGTTTTCATCATTATTTTCAAATTCATCATCAGCATCATCAAATTGGCTTTTAGAGCTGCCAGCTGCTGCTTGACTTGTGACAAAGTGATCCATAAAGCATTGCATAATATTTACAGGGTAATTGTGGTCATTGCTTATTCTCAAATTATGCATCCTGGCAGCCATTCTTTCCTCTGATAAAAATTGTTTGCTGGCAGGACCATCCTGGCTAAATGGAAGAAGAGAAAAATATTCAGAAATCACACACAGGACCCAGAATTGCCTGCAAAGGTCCTCTGTTGATGATGGTTATCTGACCATTAAACAGTTTAGAAGAGGGGGCAAGTTTGCATACATTCCCACCCTTAAAACACGCAGTCACCATTTACCACCCACTCAGCTGAGTTGCTTATACCACTGGAGAGATTTTGCTGGCTTTATACTCAACTTTTGTCTCAGTTCCAGAAGTCACCTTACTGGGCAGTGACATTAATTAAGCCATTGGCCTTTTATACCTCCTCGTAGGAATTACTAGTAGAAAACAGAACCTACTTTCTGCTCAAAAAGAGCAGGGGACATACAGTGTAGACCCTGTTCAGTTGTACTTCTTCCTTTGGGGGAACGGGTATACTGTTAACCCTTTCCTCCATAAGAGTGACTTATAGATTTTACTCTGTCTAACACCAGATGATTTTACTTATCAAAGGGAGACCACTTAGGGGTTAAAGGGTTAAGGGCCTACAGAAATGTAATGTCCTTATCAAGGCCGGCAAAGCTACATGTACATGTAATTCCACTGCTTTCTCAAAAAGATCACCCTTAGGTCACAGGCTACCCATGCAGACAGAGCTCAATGTGGGTATTTGCAGAATTAAACAACCAGTAGTTTGTCCATCACAGGATACCCAGCACAAATATTAAACAACAACAACAACACGCTTTATTTTCCCCATTTAGTTACATTACAGACACTTAATTATAAAAAAGAGAGGGGACTGGTTACCTGAAATAACCATAGAGTTAAAGAGGGCAGGCAGCCAGTTTAACAAAAGTGATAATACAAGTTTAGGTCAGTTCACACACACAAACAAACACACAACACATGACACACAGTAAGCAAAATATAAGTATGGAAAGACAAAAAAATATGAATAAATAGGAGGAAACTAGAGTTAATTAAAATTGTACATAATGTAAGCAAATGGTACGTGACAAAAAATATAATAAGCTATTTTAAAAATAAAAATAAATATAAGCTATTTCAACTCCCCCAGATTATAGGTTGTTAGTTTTTCAAAGAGTAGTTACCCTGCAGTATCATTTGTTAAGTTTTCATAACTGTCTGCAGTACCCATTCATACACCTATGCAGTGTGAGCCAATTTAGGGTAAAGTTTGTAGTCTAAGGGAGAAAAAAAACCTTACTTGAAATAACTGTAACTTACAGATAAGCGACTGTGGCTCCATAGAATTTATAATAAATGACTAAAATTTTTCACATTTTTCTTCAAATGCTGGCTTACCTCTCTTCAGTCTCAGAGAAACTACTTTTCCGTTTCGTTCTGTTGATACAAAACATAGCAGGGCTCCTTCAGAATAAAGACAAGACAAAACACAAGGACCTAACAGGAGTTCTCAGTAATTAATCTGCTGGGCATACATGTAATAAGGAGGTTTTATGACCTTAGTTTCTTAAAGCGGAATTTCACAAACCTGGAAGGTTTCTGCTAGTGTTAACTTAGCCAAAAGGTGGCGTCTTTTCTGGAAGGTTATTTTCCTGCCAAAATCTATCTCTATCTTCTGCCACTGGGCACATATTGAGACCTGGCATGTCTGCTTGTAAAAATGTTATATTTCTGGATCATGTATTCTCTTTGGAGCCCAGGGGGGGGGGGGGGGGGGGGTTACTCCCTATAATGGCCTATACGGGGAGGCTCCGCAAAGTTGTGGAAATCAAATCAAATCAAATAATAATCATTAATACACAGTGTTATCATCTGTTACACTGGGTAAATAATGTATCAGTCAATTCTAGAAGCGCCCATCCCCCCACCCCTGGCAAACACCTGGAAGTGTTGGGGCCTAATTAAAAGTAAACAGTGGAAAACCCCATGCGAAATCTTGAACTGAAGGGAGCGAAGCAGCTCCAGGGGTTTTGACTCTGGTGGTGACTGTATGAATTGCACACGAAAGATGCGTGGAAACCTTTAGCTGGTGACCACTTACCAGTGTTTAGCTGATAGTCAAATGCCCCACTGGGCAGGACTCGTGTTGGGTCAAATTCCTTGCTGTCCAGGGTTACCCTCTGGTCAAATAATTGGGGTATGTCCAGGGGTGACGGGCTGGGGGGTGGGCACTCTTGGAATTGATTGATGCATAAGTGGCCCTGTATTCTTAAAATAACCATTACTTCTCCTTCACTTACCTTCTATCACCTAGAACTTGCAATACCTCAACGTTATTGTTGTTATTATTATAGACATTATCAAGGGAAACTGCAGCAGCTGAAAAATTGACAATCTGTGATGATGACGATACTGATACAGAGTTATTTGAATTTCCTGGTGACTCTGCCAAAGAGTTTGGGCACGAAACGGAAAATGTTTGACCCGCAGTACTTGGATTGCTGGGATTGTTTACAAGTTGTTCAGTAGATTCAATTTGAACATGTTGTGGAGTATTTAATACAGGACGCAGAGAGAAGAACCTCTCATGTTGAATGTTACTTGACGAAGAAGAACTTGGAGTACTAGGTTGTTGAAAGTTTAACTGCGGCGTTTGTAGCTGCCCTTGCCGAGGGACAGCTATACCTATTTGCCTGGACAATCCGACACCCTCCAGTCTCTCTCGAGGTTGAGGAAATTGTGGTCCCCGGAGAGAATATCTCAGTCCATTGTGATTACCGCCTGTTGTATTCAGAGTTCTTTGAGATTCTCGTTGTTGATTTGCTTGAGAAAGTCCGTCTTCGTTGTCCCATGAAATCGTGCCATAAGGGATACTGTTATTGTTGTCCATTGCTGGATTTTTGTCAAGCAAGACACGACGCCTTACGAGAATCAGCCGTGAAGTTTTTCGCGTAAAACTATAAAATGTGACTTGCGTGTCTACAGTAGCAAAAAATAACCAAAGCTACAAAGAAAGGACAGCATAATAAACGTCATTAGTTCATCCTCTTCGTTAAAACCAGTCACCAATGAAAGGCATATCAAATCCTTTACATCACCACCAAAGGGAAAATTTCAAATGGTCGGACGCTAAGGAAATAAAATACTCTAGGGAGGGGTGGCTCAGGAAAACATTTGAAAACGTGAGAAAAAGAAAGTAACGAGAGACAACAAAGCAATAAAAGTACAGTTCAATTACCTTGGATACGAGAAAATAAAAAGACAAATTTTGAAAAAAATATGTGTCTCAAAACTTAAAATTACTCGGTAGAATTCTACGGTTATATCTCCAGCTCAGCTCCCCATCCCCAGACAAGTCCTCAATGTTGTTTTTCATGATATCGCAGGCTCAGAAGATTCTAATTTCAAGATGGCGGCCAACACGACTGCGAGCTTTCGTTGTTTGCGACAGTTTTCTCAGCTTTGTAGACCAATCGTCAGGTACAGACCACGGACTTTTCTTAGAAAACGATGCATGGAACGCGTTGCAAGTTGTTTTTTCAGTTCTTCTCGGACAAAACGAGGAGGATTGCCCGTGTTTTCTACTTCGTTTGGAAAAAATGCGACGGCTCTGGTGAGCGCGCGAGAAAACAGATTTTTGAGTTCAGGGTCTACCAATGGGGCTGCACAACTTAGTGAGTGAATTCATGATTTTTCTCGTGATATTCGTAGCCATTAACGAAATGAATTGCTTAGATACGTGGGAGAGTGAGCGGGAAATGTATGCACCTGTCCACACCATAACCCTTCCCCTCCCTCCCGGCCCCCTTCTCTTTCCCCTTGTCGCAATCCCCTCCCTACTCTCCCCTTCCCTTCCGTTCTCTTTCTCTCTTTCCCTCCCTCTCTCCACTGAGGTCTTGAAGAGATCTGTAATTCCACCTTTTTTTAAGTGCACCTAACACCAAATTGTTTTTTTTGTTAAAATAAATCTTTGCACCTGTTTGAAACGCATTGCGCTTTCTTTTAAACCAAATCTTGACTAGTTATCTTGACTTTTCATAGGCTGTAAAAGTTGCAAAATCTGCCATTGTCTGTCCATGACCGGGTCAGAAGGGGCTTGGGTCTATTTTTTATTTGACATCACAAACTGATTTACATCACATTAATAAATCTTTGTAAACATGCATGCAAAGCAGTTGGTGACGTCAAATCGAGAATAGACCCAACGGGCATTTTGAAGCCCATAAAAATGTCCAAAACAGAAATAAAAGTGAAATGTTTTGTGACAGGTGCAAAGATTTATTTTAGCGAAAAAAATATTTTGGTGTTAGGTGTACTTTAAAAGACTCTTACATAGAGAAATCTGCAATCTGGAGATTATTTTCTTTTGTACTAACTCAAAATTCTTTATCCACCCTTCCCCAAAAAGGTTAGGATTAGGTTGTCCATCCAGAATGATTAGTAAGCTGGCATGAAAAGTCTTGAAATATTTTGACTCCTGCAGCATTTGAAAGCCTGTCAGAACTAATAAAAGAAAAGCTTCAAGAATCCCTGGATCAAAGGTCTCTGGAAAATCATCTGAAACTTTTAGAAGCTCTGATCAAGCACTGGAAAGGAGAGGTTTTGTCAGTGTCAGTAACAAGAATAGCACAAAATTGTAAGTCTCAGGCTGAAAATTGTAGTGAAGCTGTATAATTTTCTAAACACTTTTTAGTTAATGGCCATTTAAGGGTAAGGGAGAAGAGGGGAGAGGAGCTGGGGTTTAAAAAGGGAGTTTAACATTGTCAAAAGAAAACTTTGGCAAACAATGTTCTTTGATATTTTCCAGTATCTGCAAAGGAGGTGTACAAACTTGCAGCAGTTATTTTTGACACAAAGAAATCAGGTACGTTTCTGCTGTTTGAATGCCCCAGATAGATGTTTGAATGTCCCTATATAGAAGAAAAAGTTAATCAGGCTCATTGATAAACCCCTCTGGCTCTAAACTTTATGTCTTTGTGATTGTAAACCAGGGAACTGTGTTCTTTTAAATTTCAGTCAGTTGTACAATATAAGCTCCCTGTCAGCTAGTGCAATTTGCCGGCAGCTTGTGTTGTGGTTCAATTTTATCCTTGGTTCAATTTTTATTTTCTTTTGTTCTTATGTATGGTAATGTGTGATAATGAGTACAAAACAAAGGAAAATAAAAATTGAACCAAGGATAAAATTGAGCCACAACACCTGCTCTTAGTGACAACCTTGATTCTATCATTTTACAAACGATTTTGTTCATTTTAAGGACATATCGTGACATGATTTACTTCCATATTAGAGTGGTTTCAATTGAGTGTCGAAAGTAAATTGCGTTTGCTTTGGTTTTGCATTGCTCTTTTCTGTGATTGGCCAGCAAAACTCGTGCCACTTTCTCAACCAATGAGAAGCAAACCAAAACCAATAATATTGTGACTTGTACGCATGCATGCAGTTACAGGTAATAAATTGCTTCATATTCTGATTGGTTCTTTGTGCTGTTTGCGTCTGTTGTGATTGGCCAGAGTATTAATAAATTATTACTCCAGCCAATCACATGACACTCACTGATTGGTATTTTCCCCATAATGAGTTAATCTGACATAACTGTCTGACTTGCAAATTTGATTGTTATTTTCTTTTAAGCCTAACACACACAATAATAACTACAACTCATATTTTGAAAAAAAGTTTGAGAGTTTTTCCGATGATGGAGGTTTTTGCTTTCTTTTTAGTCGGTAGAGATGCAGTTGAATTGTCAGCTCCTCTATTTAGATATTCAGCAATGGCTGGTGATACAGATGGCATGTACAGCTATGGAAAATTGCTGGAAACAGGTTGGAACACTCATCTACAGTGCATTACTTGTTACTTTTTTATTCAATTTGTATGGCATATTTACTGGTTTAATTCCCAGGAAAATCATTAACCAAAGAAAATTCTAAGTTGAGAATGTTGGAAGGTTTGAGCGATGGTTTTGAGCTAAACTTGGTTTGACAATAAGTTGTTGATTGGTTTAACAGATACAACAGTTTTCAATTTATTTTGAAGTCTTCACAGTGTTCTGTTAATAATTAAAAATGTATTCAGTGTTGTTCACCATTGTTGAACTGATCTTTTTTGAATTTCTTTCAACTAGTAATCCTGTTTAGTGATGCTCTATTGGTGTTGAACAAAGTTTGATTTTAATCTGTATTTGTTGTTCATCATCACTCAACATTAATGTGTTTGTCCTTGGAATGGAACAACAAAACTGCTTGGCAGCCAGCAGACCTCTGTCATGCATTGCATTGATGCTCAAGAAAATTGTTGCAAAATACATTTGCAATGTATGGTCTTCCTTAAATTCTGATTGGCTCTATTCTATGGGATGGCTGGGCTAGACTATTAGCGTAATCCCAGAGGGGGGAAGGTAGAGGTGCAAAAGGGAGGATGAAAGCTAATAAATTATGTCTGATATTAAATTTGCTTCTTTCCTATTGTCTTCAAGATAGAACATGTGATCCCACAAATTGTCAAAAGTTTTAGTCATCAGCACCAGTCTTCAACCTGTCTCACACCTGGCCCCAGTTGTTCAAAGAGTGGACAACTCTATCCTGCAGATAAGTTGCTATTTGGTGAATAAAAATGTTTTGCAACTGATATATTCTATCTGCTGGATAGTGATTTATCCGCTGAATAGAGGTATCTGCTCTTTGAACAACTGGGGCCTAGGCTATAACAAGAGAGCAAATACTGATGCTCTTGTATTTCAAACTGCAATAATATCAATTATTTTTTTTACTTTCATTTATCTTTCCATAGGAGAGGGTGGAGTAGAGGCAGATCCTATTGAAGCTGGAAAAATTTTTACTGAGCTTGCAGAACAGGGCCATCCATTTGCCCAGGTAAATGGGTTTTAAACTTTCAGAGAATCTTCAGTTGAATGTTAAAATTCATAATTTTAGCCTTGCTTTCATTTCTCTTGTTGATGCTTTGTGATAGTTCCAAAAACCCTCCTCAAATTCATTAATAACTCATGAAGACAAAACAAAGGAAATCACTTCCATAGACCTTTTTCATAATGGCAGACAATTTTAATTATTCTTTTGTATATGTGTTAATTAGCCCTACTAACCTCACTTTAATGAAAAAATTCTATTGAATTTTGCACATGCTGACGAGGCTAGTAGGGCTCATTATCATAAAAATAAAAGAATAATTTGTCGGGCGCCATTATGAAAAGGGTCTATGAAGGAGGTTTGGATGTGTGATCCTAATGATCATAAAATTGGGTGAACTTTTGCTTTGAATTTCTCCAAGAATTATTAATGGTTAGAGAAGCGACATCAAACACTTTAAAGAGTATTTCATCAGATATTCAGACACCTCAAAGACGGTAAAAGAATCTTGGCTGCACCTCGTTTTTACACCCCACTTCTCAGCCTTTGGTTATCTGATGCAATACTCTTCCTTGTGTTTCATATATCAGATGAAAAGGTGTCATTTTCTTTTCTTGATATTCAGTGTTGATCTGAAAATATCATTGTTGCAGTTTTCCCTTGCGCAGTTATATCACAATGGCATTGGAATGAAAAAGAACTTCAATGCAGCACTCAGTCTTTATGAGGTATTGTAAACAGTGTTGTTATCTTTTTTGGAGGGGGGAGGGGGTTGGGGTACTGGTAGGGACTGGTAGTAGGTTTGTAGACAAACTTATGTTTTTAAACTTGCAGTATATTTAGTGATGCCAAGAAGCTGAACTCTTGTGTTACCCACATAGCAATGACCGTGATAATATTAAAGGAGCTCGGCTATGATAGTTTGGGTCATTATTAGAGACATAAAAATGCTTTTAAATGAAACAGTGAAATAACAATTTGGAAGATAAGCACCAAAGAGACAAGAATAAATGCAAATATGGTGAGGATGGTAAAGGATCAAGAAGATTGAAACAGATTACGAATGGCCCTTTTGAAAAATTGAGACTAAACTTTTCAAAATCCAAAGACAGTGACCATGCTTCTTTAAGTTAAGATTAATGTTCCATTTGAAGGGTGTTACGCAAAAGGGGCGTATATCGCTTTTTTGCCTTAAAATCTAAATCTCAACTAAACTCACCCTACTTTGGCATACAGACTGGTTATGATGTCAGAAATGAAGTTCTGCACTTATTTTGTGATTTGAAGGCCTGGATTCAGCAAATTAGCATATGACTTTTGCCTACAACTGGACCAACTCAAACAAAAGAAATCAATCATGCATCAGATCCTTTTGTTTCTGTTTCTTGAGTTTTGGGGAAAAGTCATAAGCTAATCCTTCGGATCCTAGCTTTTTAATCGCAAAATAAGTACAGAACTTCATATCTGACATTATAACCAGTCTGTATGCCAAAGTAGAGTGAGTTTAGAGAGATTTGGATTTTAAGGCAAAAAAGCGATATACGCCCCTTTTGCGGAACACCCTTCATTTAGTGCATAAGGTAATTTGTTCTCCTGTTTTTGTGGTCAAGAGGGTTTTCTGTAATCAGCTGTGTTGTTACATGGTGGTGTTGTTAGCCCCACACCCAAGCCCCAAGTTGCAGGGCAGGGGATTATCCTTTGTTAGAACTCTTCTCCTTGACCAACCCTGCATGGTTAGACTTACCAGGGACCAATGAGTAGATTCACTGGAACTTAATGCTCACCAACCACTATTAGCTGACAGTTTGTTTACAGCCTTGAATCACTGCACTGCAAAACAAGTGGCTGTTAACTGTAACTGCATTGAAACATGTTGACTAGCATATGGATGGAATTTGTTTTTAGGTTAGTGCCAAGAATGGCGTTAGTGAAGCTAATACGATGATTGGTAGGTAAGAAAGTGATGGAAATGCAACTATTAAAGTGCATTAAAATAAATCTTTGCATGCCTTTTTTACCAAATCTTGACTAGTTATTTTGACTTTTCTAGGGTGCTAAAGTCGCAAAATCTGGCCATCATCTGTCTCACGACTGAGTCAGAAGGGGCTTAGGTCTATTCTTGATTTGACATCACAAACTGATTTACATCGCATTAAGTCTTTGTAAACATGCATGTAAAGCAGTTTGTGATGTCAAATCGAAAATAGACCCAGATTTTGCAACTTAAACACCCTAGAAAAGTCAAAATAACTAGTCAAGATTTAGTGAAAAAAAAAGTACAATGCATTTCAAACAGGTGTAAAGATTTATTTTAGCGAAAAAAAATTTGGGTTTAGGTGCACTTTAATTAAAAAAATTTCATAATAAATGGTACCACAGGAAAGTACATACTGTTTGAAAAGTCACGTTTTAGGATTTCACCCACACATTCAAAATATAGAGCCACTTTTTTTCAATTTAATGAACAGTTCCATATAAAGTACTGCTCATTAACTTTCATTTTACTGATCACACTCTTAAGTTAGAACAATATTGTACAGTTCAAGAAACAGCACCACAGGAAAGTACTCTTTGGTAGCTTTCATTTTTATGGTCGCATATTAGGATTTCAACCAGTCTTAAAAGTTAAAACCACATTGCACAGCATAATAAACAGCACCACAGGAAAGTACTGTTTGGTAGCTTCCATTTTTATGGTCGCAATTTAGGTTTTCACCCACAGTTTTAAAATTTAGAACCACCTTGTACAGCATAATAAACAGCACCACAGGAAAGTACTGCCGGTTTGGTAGGTTTCATTTGAATGGTTTCTATTACATTGTGAATCACGTAATTGCTTCCACATCACCTGATTTTAAGAACCAATGAAAATCATTTTCCATTTGCTTCAGGTTGATACGGTTTGCAAGTACTGTTAGTGTTGCCTGACTGGCCTTCGCCAGTTAAAGAGTTTTTAATTTTACTCTGCGTGTGACTTCATTCCTAATGGATGTATTGGGATCCTAACAGTTACAATTTAGGATTTTTTCCACAAGTGCAAACATTAGGAGTTGATAACCTCAGCCTTAATTCTCAGGGAAAAACCAACTGCATTATTTTATTAAAACCTGTTTGGTTTAATTCATGCAAACATGGTGTAATAATCCAGAATAAGCAGAAATGGATTGCCAATGAGTTGAAACAGCTTGAATCAAAAAGAGGACATATTCTAAACCTAAAGGGCCGGTTATTTAAGCAAAGTCTAACTTAAGGCAATTCTGTTTGTAAGTGGTTTATTATAAGTAGATAAATAGTTTTTTAGCCTGGGATGCAAGCCTTCTTCTTACCGTCAGCAGCAGACAATATTTAGACATGATTGTTCGCAAAATTTAAAATTGCCTAGAACTCAGTGTTGTTAAACACTGTCTAAACTATGTTTTAAAAACCAACCCAAAAAGTTTATGGTGGATGACAATGGATTTGTGCAGTGATTTTTAACATTTTTGGTTTTTGCAATTATTGTTTGTCTTTAAAGGAAATATGTACACAACTGGGGAAGCAGGGAGAGTCGACCTTACAAAGGCAGTGGGATATTTTACAAAGGCTGCCGAAAAAGGTCAGAAGAGTGACAGGTTTTTCCTTCAAATATTGAATTTAGTCATGTAAATGGTCTCACCATCTCTGTGTCCTCAAATGCATGCCCACACATTACATAGCTACTGTTGATGTAACGATACAACCCTCGTGCACCCTCATAGCCACACCCTGTTTAGCAAGTGCTGGAATGGGGAATGAAGGAGAGAATGGGGCAAACATATGTAGTGAGGGGCGTGTATGTGAATTGCAAACATGGAGCTATAGGGGTTTTCCTTTATGTCTCCCTTGCTTTGTCCTCTGCCCTCTCCTCATATATTTCATGCACACGCCCATTTCCCCTCTTCCCTTCCTCTTTGTAGCACTTGTTACACCCTTGTTAACTATGTCTTTTACGTAATACATAAAATATGAGTGGGAGACCTTTATAAAGGTCTCACACAAATATTTTATGTCACTTGTGAAATGAAACAATAGATTGTGTTTGTCGTGTTTGTAATGTTAATCAGTAGAGATCAGTATGAAAGTTAATGCATACTAATTAGCGGAGCAGGACACTTTTATGAAAGTTAATGATTTTTATTGGAGTTTAGAGAGGTATACATGTGACTCAAATACTACCCATAGATTGGTCGTTAGTCTTATGAATTATTAATGAATTTTACAAATTGTGTAAAAGCGTCCTCTGGTTCAAAATTTTTATAAATGTTGTGAGCTTCCAGCTAACAGTCTAAAGCTTTGATTTGCAATCCTGGTTACTCCTGCCTTTCGCCAACTATTGTGCACCTTAAGTGAGATTCAAACTCTTGCTAACTGTTACTCTAGTCTCCCCACTCTTTCATTTGCTTTTGCCCACTCCCATATACAGTCAATGTGATTGAACTCTTGTGTACTCTCATCCTTTCTTCCAAGGTGACATATCTGCCCTGATGTCTCTTGGTGCATTCTACAGCCGGGGAACAGGAGTTGAAAAAGATTATCAAAAGTCTTTCAAGTGTTACAAGGCAGCTGCAGACCAGGGTAAGCAACAGTATTGTAATTTCATTTGTTTATGGAAACAACAACACCAACAATAATGATGATGATGACAACGATGACAATCTTTTAGCAGGAGTCTGAACAGCTGCTTTTTATTTGCCAGCACATTAGTTTTTGATATCCCAGTAGTTTAGGCTGAAAACTGGAAAAGTGTTCTCTTTAAGGATGGAACTTGGTGTATGGTTTATTTATATTTTTATTTAACTTCACCAGAGAACGATAACAAAAAAAAAAAAAAAAATACTGGCAGGGAAATCACAACAGCTGCACCAATTACTGTGGCCCCTTTAACATACATTAAATAACTATGATTAAATACATCTGAGGAAGCAATTAAAAAGTAGAAGCAGCATGTACCAGGTACGGCCACTCCTGGACTTGTTACATGATGGACAAATGGAGTGCCACATACGTGGATTCTCAGCATCAAAGATATTTAACAAAGTCTGCATCTCGAGGGATTTGTGGGTTAAATGCAAGTAAACTTCATGTGGTTTTAGTCATTGGCATCTGGTTCACCAAATCTTAAAGTGTACCTAACTCCTAAATATTTTTTTCGCTAAAATAAATCTTTGCACCAGTCCCAATAACATTTCGCCTTTGTTTCCAGTTTTTGACTTTTTTATTGGCTTTAAAACGTACAAAAATGAAGGATCATTGGGTACACGACCCAGTCAGAGGGGGCTTGGGTCTATTCTCAATTTGACGTCACAAACTGCTTTGCATGCATGTTTACAAAGACTTAATGTAATGCAAATCATTTTGTGATGTCAAATCGAGAATAGACCCAAGCCCCTCAGTAGCTTGGTCATGGATAGATGATGGCCAGATTTTGTAGCTTTTACAGTCAAGATAACTAGTCAAGATCTGGTTAAAAAATTTCAAACAGGTGCAAAGATTTATTTTAGTGAAACAAAATATTTTGGTGTTAGGTGTACTTTAACCCTACAAGTGATGCCATTGTCCTCACTGCCACCAACTTATTTCAGTTGATAAGAGCACTGGACTGCTGAGCTCAAGGTTGTGGGTTCAAACCCCAGAGTGCAACCTCATTCCCAGGATTGGGAACGAGATTACAGAGGGGACCATTACTGGTAAATAACTGACTGTGTGCACAATATCTGCCTCAGTTCATATGATCGCATTATTGGACAGTGACATTAAAGCATTGGCCTTGTCTTCTCAGTTCACACCCACACATGAAACGCAAAGGAAACATAAAAGAAGCCGTCACTGTTGGCAAAGAGTAGGGTACGTACTTCTTAGGGTTGGCTAGAGGCTCGGTGAAGGAACACAGAACTGGCTGGTGGTCCTATGGTTCTTCGTGTAGCGGGAATGGTTGAAAGAGAGAAAGATTTTCCAAATTCATTTTCAGACTCCATACCTTGTTTTTCCCGACCAGACTTTGCGTATTTGATTTTATTTTTTTCATGTACCATGTCTTTAATTAGCTACGACTTATGGTGTAATCTTTGTTAGATGCAGTGTTTCACTCCCCAGTGTTTGTCTCATTAGGTTACCTAACAGCCCAGTACAACATTGGAGTAAACTACTTCTCAGGTCTTGGCGTTGAGCACGACTTCAAGAAGGCGGCTTATTACTTTGATATTGCTGCTCGTCAAGGGCATGTACCAGCTCAGGTTTGTTTAACTCGTTTTTCTCCCCCAACTGTTCACTCGTAGGGGAGAAGAAAGTCTTTATTCAAGCTCAATACGCAGAGGTTGCAATGCCTTTTTGCATAAGCCACTGCCGATGGTAGAGTAGGCGGCTGTTACCACGAACTTTTCCTTAGGGGGTCTGGGGACACGCTCCGCCAGAAAAATTTGAAATCTGGAAGTTCGGAAGTGCAATTTCCAGTATTCTTGGCATCAAAAAGAGTGCTGTTAATGATAAATTTGTATTGACCACAGAAAATGTTTTCATCATATAAATAAAACCCTTAACAGGCGGCGATAAGAGGTTCTTTATAGGTCGGTAGACCGCCGTTAACCGGCTTTTATATAAACCCCCACCCTTTATCCGACTGGTAAATGAACTTCAATTTTCCCCATTTTCATGTGTTAATATAATTATTCTTTGATAGATCAACCTGGGAAACATGTATTACTGGGGCTATGGAGTTGAAAAGGACTGGGAAAAGTCAAGAGAGCTGTACACAGAGGCGGCAAAGACGAACAAAAATGCTCAACTTTTGCTGCAGGAACTCGAGGATGAAATCAAAGCACAGAATAATACTGACGACCCTCAGTGATTGAACGGAATCCTGCGGCAGTCTTGCAGTGCCCACCTCCCCTCCCCCCCGCCCCCCCCCCCTCCTCCCCGGCCATCCTCGATCCCTTTTGTGGGTTGCGTGGTGAGAAAGAATCAGTCTTCCTTTTCTAGGGGGTTTGCACGGATAAGTCAGGGCGCAGTCTTCAGAGACCACTATTCTGGTTTCGGAATGAACGGAATAGCTTTCCGTCTCCTCTGCTCGCAACAGAATAAACAGAATACAATTTACTCGGAATACCTTGAATAAGCGTTCTTTTGGCAACGTCTTGGCGGGAAAATCGTGTGTCCCCTGCCAAGGCTGCGCCGCAGCACCTGAAGTTGATGTCAGGTTCAGACTATTTACCTACCTACCTACCTACCTACCTACCTATCTACCTACCTACCTACCTACCTACCTACCTACCTACCTACCTACCTACCTACCTACCTACCTACCTACCTACCTACCTACCTACCTACATGCATGCATGCATACATACTTTATTGCAACTCCCTACAAGGGTTTTTCAGTTACAAAACTACACAACTATCATGCTAAAATGAGATAATAAATAAATACACATTAAAAAATTAGTGAAATGCAATAAGAAAAAAAAAGGAAAAATACAATGGATTGGATTTACTGTTTACAAATTCATAGATTAATCAGGAAAAAGTAGGAAAACAAGTCTTTTCCTAAAAACGTTGACAGAGTCTGAAGATTTAACATCGTCTCTTAGATTATTCCAGAGCTTAGCACTACGGTAGGTGAAAGACTGTTGTCCAGTGGTTGTACGGCACCTCGGAATATTTCGTCAATAGTATTCCGTTTTCTGTTCTTCCTCAACCGGAATTGGAAGACCCAGGGTAGTCCCAATAGAACGCGCAACGCGCATTAAGTCTAGTGTTCTTGTAAACACTCTTAACTTCGGTCATAGTCCGTCCTCTACCCGTGCGAGAGTCCATTCGGAACGAGGTTGAACAGATAAGTGTGCGTGGCTGCGTCAAGGCCCCGTAAAAAAGAGTTTAGAGATTGATGATTCTCTTTTGGGAAGTACGAGCTGGGAATAAGGGTTATTTATAGGGAAGTCTGGCTTGACACAATGATCAAATTTGTACAGAACGTGTGTCAAGGTTTTCAGATAAAAAATGAAACGGGAACTGACATTCTTTTTACTCTTTGCTAGTTGATCAATACAGCTGTTACGATTAATCATAGCAAAGAGGGCGCCTAAAGATCAGTTGAAATAAACAATAGTTATTATACATCACAATAAAATCAATCAGATTTCAATGCAAATACTTGTAGGTCAAGTGCAGGAAAACAACAAAGTCGCAATTGGTTTCTGTTCTGACTCTAGCAAAGATCGTTGAGATTTTATCATCAGTTGTCCCACAAAATCACTCCATAAGGAATGCGATTATTGTTGTCCTTTGCTTTATCTCAGTCAAGTTGTGCACGATACTCTCAAGAAGACTCGGATTTTTCCCGTATAAGCTGTAAAATAAGACTCGGGCGTCTACAGTAGTTAAAAAAAAGACATATTAACGGAAACTGTGAAGACGGGAAACTATAATTAGCTATATCTGTTATTTATTAAACCCACGTGGTATTAAGAGAAGTCAAATTCTTTACACGTACCACCAGCAAAATGAAAATTTCAAATACCGTAATCTTTATTAAGATGGGATTTAACCTGAACATCGTATTTTAGTCCCTTAACATGAATTTAATGTTAATATCTCTTTCGCATGATCCCTATGCTCATTTCACGAAGCTACGTTGTGGGGTATTTTGTGAATTTTTTGGAGATTCTGGGTAAATTTGGGAAGAGATAATTTTTCTCAAAGGATTAGTTAATTTACGGAAATAGGAAATATTGAAAATTTAATGAAGGTTTTAAAATTGGAATTTGAAGCTAGAAATTAGTAGACGCTGCCCTTTTGAGGGTGTCAACTGTCTGGTGGTGTTTCAAAACTTTTTTTTTTTTTTGCATTTCAATCCGTTCTTTAAACTCCTTAAACTTTCACTTCAATTCACGTTATTTCCCACCTTAAGACCCACGGGGGAAGGGGGGAGGGAGTGACTTACTTAATGGGGTGTTTAGTAAGAGGGGGAGCTTGAGCAGTGCCGACAGCAAAGACAGGAAAGCGTCGAATCGAGATGAGGGCGATGAGGAACTGGAAGGTAACGAAGAGAAGTTGAAGAACATGAAAAAAACTGGAATACTTTAGCAAGGACCATCGTCGCAAAATAGAAGAGCCGGATCCTGTAATAGATATAACCAGCTATAAAATTGTAAACTAAAACCGGTAACAAAACAAGCAAGGCTGGTTACACGGCGAGGAAAATAATTATATTCCTCGCTGTGTAACCAGCCTTGCTTGTTTTTTGTTTTGTTTTGTTTTTTTACCGTTTTTTTGAAGGACATGAAGTTGGAGGTCATGCAGCCGAAGATTAAGAACACGTTAGTGCGTTCCGAGCTTCCATCACGTGGATAAATCTTGCTTTGATCATTGCACATGAAGCGCGACGCTCGTGATTTTTATTCTACGTAATTTGATTGTTAAGGAGAAGGTGGGAAGGAAAGGGGGGGGGGGGGGTTAAAAGAGAGGGGAGGCTTGTTATAGATAGAGGGGGTTTATTTGAAAAGGGGGGGGGGAGGTTAATAGAGGATGTACGGTAATTTTTTTTTTGAATATCATATCAAATGCAATTGAAATGCATCGTTAATGCGATGTTAACCTAAAACGGAATACAGATTCCGTGGGTATTAAGAAAAAAATTATTTTCACTTTTTGGTGAAAAATTAAAACATTTTGATATGCTGGCGTTTCGAGGGAGGGGGGGGGGGGGGGGTGTATGGCCTTTGCAGATTGTCAGTGGGAGCAACTGACCAAAACAAATCGTGACTGCAACGTTCGCGTGTGTTTTCCCTCTAAAGCTGTATGAGCACCAGAGTTAACTGAGCCTCTTAATTGTTGTTTTGCTTACCCCTTCAGATTTTGAGTTTACGGATTTAATCAATTTTATTCCCTGTGCGAGGTGAGAATCCCATTAAGGCCTACTGGCAGAAACCTCACAAGCCGGGAAAACTCTTCTTTCGTGATTGGAAGATTTATCTTTCCGGTCTGGAAGTAAATCGCTTGAAAGCTAATCGCATCCAATTAGGTTTTTATGGGACGTAAAGTGGACTCCGACCCCTATCTGTGGACCTGCCGATCTGGTGACATGGCTATGTGTAGAATTCTTTGCATTATTTCACCTCCGTCTCAGTCCCTCTCAGGATGAGGTTGGTTTTTTTGGAAAAAAAAATAGCTGTTTCGCTGCTTCATAGTTTACCTCTAGTTTCCGGTATATTCATCGGAGTCGCAGAAAAAAAAATGACGGTCTGGTCGTGTCGCGAAGTTTCAAATCAACCATCCAGTTCCCATTGTTGACGATTGTCTGCCATGACTTGAGCTCTTTTCTTGACTGATTCGCTTCTGACTCAACTTTTAAAGATGTTTCCACTTAAATTACCAAGTGGTTGAAAACTTCCCAGACATACCATCACCACTTACAGTTTCAATTTACCGCCGGGAATTGTAGACGTGGCGATCCTTGCCCCGGGAAATTCCCCAGGGGAACGCACTTTCGATATTAGTCATACAATCATTTAAAATTTCTTTTGACTCCCAGAAGCAATAGAAGTATTCATCAAATTTTAATTAACTTCGTAAGCCTCAAACTGGGTTCGTTTGTTTATTACCGCAAGATCAGCTTTTCCGTTGAAGTGCAAAAATTAAATATAATAATGTGTGACATGAAAATACCAGAACGCGTGACATTTCCGGTCACGCGTATTCTCACCAGATTGTTCTCAAGTAAATAATACTATTTCTGAAGGCCGCCAAAGATATGATTACGCAGTAATCTTACTTCGTAAGTGCTTGTTAATCTTGCAGGAGATTTTACTCATAATTAAGAAGCAGCATCGCCCGTTTTACCATGTTTTGATTGAAAGATACCACAGATTTGCCACCCACTTCCGGCCTTGTTCAATATTCTTCTTAGCCTTAGAATTATGCAAGCGAGACTGGATTGAAAACCCATTGAATCATCTCAGTCAAAACTATGGTGTGATCTTCACAACAGTAATGGTGAAATGCGTCATACATGGGCATAATCTGTTCCTGCAAGAGCGACAGATCTTGCCGAACTGAAAGCATTCTCAAGATTGATCATGGATCCATTGAATTTTCTAGAATATCGCGTGTCCCTGGGTAAGTAATAACGATACATAAATTCATCTGGACCCATCTGTAGCAGGCCTGCATCTGTAGCGTCTTGGATGGACTCGTTGGCAATCAGCCATAAGTTTGTAAACATTAATATATGTTTTTCGGCATGTTTTCTATATAGCAGTCAAATCAGGTCAAAAGGAACTTTTATCCCGAGATACAAAGACCAAAGTTTTCCCCTGGGTTTTCTCTGAGCCAAGATGAAATCCCGTTCGGTTTATCTTTCTCTTTTGTGACCAGCGGCTTCACAACTAAATTACGTAATATGGGGTGACGTTTGCTGCTGGAAGTGCTATTGCCGAGTTAATCACCTCCAAGTGATATATCGCTAAGAAACGTAACTGAATTTCGTCCCTGGATACTTTATAACACACTCTGTTGTTGTTTTCTATTCTTCAAGATCCCCTGTCATTCGGGTCCGGCTCGAAGTACCTTCGTATCACGTGATCATGTCTCGCTCCGCCAACGAAGATTTTGCCATTGTGGATATTCCGTCTGAAAATGTGACTATGCCCGACGGACAAGTTTGCCCCGACCATTTTAGAGGATGGCTGTTGAAGTGGACGAATTACATCAAAGGATATCAGAAACGATGGTTTGTCCTTTCAAATGGACTTTTGTCTTATTACAGGTATTAAAAATATTGTCGCCTATGTGGATTTCAAAATGGCGGAGTGTCATGTGAACATTGTAGGAGTTTCCGTTCTTTGTTGGTAAAAGTTACCTACTTTTTGTATTTTAGGAGCCAAGCCGAGATGGCTCACACTTGTCGAGGGACGATAAACCTTGCTGGTGCTTTCATCGACTCGGAAGATTCGTGTAGCTTCGTTATTTCCAATGGAGGAGCACAAGTTTTCTACATGCGCGCAAGCTCGGAAGTGGAGAGGCAAAGATGGGTGACGGCTTTGGAGCTGGCAAAAGCGAAGGCTATCAAGATGCTTGAATCAGGTTTGTTTCTTGTCATTTTCTTCCATAAAGCTTACATCAAAGGGTCAATTGTACTTTTAACAAGGTGAGTAATTTTTACAAGCTGTAAACTCGAGGTTCCACTTCCCTCCTAGAATTGTTTTACTACCATCGCAAGTTAATCGGGAAATAGACTTTCAGTTTTTTGGTTGCTTTTACACTTGCAATTAATATGTGCATTAACCAAGCGTGAACCCTGTGAATAAGTGGGTGCAAATTTTAAACCAAAACTTGTTATCCATGCATGTTTGTGGTCATCTATATTTTATGCCTTGCCCTTTCGTGCATGTTATTAAATTTTCCTCAGCGATATTGAATTAAGCTTAATATAGGCGCCTCCATTTCTCAGGTGAGAAAAATTAACGTAATTTACATTACATTTTGCGTGTTATCGTCTCACTTCTTGAAATATTTCCAAGTCGTATGACATTTATTTCATATGTAACGTTGCACATGTACGATAGGTCAAAGTATGGACTTAAAAATTGCGTTGATCATTAGCCCAGCAAGCATGATTTAACTTAAGGTCCATCGTCACCCTTGATCCAACGCGGTCGTTTGTTTTTGTTTTGAAATAGCACCATTGTTAAATGATTGGTCAATTATTTTAATCTGGCTTTTGATCTGGTTCATCGCACCGAGTTATCACTTGTGCCCAGTTTGGCAAAGCAAATGGCTACAAATTCAACTTGCATATTTCTTCATTAGAACCGTGAACAATCCGTTCACAGGTTTAAAATCAAAACAGCAAAGTATTGAATGATCCGTTATTGCTAAAACTTGCTGATTATGTGGCGAGGATGGTGACAAAATATCCACAAGAAAACATTTATTGTCGGCAGCTCCTGTTGTTGGGTAATGGTTTCTAATTTGCAGTAAGAAAAATACTCGTACGTTCCCATTCAAATTATCCTGTCCTTTTGGGTCATCCATGGACTATTCTTGCTTTGTAAGGTCGTCAAAACTCAACATTGCAAAGTCGGGGGGGGGGGGGGGGAGGGGGGTGAGAGCTGTGAAACATTTGACCAAAATTGTAGTTGTTGCCAGGATCCTCATAATGACTTTTGCCAAGAATTCAACTCTAAACAAAAGAAATAAAATCACGAACTAAATGCACGAACTTCATTTCTGAGACCATTCCCAGATTGCATAGGTCATTTTGGAGTTGCATGAGGAACTGGGGTGAGTTTCAAATTTTAAGCAATGTGTGTTTGCAGAAAATATACATACCCCTACCACGGAG
>JAEMWC010001115.1:0-52500 GCA_016490735.1 Pachyseris speciosa | reverse complement strand
AACTAGCTAAGTATTAAAATTAGTTTTTCTTTACAATTTATTTTCCTTTCTTTCAGAAAAATCGTTATTTTCCCATCTCTATAAAATGCTTTGCTTGTAAGCTCAGATGGCTAGAAATTGTCAGGGTATTAACTAGTCTCTTAGCAACTAATGTAATTTCTTGCCTTATTTCATCCAATCAACAACTGGGGAATTCTAAAAGTGCTAACTTGTGTGATGTATTTTGTGCTGGTACCAGAAATTTTAATAAGTAAACCAGTTCCATTTGTTTTCTATGTTAAATTCATATAGATGATTTAGATCTTCACTAGAATTGTTGAAGGGGCGAAAGATAACCTAGGAAACCGAGTCTCATTAAATTCAAGGCAAGTTTGATTAGCATACTGTAATGTCAGAGGATTTTCATTTGCATATAATCCTAGTAGGGAATTTGTGATCTGTCATATTAATGCAGTTGGCTTAACTTGGCTGGATTCTGGTAGAGATGTGGTTTTGCTGTTAACAGGCAGTAGAATTTCATACAAACATATAAATCTCCTTGATGCTAGGGGCTGGTTTTTCAACAAATGACCACCATGATGTCACAGTGTCATTGATTTCATGGTGAATACTCAAGCAACTGACATGGTTGTTTGGCTCATCTATGGTTCAGGCAACTGTTGGCACTTGAAATGCAACAACCGTTCATATTTTCTCACTGGTTGGCACAAAGGGTGTAACATTAGTCCTTGAAGAGTAACATTTCAGGCCAAGAACACCAGTAATTTAAACATCAGTTGTTATCATCATTTCTTGCTATCTTTCTCCTCGGTTAGAGATGTTGTTTTTCAAGGAAGGTGCGTTTTGTCATGTTGTTTTTCCACTAAGGTCAATAAATAATAGATAGGTTGTCCCTAAACTCATTGTTATGGTTGTCATATTTTGTGTGGAGGCCATTTTGTTGTGGTTCTCCTCCAGTTTTTGTGTTCATGTTAGAATCCATTTTAGCAGGTACCAGCAAACAACTAGGATTCACACCAATGCAGATGTTGTGCTAAATACTCCCTGTAGCTTTCATTTCTACCATCAAATAATTTCTTAATTTCATCCTTGTGTTTGCCAGTTTATGGCTCTTGTTTCATTTTCCCTGGCATGTGGTAGGTTTATTTTGTGGAACAGACATGCAAATGTATGGAAATTTCATCCTTAATTAAAAAAAAAAAACTGGACCACTCTGGACAGAGATTTTCAGAATTTTTACCCTTAAAAGTTCCATCTTTTTGAAATTGTTCAGCTATACTTATTCATGTGACCAAAAAGGGAGTAGTGCTCGAGGAGTTTTCTATTTGGAAAAAATGTGAACAGCAAGGATGGATTACTCCTTGCATAATCTAGAATAAAATTTTCAATGTTTTTGTTGAGATTGTTCAGAGTAAAGTCACAGAATACAAGTATTTTGGTCACACACAGAAGCAATGGAGGAGAAAAGCTTGAAGCAAAATGTCCTTTGTCCTTTAAAGATGACATGTTCGGTAATATTTGGCCTACCTATTTTATAGAGACAACTAAGTTAGGTACATACATTTTGTCTGACAAATATTTGCTTCTTGAACATTAGATTAAAATGGATAAAATATAATTATGGTGCTCTAACCTTGGAAGCACTTTTGCTCTTCATTTATCTCCCTCAAAATTAAGACAGTAGTTCTGCAAGAGTCATCTGTCTTGTAAAATTATGAAATCATATGGTTTACGGAAATCATTGATTTCAAGTAAATAATTATTGTACATATATCTGCACATGGTATTTATAACCTTTCTTGTCCTTAAGACTAAAATTTTTTTCTTTGATGTGTCAGAAGCTGAGCTTGACAATTCAGCACTTAAAATGTGGCAGTAGTTTGAGTCAATGTTGTTGACAATGTTCACTTTTGCATTAACATACAGTTATTGTCATCTTGTTTACTTTTTCTTGTTTGTTCTCGAACTGTGGATGTCCCTTATTTGCAGGGGGTCCCACTGAAAACCACTCCTTGTGATGTGGGCTGTCACTTTTTCAGGTTATTGTATTGAATACATGTAATCTTTGCAATGCCAACACCTTTTTCATTGCATTGATGGACATAAGCATTCTGTTATTGGGAAACACTCGAGGGACGTACACAATCAGATAACTAAAAATCTATGCGACCAATTTACCATTCTAAACTATTGCCATGGAAAGCTGGATTGTTTGGTCAACTGAACACTCCATCTGACTCTATTAAAGCAAAACTATTGACAGTTATTACCCTCTGCTCATCTCATTTTACTGTTTAATCATATGCAAGTAAACTTTCGCAAGTATTTTATTTTGTAGCGAACCTTCATAATCAGTCTTATAAACTGTGAGAATTTGAGAATGACATGGAATCATCAAAATGTCATTCATCATTGCTGTCACTGATTTTTATTCTTAATTGTTTATCGAAAACCTCAGTTATTAGAAATATTGTTATTATTATTATTATTGTTATCATTACTGGTATTTTATTAGTAGAGAAATTCAAATTATATGCCTGTTTTAATTTCAGATGAAGAAGATGATTCAAACGGCGATCAAGCTGAGAACATCAAGCCACTAAACACCAAGCTTGATGACTTGCAGACTTGTAATGATCTTGTAGGCAAGCATGGGTCTGCTTTACAGCGTGCCATTGTTGAGCTGCAGGAAGTTGAAGACAATCCTACACTCTTCACTAAGCTAAAGTTTGTGAATGAGAAGGCAACTCTTTTTCGGATAACTGCAAATGCCATGATCAGTGTAAGTACAAGATTATTTCTCTTTCTAACTGCCACAGACAACTTCCAATGATGTTCTTCTACAGTAAGGCCAGAATTTCTTTCTTGGTATTAGGGCTTTTAATAAGTTATTATTAACAGAATATATCAAGAAATCAACTGATAATTTTCTAAAAAGATGAAAGTAACCAATTCAGACTTAATTATGTACATGTACACTGTACCATAACCTTTTTTATCATAGACTACGAGTAGTCCCTCTTTCGCTTAGTCCATCGTGTGTGATGCGCTTAGTCCGCTTTGCGTGACACAAAATGGCCACGCAAGATCCTGGGGGTGAGTAGCACGCGCTACTTGCCCCCAGGATCTCGCGCGGCCATTTTGTGTCACACAAAGCGGACTAAGCGCATCACGCACGACGGACTAAGCGAAAGAGGGACTACTCGTAGTCTATTTTTATCATGAAAAACAAAATTCCTGAGTACCAGTAAATTTTTAACAAGAAAGTGCATTTTTTTAAACTTGTTTAAGATGCCGTAAAAACGCATGTATAAGCCGGACTTGTAGATAAGCCGCACCCGCAAATTTCAATCATGATTTTGAGAAAAAAATCAAATGTTGAAAAAAGTACTCAGGCAAAAGCGTTGTCTGTTTGTTCCCAGTTGTCCGTGATAAAACATGATAAACTTGCCAAATTGTCATGCTGTGTATTTGTAGCGATCTTAAGAAGTTAATCAACTCTTAAGATACCTTTTCAAAGCTTAAATTTAATTGATTTCCCTAAGTCTTTGAACTGAGAACAGTTGTCTCCATTGTTAAAGCCCACATTCCAAATGAAAACAATGAAATTTGAAGGAAAATGAAGCACAGGAGAACGATCCAAAACATTTGTATTGTAACCACGTGGTGATTTACAGAGGGAACTCTGGGCCAAGTCACATAGTTTCACCAACATGGAAAGGTTTGCTTTCCCATCAGCTGTGCGTGGATATCATGTTTATAAAGGCGTTTGAAACCCATTGATAAATGAGAGTTTCAAGGGCAATGAAATGGTTGGCCATTTGCCTTACAAGTTCTCCTGAATAGCGTGGTATTTTTTTGCATGTGGTGGAGAGATCAGTGTTGAAGTGATTGGTTGAAATGACATTGTAAGGAGCTTTGCAGACATATGGAGATTCCATGCCAGTTAAGGCTGGTTTTCACTAGAGCATAAGTACAAGCACAAGCATAAACATAAGTATAAGCATAAGCAGAAACCTAAGAAGAACAAACCTTTTATTTGTCTTGTACTGTTTTCACTAGTAACGTACTCGACATAAGCATAAGCATAAGCATAAGCATAAGCACAAGAAAAACAAACAGTTCCGTTTTTCTTGTGCTTATGTTTATGCTTATGTCGAGTGTGTTACTAGTGAAAACAGCACAAGACAAATAAGTGGGTTGGTTCTTCTTAAGTTTCTGCTTACACTTATGTTTATGCCACAGCTGTTTTCACTTGTGCTTATGCTTATGCTCTAGTGAAAACCAGCCTTTAGAGTTTAGCTTCTCAAGTGAAGTGCAAATCAAACACTTGAAACAACACTTGAAGATACATGTATAAATGGATCCTTTAGGAGCCACCATTTCAGCTGAAAGCAATGATCAACAAAAGGTGTCAATATGTTAAACCTTAATTTACTGAAGGTTTTTAGTGCTATTTGTGACCCCATACAAGCCAGTTTACTCCCTCTCAAAGCAGTGGTCTTGTATATAAGCGGCACCCATGATTTTGAGCCCAAAATTTTGACAAAAAGATGCGGCTTATACACAAGTTTTTATGGTACCACTACATTTTTTGGCCACTGTAAAGTAACAAATTGTATTTAAAGTTTCCTTGCATGTGTTTACCCCAGGCTTGTGCAGAATTCTTGGAACTTGCTCAGACACAAGAAAAGAAGTGGCAGAAGAGTCTACAGTTAGAGCGCCAGCGAAGAATTACCCTTGAGGAAACTGTAGAAACTTTAGCCAAACAGCACAACACACTTGAAAGGGCATGCCGCAAAAGCACAGGTGCAAACTTGGCTGATATGCCTGGTGCTGAACCGGGTCGTGATAGTGATGAGGAAGAAGAATTAGAAGATGAAGAAGAGGATGATGAGAATGCTGAATTCTTTGATGCTATAGCGGAGCATCCAGAGGGATTCACCATATCAGTGAGCAAGAGTCGTGAGAGTTTGCAAAGTTCAAGCTCTGAGCATAGTATGGAGTTGGAAAATGCCAAACCTTTGTTATCTAGAACATTATCTGGGAATTCGGGTACTGGTAAACAAGAGGTTGTCGGAGATGTTAGTGCTTCTGAAACTTCTGATGAAGTGGTGTTTGATGCACATAGAGTGGCTTCTGTTGATGATGAGACCAATGGAAGTTGTAGTAGCCACATTGTCACAGTTCCTTTCACTGTGCGAGGTTCATTTGGATTAAATGTTACGGTTGGTATTGATTCCTTTGTTGTGTTTGCATTTTTCAAATTATGTGCATCGCCAGGAACCCCCCATATTGGTGCACAAGTACATTTTATTTAATTTTTAATGGCTTCTTGTTAATGTGTTCTAGAACACAAAAAGAAAGATATCAAGCTATTTCTCACAGAGGTAGTTACAAACTTTAATAGTGTTGATACTTGGCTCTTTTTCTTCAGCACATAGAGAAGAACTTGAAAAGTTGGTCCAGTTTTTTCAAGTTCCAGTCCTTTCCATTCATATTGAAGGAGGCTCATTTATAATTTTAATAAAGTTGTATTATTTTTAAACAAAACTGAAGTATTATTTGTGGGTTTTCTCTGCTTCCGATGTCTTTTATCTTTGGAAAGTACTATCAAAAATGCATGACTTCACCCCTTTAATCTAATTAAAATGTACTCAATTTTAATTGTGTATTGATAATTTGTTCACTTTAGCAATCTATAGACAAGCTTGTGAAAAAGCATTACAGAAAGAAGATACCAGACAAACCTGATATTAGCATTAACCTTTGGAGCATAATGAAGAACTGTATAGGGAAAGAGTTATCCAAAATACCCATGCCGGTAAGTATCTGGAGCCTTCCCAGTTACCTAATAATGCCTTTAATAAAATTGATTTAATTTGTTTACCGCATATACATGTCTAGAATTTGAATATTTCATGTCAGAGTTTTGATTTACACTATTATTAATTTTTGTACTTATGCAAGGATTAAGGCTAGGTAGCATGCATCTCACTGGCTTGCTATTCTCATTTTGCGATTTTTATATTTTTTTATGCCATTTAAGAGTTTTAAAATTTATCCCATGAGATAACATAACTCTTAGACAAAAAATGTGGATGACTAAAACTTGAAACTCACTGTAACACAGAAGGCAAAGCTTTTAGAACAAGAAATAGGGGCACATTACAGATTTGAGTTATATTTTTATGCATGTATTTTATCTGGGCCTGTTGTTTTTCACTGCCTTCTCGTTTCATTGTTCTATTACCCTTCGGTGGCCTTCACTTAAGTTTGAAAGTTTTTAAGCAAAGTGTTGAGTAGAGTGCTAACTTCTAATGAGATTTGGAACAAGTGGGATTAGTTCTGGCCAAATACATTCTGTCTTTCTCATTTGAGATTCTTTCATGAGAAAGCTTCCCTTGGCATCATTTGGCTGCCAGAAATATCCGTTGTCATGAATGCTGATGAAATCACAAAGGGCACGAGGAAACATGGTACACTGAGACGGGGGTGCGGGGTGTGGTAGGCAAAGGGACTCAAGGGGTTAATAAGAGTACAGTTGGACCTCAATTATCTGGATTTTTCAATTATCCAGACTTGCTTAGCTGGTCCCAGTTTTTATAAATATTAATTAGCCATATTTAAGATCCACAGCAAAACTTTTCCCCTTCGAATTAAGTAATGAAACCCCAGTTCAAACTGAATTTGTTTCACTTCAAAACACAAAATCACACGTTTTGAGCTCACACACGCCATACTACTGCAATGCATTTTACTGAGCTCTGATTTACTCAGGTGTTCTTTGTTTCTAAGTGAAATGTCATGCTCTACCTGTTCAGTCATTCAGTTTTATTTTTGGTTCACTAGTATTCATATTTTCGATTATCTGGACTCTTGATTATCCGGACTGTTCAGCTCAGTCTCCAAGAGTCCAGATAATCGAGGTTCAACTGTAACATTTTTGTATACTTTTAGGTTAATTTCAATGAGCCCATCTCTATGCTTCAAAGACTGACAGAAGAGTTAGAATATGCACATCTTTTGGACAAAGCAGCCTGCTGCGAGTCCTCCACAGAGCAACTGTGCTATGTTGCGGCATTCACAGTCTCCTCATACTCCACCACTGCCACAAGGGTGGCAAAACCATTCAACCCTTTGCTTGGTGAAACGTTTGAATTTGACAGAACAGAAGATTTAGGATGGCGGTCGCTTGCTGAGCAGGTAAAATAAAAGTTTTGAAAGTGAAAGCTATTATTAAAATTGAGTTTTGTGTTGAGCTGAGAAAGTTAGAACTTTGCCACATAGATTCAGTTTTAGTCATTTCGCTATATATATATACAGTACCGGTTAAAGGTAAGTTGACAGTCTCGACTCGATCCTCGCGAGAATCAAGTATCGAGGATCGAGTCGAGAATCGAGACTCGATTCACTCGAAACTCAACTCGATCCTCGTTACTCGATTCTCGCAGGAAGCACTCTATTGTTATTCATGGAGTACGCGATTCATCGAGTACGCGATTCGACTTGCCGAGTTCTTGAGGAAAGAACGCAGTTGTTCTGTATGGACACTTATGTAGACACTACAACAATTTCCGTTCGAACAACGCAACGAATTCAAGCTAAAGGACAGCGCGGTGACAAATACTGTCAAAAGTCATTTAGGTTTTGAGGATGCGGTGTACTTCTCGAGGAAATATCGCATACTGCATAAAAAAAAAGCAAGGTCAAAAGACATTCAGTTTCCTTCCAAGTCACGGCGTTGTGCTTTTCTACATAAAAATTCCGATGCTCAATTTTAAACTGTTCATATGGCCGCTCGTTCATAAGCGCAACGAATCAAGATCGCTGCGGTTCATCGCGGACACTTTCATCAAAAGTGATCAAAATTTCGAGGAAGTGGGCTATTTGTCGACGAAAATGCACAGTGTACAAGTAGGCGAATAGTGTAGTCGCTAGCCAGTAGCCGCTTGGCAAGCGTAAGGAATTCAAGGCTGGCGCGATTGATCGAACAAGTTTCGCCACCCCGCGCTCATCGACCACGAGGACGCAAACAAGACATGGTAGCTTATCGTATGCACGAGGCCAACTTCGAAAATCGCTCATCGCCTTTGAAATAAAAAAATTGACAAACGTTCAATGGAACACTAGTAAAACTCCGAGGAAACATCCGAAGTGAAATACGTGTATAATTTGGATGGAAACGTCGCCGAGATGATCTTCACTCCGGCCAAAATAGCGCAAAGTAAACAGTGAATAAAAATAGACTTGACAGACACCGCGCGTGAGAACAGAAAATTTGCATACCATAACGAATTAGACACATTTGTGTTTCAAGTTTGGAGGAGTTACATTGTAAAATTTATTCCTTAGAACGGTCGAAGAAAATCCTGTTTCAATGAAATAAAGTTACGAACGAGCACCATTAGTGAACACATGTATTGACACGTACGCGTATCGAATTTCATCTTAAAATTATGCGTGTCTGTGACAAAAACATGCAACGCTCAGTCGGCCAAGTTTTACTCATCGAGCATCTGTTACTTATTGGGAGATATTGTAGTGGCGTGGTCAGTCCTTGGCCATTCTGTTCTTTCTCAAGCGTTGATTTCTGCGAATCTGCCCATCCGTCAAAGAGGTTGAATCACATTTAGAAACATATCGCGTACTGAACGACTACTCTTGCATCGTTTACGTTCCTTCGAGTAGCTGGAGTTGCTTTTCAAGATGTCATCCCCAATTTGCTCGAGAGGTCTATCGAGTGATCAGCCAAGTGACAAGCTCATTATCTCTGATCTTGCGAGACGCGATCCTCGACTCGATTCTCGATGGCTGAGCCTCGATCCTCGATGCTCGAAACTCGCAGGAATCGAGTATCGAGGATCGAGTCGAGAATCGAGACTCGAAAGAGACTGTCAACTTACCTTTAACCGGTACTGTATATATATATATATATATATATATATATAATTCTGTATATGAGGGAAACCCTAACCCTGTACACCCCAAATGATCATATTTTAATTGAATAAATGTTTGAAAGAAAATTTGCCCTGAGCGGGATTTGAACCCACGTCCACCCGTATACTAGTCGGGTGTGATGACCACTACACTATCAGGACAACCATGCTGGCAACACGGCAATCGAAGATGTGATTTACGTGATCGAAGACGTGGCATCCCGGGAAATTTTACTTTCTTAGGTGACAAGGCAGGGGAAGCCTATAACTCCATTTGAAACCCAACTAAGGATCAATTACTGATACACGACCGAAGTCAACTTAGCGGATGACAAAGGAGGATCCAATTACGGATACAGGCTTATTTCAATTAATTAAATTCTGTATATGAGGGAAACCCTAACGCTGTACACCCCAAATAATCATATTTCGTCGTGTATCAGTAATTGATCCTTAGTTGGGTTTCAAATGGAGTTATAGGCTTCCCCTGCCTTGTCACCTAAGAAAGTAAAATTTCCTGGGATGCCACGTCTTCGATCACGTAAATCACATCTTCGATTGCCGTGTTGCCAGCATGGTTGTCCTGATAGTGTAGTGGTCATCACACCCGACTAGTAACGGGGGGACGTGGGTTCAAATCCCGCTCAGGGCAAATTTTCTTTCAAACATTTATTCAATTAAAATATGATTATTTGGGGTGTACAGGGTTAGGGTTTCCCTCATATACAGAATTTAATTAATTGAAATAAGCCTGTATCCGTAATTGGATCCTCCTTTGTCATCCCCTAAGTTGACTTCGGTCGTGTATCAGTAATTGATCCTTAGTTGGGTTTCAAATGGAGTTATAGGCTTCCCCTGCCTTGTCACCTAAGAAAGTAAAATTTCCCGGGATGCCACGTCTTCGATCACGTAAATCACATCTTCGATTGCCGTGTTGCCAGCATGGTTGTCCTGATAGTGTAGTGGTCATCACACCCGACTAGTATACAGAGGGATGTGGGTTCAAATCCCGCTCAGGGCAAATTTTCTTTCAAACATTTATTCAATGAAAAAAAAAAAATATATATATATATATATAAATATATATATATATATAATATGTATACACATACATACATGTAAGGAGTTATGGATTTTTTTGACAACCTTCTTTTGACTCTAAGAAAGTGATTCTCATTGTATGCAATAGGTCTAGTAATGTCAATTAAAAAACTGAAAGTGTTGTTCAGGCCTTGGGGATGCATTCATTCCCTCTTGATTGTTATGCATGTCAAAAGAACTGCATACTGACAACATCACCTTCAGAGGTCTTTAACGAACCAAATGTAGTTGTTAATGATGCCACTTTTTTTGTTTTATTAAAGTGATTTATTGGTATTTACAAACAGCATTTACAATTTGTAGGTTGAGCATAGTTTTACAATGTACATACTGTTGCAGTGAGAGGACTTACACCTCACAGATATCATACAGTTGAACATGATTCTTTATGCGGACACCTCCCATAACTGGACACTTCTCAATAAGTGGACACCAGCAAAACACGCACCCATTGATTCCTACATTTATAATCTCCTGTAAGTGGACAGACGCTCGCGGTCTTCCCAAGGGTGCCTGTAAATGAGAGGATTGGCATACCCCTTTGTAACAGTGGATGGCGCAGTGGTGAGAGCATTCGCCTTCCACCAGTGTGGCCCGGGTTTGATTCCCAGACTCTATATCATGTGTGTTGAGTTTGTTGTTGGTTCTCTTCTCTGCCCCAAGAGGTTTTTCTCTAGGTACTCTGGTTTTCCCCTCTCCTCAAAAACCAACACTTCTAAATTCCAATTCAATCTGGAATGTTGAGACATTTAATGCATGAGCCCCAGGCTTAAATAAATTGATTTGATTTGACCCATGTCAATTTGATTCCTCAGTGGTGATTAGGCATCACAACAGCATGAATTTGTAAATTTTGACTCCTGTGAACTAAATTGCAGGTGAGCCATCATCCGCCCGCATCAGCCCTTCATGCTGAGCATAAGGACTGGATCTTCTGGCAGGAATTCACGGTCACCAGCAAATTCCGTGGCAAATACCTTCAGATTATACCGCATGGCACTGCCCATCTCAAGTTTACAAGGACTGGCAATCATTACACATGGAAGAAAGTCACCACTACAGTTCACAATATCATTGTTGGAAAGCTGTGGATTGATCAGGTCTGATCAGATTTCCTGAGATAATATGGGTAGTTAATTTTGTTTTATGGGAATCTTGAACCCTGGATGAAAAGGAGAGAACTGGGAGAAAGGGCTGGAAGTGCCACTGTCTCATAATCACTGTTCAAGTCAAAGAAATTTTAATATTTCAGAGTTTTCCAAACAATCCATCGGCCTTCACATCCAACAGCAATTTTTCCATTTGCAACTCTTCTTTTCCTTGGGTAAATTCTGAAATTAAGCTTTTTCCAAAGAGCCAAGTGTCCACGAAAGAGTTTTTGAGTGAATAAACTTGAAATTTCACTACAACATTGTTGTAATCTGCTTGCATAATATATGTAGCTTGAACATTCAGCAGCAAAGTAAACGTGCTCAGATTGTGGTAGGCAGTGGTTTCCAACACAAAGTACTCTTACTATTTAAGACAACACATTCCGTCTTCATATCCCATTTTGCATCTCAAATTGCTAGAATTTCAAATTTTTCCAGGGGAGCATGCCCCTCGGATCCCCCTAGCAACTCCTACTCAACACAATGCAACTCCTACTTTCAAAAGTTGTGAAAAACACTGATATTTACTCAGATGGTTTCACTCAGAAGCTGGAGTGTAATGTGGTAGCTAAGAAGCAGTTTGAGTTTGAATTGGCTAGCTAGCATCTAAACCAAGGGAAATTATGTTTTGAAATGGTAGAGGTTTTAACTTAGATATTAGAAAATCTGCATTGTTGTTTGGGGTTAAGGCTTGGGAAGTTCCCATCATATTTTGGATTTGAGCAGGCTACTCTGATAGAACAACACTGTAATGAATACAGTGGAACAGACACCCGCTTAATACAGACATGCTCTGATAACAGAAGTTTTCTTTGTCCCAGCAACTAAAAAAGGTCATACATTTTCTGTTAAGGTGATTCCTTACAATTGCATGGCGCATCCTTACTGCACATAATTTATGGCGCCATTTAGCGTGCGCACAAGCACGCGCACAAGCATGTGCACATTAGAAACATGGCATATTTGCCTTGAGATTTGAGCTTTGTCAGCTTTAATTTTCCCGTTGTGGTCGTGTTGCAAAGAAACGAGCATGGTGACCCCCTTTTTTATCTCATAATTTCAATGAGGACAGTATCCTCAATAACTGAGAAAAAAATTAGCAGAAATCTATGGCTACTTTTTTGGCAAATGAAATAAATTCTACAGAGGGAGATATAATGGGACCAACAGCGCATGTCCATATTATGTTTCCTTTAAAGGATAAAAAATGCAGGGTATTTGAAGACATTTTTTTCTGGGACATAGGTGAATAAACAATCAAAGAAAGTCAAACTCTGTGTGATATAACATGCTGCATTGAAAAATAATCGAGCTCATTTGTTGCGCACAGAGATTACCAAAAGTCACCTAAATAACCGCATTTGTCAGCATTGTGGCATGAAAACAAACACGGTGACCCCCTCTTTTTATTTCTTTTTTAATATCTCCTTGTCCTGTAACAACAGCATACCAAGTTTCATCGGAAATCTATGGCAGGTTCTTTTACTAGGGAATCACATTAAATTATCCTGCTTCATACAGACAACGGATAATGTGGACACTTTGGCATTTCCCTTTGGTGTCCATATTAACAGGTTGTATACCACAGCAACTTGAATCTGAGGGCTGGTTTTGCATAATTATCCTTTTGTCAAAAAATAGTGGCAGTCTTGAAAGTAAATTCTTAGTTGAAAAATTAATGGTGAGCAGTTATTAAAACTGATTCTGAGATGGGGATTTAGATGAAACATCTCTGTCATCTGTAGACACTTTTTCTCATTTTGATTAAGAAGAATCAAGAAGCACTTGTATAAAAATGTTATGTTTGTTTTCTTTAGTCTGGTGAAATGGACATAGAAAATCATGTAACAAAAGATGTTTGCCATCTGAAGTATGATGCATATAATTATTTTGGAAGAGATACTCCCAGAAAGGTATGTGTAATTAGCATTTGTTTTGATAGGGAGCTATTTTGTAGAGAGCCTGTGGATAATAATAGAAGTAGCATGTCATTAGCTCATGTACTGCTACACCTATTTATTTTGACCAAGGCCTTCTCACACGTAGTCCTTCTATTTTCTTACATATTTAAACCTTTATAAATTCTCGCTATTGTACAACATTGGCCTGAAAATTGGTTTTCTTGCTAACTTAAATACGCTCTTTCCATTTCTGGAAACCATAGCTGCAGCTGAGAGTTTTGTTGCGATAAGTGGTCATGTGACCAACTGTTGCAAAAGGCCTATTAGCCCACAAAAACTTGAGGAACCTACTCAAACAAGTAGCCCATCCTTGACTTATTTCTTTTGTATCTGTTCAAATGTGCAAGAAAAGAAGCCAGTGATGTTTTGCTAATTAAATACTTGGTCTTGGAGGGGTTGGGTGTGGTAGTTGGGGCTTGTGGCTGGGTTGTGGGTAGGGAAGGCTTATGGGGTGTTCTACCAACCTGGCTTTGGGTTGGTGGTACCAGCATCCAGGTTCCTGAGCAACCAACTTCCATTTGCGACGCAGGTGTTAATTACCAAAAAAATATTGAAAGTTGGCAAACACCTGACAGCTAATCAGATTTCAGGGCTTACAGGGGGCTATGATTTGCAAATTTTGTGACTTCTTTTTTATGCAGATTTTGCGAATCAGCTCTGTGTACAGGAACACCTGTTGAGTAAAGTGTACAATACTTTGTGTTTCAGGTGACAGGAGTAGTTACAGATTGTCACAAGGTTGTTAGATATGTGCTCTCTGGAACTTGGGATAACAAGATTGACGGAGCTAAAGTTGTGTACACAAGATCTCCTTCCTCTGCTATTAAACAGCCCCCATCCACCCCTCATAAGAGCCAAGCCCAAACCATGCCTCCTGTCTCACTATGGAAGACAAATCCTACACTGTAAGTTTGATGGGATCAGAAATTCTTCTGCCCTAAGGAAGCAAAAATAAACAAATAAATGAATAAATTATAAAATAATAGAAAATTAATGATGGTGATGAGTTGCATTTCTGCACAATGTTAGAAGTTAAGGTTCACCTACTGTATTTACTTGAAAGAGCACATCGGCGCTTACTCACTGATGTGGTGCTTATTTGAGGGCGGTGTATTTTCAGGGGCAGGGCTTATTTAAAACTTTTCATATGCATATAAATAAGTAACTAAGTAATCTTTCTTTCCATTTTTGCATTTTCCATTTTTTCTTAACTTTTGTTCAAATTTCCAACGATAGCACAGCAACAAAATAACAAAAGTTATTAACGGTGTATACCGATGATTCTTTTGAGATCCAAATCAATAACAATAACAAAGAATGTAAAATATTGAAATTTGAAGAGTGTTAAAACAACACTTCAAATAAGTGCTACTCTAGAACCTGATTGTTCCTAATAAGCACTGCATCATTGTTGAGAAGTGCGGTGCTTATTCAAGTGCGGTACTCATTTGGGGGAGGCACTCTTTTGAGTGAATAATTGCGGCTAATAACTTTTATTTCAATGATCGCACTTGAAGATTTCAACGAAAGTGTAAAAAGCCACCTTATTGCATGATAAACAAAACCACAGAAAACTACTGCTCACAGCTTTCAGTTTCTAAAGTGGCTAACACTTTTAAGATTAATTTTTCATCCTCAGACTCTAAAAGGTAGAGTCACTTTGTTAGGCATACTTATTAGTGGTCCCATTTGAACAACTTTAAACCACAGACCTGAGGTACATGCTAGAACCATCTTTAATGGACACAATGTTTATAGCACCATAGGAAAATCCTGATTGATATAGTTTTTTGTAAATGAGTACACATGCGGATTAATGTTTAGTGAGAATGTAGCTTAATGTTCATATGGTTCCTTCCAGGCCTGGCTGTGAGAAAATGTATTACTTCACGGAGTTTGCCCTTGCCTTGAACCAAACAGACGAAATGGTGGCCCCAACAGACTCAAGGAGAAGACCTGACCAGCGTCTGATGGAAAACTGTTTGTGGGATGAGGCTAACCAAGAGAAACAAAAACTGGAAGAGATGCAAAGAACAAGGAGACGTAAACGTGAAGCTGATGCTGCAGAAGCCCAAACGGAGGGAAAAGTTTATGAAGGATACAAACCTGCTTGGTTTGAGAATGTGTTTGATGAAGTGACTAATTCAAATTTACATGTTTACAAAGGAGGTTACTGGGAAGCTAAGGAAAGAAAAGATTGGAGCTTGTGCCCAGAGATTTACAATTAGGATCACTTGTGACAATTTTAGAACTCGTCCACTGATCATCACGACAACTCTCCAGGAACTGTTGGTGATTGTGTTATTTCTTAACTTCTTGGCATCTGTTGTAAGGCTACCTGACTTTCTTGAATCTAGTTAAGTCCAGAGAAAATCAAGTTAATGATGATTTATTGCCATGCGATAATAATGGGATTACTTGGGAATGGTGGTCAGATTTTTAATTGAGAACTACAAAATTTATGCTAGTTTTACTATTGTTACTAGTCTAATGAAAGATTCCCTTCTGTGGTGTCTTTACATCACCATAGTGCACGTATGTCCCCGAACGGTTTGAAAATGACTTCAGTTGAAAGGAATTTTGCTTTTACATTGTGGCGGTGTGACTTCTATATTGCTATTCAATGATGCCATTATAAGGTTGTTAATTTTTGTTAGGTAATTTGCTACTGCATGGTAGCAGAGCACGAAAAAATGAATAAGGATATTAGGGAAATGTCTTTACTTTTGGGTTGGGGGAAAAGTGGGGGGGGAGGGGAGGAAGTGGGGGGGAGGGGGGTAGGAACATGCATTTACATTGGGAATTTTATGTTGTTTTCTGTTGGGCAAGAAGAATATTATTGAACAAAGCCCTGGGGTATCTTGATTGTGCTATGCATATTTATTCCTGTGCAAAGGCTTCATAGGCTTCTTTTGGATTAACTGAATTAGAGACCAAAATTGTTTAGACTAGTATGATCGCTATTTGACTTGCATGATTAAATTATCAATGAGTTGAATTCATGGGCATGGCTTGCTAGTTCACTATTATGGGAAGATATATTGATATTTGGACATATAGGTTCTCCAAAATCTGTTTAAGTCATTTTTTATTTTAATTGCACAGAGGATGGGAAAGACCTGCACCAAGAAATGTATTGTATTTGTACAGTCAGCCATGATTGCACTGCACAAAAACCTCTTTGTTTTGTGACAGAATTTCACTCTAAAGCTGCTATCATGGTTTCAAAGCTCCCCGACAAAAATGTCATTGAACTGTTACTGGTGATTCTCTCAACAACTTTTATGATCTTCAATATAATGAAAAATTGTCGTCAAGGTGACGTATTTAACAAAAAAACAAATATTGAAGTGTAAATTTGACTGTTAGATGATGCATTGAAAGTACAGACTATGTAATTTAAAAACAAACAACACAGTTTATAATAGATTTCTTGGTATTAATTTAATGCAAAATTAAAGAGAGTTTGAACTTTACTCGTTTGTTGTTACTGTACTTATTTAAAGTGATGAAAATCAAACCGGTATTTTAAAATAAAACTGGTGAGATCATGGTGGCCCTGTGCTCAACATCTGCTTCAGTTCAGTTGATGGTAACAGATTTATAGATGGTAACAGATTTATCTGCCACACATATCACATTTTTTCATGACAGTTTACAATTGTTCTATGGGGTGAGATTGGATGTCAGCCTGTAAAGGCACCTGGCAGCTGCTATGTAATACATAAAATATGAGTGGGAGACCTTTATGGGCATTTAAAATGGCTCACCTGCGGCTCGCCGTTTTAAAGCCCATAAAGGTCGGACGTGAATATTTTAGGTTACTTGTGAAATGAAACAATAGATTGTGTTTGTCGTGTTCGTAATGTTAATCAGTAGAGATCTGTATCAAAGTTAATGCATACTAATTAGCGGAGCAGGACACTTTTATGAAAGTTAATGATTTTTATTGGGGTTTAGAGAGGTATACACGTGACTCAAATACTACCCGTAGATTGGTCGTTAGTCTTATGAATTATTGATGAATTTTACAACAGTGCATAATTATTGATTACATCATTGGAAGTGATGTTAACCTGTGGGCCTGATCACCTACACCTCCACATGTAAAATTGGAAGGAGACATAAATGAACCCACACACTGATCAAGAAGAGAAAGGAACTTAGTTCCTGTTGTTGTGGTCTGACCTCACACAGCAGGTCCACATCAGCCCACTGGCTACCTCTACTAGGTACCCTACTTTTCAAATAAGTAAAGAAAAAATTTAAGATTGAAACTGTCTTATTAAAATTAAATGCTTTTAGAGCAATTTTTTTCAAAACTAGCTCTATAGTTAACATGAGGAAGGTTCATGATGATGATAACTTTATTTAACGAGTGTAAAAACACTTCACAGTTAAAACTGATAAACTAGTGGCTCTCATTATACTATACATAAAATGTAATAAATAAAATGACTAATGACTAAAATACTAAAATAGAGTTTAACTTAAGAAATAGAGAAATGGTTGAGACCTATGTATGATTCTTTGAGATAATTCACATAATTTTTCTTAAAAAGATTAACATTCTGACTAGATCTAATGTTAGTAGGGAGCTTGTTCCACTCTTTCACTGCGGTGACTGCAAAAGTTCTTCCCTGTTTCACGCGAGGTTCTTTCCTTGCCTGATCACATGGGATACATATTGTCGCTAAAAAATAAAGGAATACAATGTGCACAGAAGCAAGAGCATGTTCTAGCACAGAATGATGCTATTTGAAAGTGATGTCTTCTCTCCTCCACAGAGGCTCAAAGGGACTTTTTGCCTGCACACACTTTGCACAGGGGAATCTCTAATATGCATCAAACCTCTTTAATCATGCACTCGCACAAATAAAAAGTGTGTGATTCCAGAGCCTCTATCAAAAACCAACTGCTGACCAAAGAAATACAAGTTGTTTCTCCTTTGTTCTCTAGTTTGGTCATCTAATGGTTAGTGGCTGGGCTGCTGGGGGGAGGGGGGCTGGGAGAGAGCACTTACTTTAATCCCTTCACCCCAGTGCTTGTTTCTCTCAAAGTAAAAGCCTTATCCTTAACAGACTTCTCTTATTTTTTGTCTGACCACAGTTCAGTGCTTGCTCTTTTATGAGAGCTGCATATCATTTCCAGGCACCTCTGAAGCATTCTGCTTCTTTTGAGTTGAATAATGTACATATCATTGGCTCCCCTATGGGGTTGACCCCCAGGGCAACAAGGGAGATATGTGGGAGAATGTAAGGAGATGGATATGGGGGTGTGGGAATTCATAAGTTTGTAAAAGATGTCGGGGATTTTCTGTTGAGAGACACCTCACCCAGGGGACTTTGTCTTGCAAGATTCCCCACCCCCCTGGGGAAATTCCAGCTTGAGCGACTTTACAATCCCCCTGGTTAGCCTGGGGGTTGACCCCACGAGGAAGCCGATGACATGCATAAGTTCCCCATCCATTCCCCCTTACCCCTATGGTCAAGTTCTCTGTTTGAAAAACTAGGATGGACTAAAATAGTCTAGCATGTTACTATAAAATTGATTATGTTTAATAAAATAACCTTGTTAAATGTACACTTACACTTAAACTCTTCAATGCATTTTAATATACAGTCACTGAAAATTTTACACTTCACGACATCTTTGGTAAAATGAATACTCTGAAGTTCATGCGTCCACAAACTGTTACATTTCCACTGCTGTCAATCATTTGGAGACCTTGCACATCAAGTTCATTTGCCATGATTGGCAGAATTCAATACATTGCTGCTTTCTGCATTGTTGTAGTCTGTTGGTTGTCCATGTAATAAATTATTATCGATGACAGCAGGAAAAATACAAACTGTGAATATGGTTTTGAAGTTCAGAGTTCAAATATGTACATGACTCATTAAAGGTTAGGGTCTGCTGTTTTCCTTATTATTTTGATATATATATATATATATTCCCAGCGAATTTTATAGAAAAGTAGCCTTTTAACATAGATTGAATCCCTGCTACTATTTACAACTTCCTTTTCACTTCAAAAAGTTTTCACAGCCCTAAATCTGTTAGTCTCCCTCGCAGCTGTTTTTAGTATCATCATGCAACACTCCTCGTGACGATACTAAAAACGGCTGTGAGGGAGACTATAAATCTGTGTAATTTAAGCTGTTGTAATACTTTTTGCACCAAATTTTGCACAAAAACATATATTCCAAGCCTGTCCACTATGTCCCCTGTATACCGTATTGCCTTGAAAAGTGCCTGGGTGCTTATTTAAAATTTCAGCAACCATACGGATATAGAAATAACTGGAAGTGACTTAACAGGAAATATCGTTTTCCTACATGTACTGATGCCAGTGTGGTTGAAGCTAAGATCATAAATAAAGAGACAATAGCAATGGAGTTTTCCTTTTTTATCCCTACTATTTAAGAAGGTGAGTGGGAGAGAAGGAGGTGGGGTGCTTATTTGCTATTTTGGCCGAGGGAGTGGGTGCTTATTTGGGGGAGGGTGCTTGTTACAGCATGGGTGCTCAAGGAAATACAGCATGTTGAATGCACTTATGATCACAGTAACAAACACGAGCATGCATCCGTTGACCTAGATTCCTGCCCACTGACCGGCAGCACTAGTGTAGTCAGTTCTCTTATCTGCTTTGTTCTTTCTATTTCTTCCAGAAGAGAATCGACAAGTTCATCAAAACACTCATTTATGTTGATGTCTTTAGTAGTGCTAGTTTCATAGAAGGGTAGTTGTAGGTGGTTTGCAAGCTGTCTTCCATCCTCTGTTTGCACTTCTCTTTTATGTGACAAGTGACACTGGTTTCCCACAAGGATGCCCTTGACATTTGGTTCACAGGACCTCTTCATCTCTTCATGCCTGTGAAGGAACGTGTGACATGTTTGATGTCTCCTCTTATTGTTAACTTCAACTCTTTTCTGAGGGGCTGAAGCTGGACTTGAGTATAAGTTCAATTTGCTTGCACTCAAATTTATCACATTATGAATTTGGTGTATATGTGCAATTCATTAAACACTGACCAATAGTTCTCCTCTGCCTTGCCCCAGGGGCGGGTAGGGGGTACCCCTTGGAATTGTGTTTGGTGGGGGTGCACTAATTCTGACACTATTTCAGATGAAGAAAGGTAATTGACAGACTCCATACTGGAGGTTCACAGGACCTCTTCATCTCTTCATGCCTGTGAACGAACGTGTGACATGTTTGATGTCTCCTCTTATTGTTAACTTCAACTCTTTTCTGAGGGGCTGAAGCTGAACTTGAGTCTAAGTTCAATTTGCTTGCACTCAAATTTATCACATTATGAATTTGGTGTACATGTACAATTCATTAAACACTGACCAATAGTTCTCCTCTGCCTTGCCCCAGGGGTGGGTAGGGGGTACCCCTAGGAATTGTGTTTGGTAGGGGTGTACTAATTCTGACACTATTTCAGATGAACAAAGGTAATTTACAGACTCCATACTTATTTGAACTTTGATTAAAATAGTTAAAAC
The DNA here is from genome assembly GCA_016490735.1 of Pachyseris speciosa. Lineage (NCBI taxonomy): Eukaryota > Metazoa > Cnidaria > Anthozoa > Scleractinia > Pachyseridae > Pachyseris > Pachyseris speciosa. The sequence goes on along the minus strand of JAEMWC010001115.1, from coordinate 31,837 downwards.
TGTATGCCATTTTTAAACAGCTTAAAAATCATACAGCTCTACCCCTAGGGTCAGCAGATAGTTGTATACCCTGTGAGTTTGCTTTCCTTCGCAATAGATCTTTCCATGTTTAATTTTTTCCTTTTAACTTTTGATATAGGCCATCAAACGACAATATCAAATTGCAGTTATAGCTTCGCAAAGTCGGGAAATTTTACAGACATTGGTATGTTGGGTGTGGTATATTTGCTGTTTTGTAGAACCATATAATAATAATAATAATAATAATAATAATAATAATAATTAATAATAATAATAATAATAATAATAATAATAATAATAACTTTCTTTAAGTCTCAAATGTATTTTGCCGAGCACAGATGCTCTACTAATTGGGGAGACTAAATCAAATGAAATCAAATGTTGGTTTTTGGGGAGAGGGGGAAAACCGGAGTACCAGGAGAAAAACCTCTCGGAGCAGAGTAGAGAACCAACGAACTCAGCCCACTTATGACGTCGAGTCCGGGAATCGAATCCGGGACACATTGGTGGAAGGCGAGCGCTCTCACCACTGCGCCAACTCTGCTCCACATGTTCGCTATTTTGCAAGATGTAATTCTCAAACTTGACAGTTTTATAATTTTTTGGTGCTCTTTATAGGAGTGATAGATTTTCGCCACCTGGTCAAGATCAAAAGTTGATATTACAAGAGCAGGGCTCGAGTACCCAAGTTGAAAACAAAATAACTTTCCGCATCTATTTTGAAAGGGGTGAAAGAAAACGCACCTTTAATCGAGACATTGACGGAATATATTCATAAATGAGACGAAAAAAACAAACGGAAAGGAAACGGGGAAACTTGTCCGGGCACCTGATCAACATGAGTCAAACCAGGTTCGAAACTCGCGGCCGGAAATAGAGCGACGTGTCGAAACTAAATGGATTTTCTAATTGTGCGAAAAAAATCCACTTCAATTGAACTCACCAGTAACCTATGTTTTGAAAAGACTGTCTATTCGTGACATCATACACCAAAAGAACTCCTAGTGCTCCGCGAAAATAGCTGGCCACCGCAGTGCGAAATCTTTCTTGTCCGGCAAAATCCCAGATTTGTAGCTTGACTTTCTTGTCTCCCCTATGAAGAGTTTTCACCCGAAAATCCACGCTCATTGAGCTGCCGGGCCTTGGTAATTCTCGATCGGTGTATTTACATAACAAGGATGTCTTTCCGACTTTGTAATCGCCGATAATGATGACTTTGAAGCAGTAATCCACCCAATGCTTTCGTTCAGATACTCTTCCACTAGAAGCCATTGGGAGTCGAAGTAAACAATGCGGTTGCAGCCTGGGATCAACCGTGTCATCCTGGAAAATTTGGAATGGAATCTTAGAACAGGGAAATTAAAAAACAACAACAACAACAAAAACAGAAGTGTCAGACTACGAGTTTCCTTTCAGAGAGCGTGAGAGGCAGGTTAAAACAATGAGCTCCAAAATGAGAAAAAGAAGGTATTGCTTCGTTTCTGGCGCTTGGAAAGGAATCTTTTCAATTTTCAATTGGAAAGCAAAATGTATTTTATTCTGAGGCTTAAATTTAGGTCAAGGGGACGAAAATTGCGATAGCTAATCTGGGTGCTACACTTAGTTGAAAACGGTGAAAAAGCGTTTCACGTCTTTGTTTCACGAGGAGTTACAATGGAACCCCGCCATACGACCACCCGTTATTACGACCACTTTTTTGTGGCCCGAATAAAAGCCCACTCATTTTCTTATCTGAAAACCCCGTTAATCCGACCACCCCTTTATTACGACCAACGACCACCTATTGGAATCCTCAGTCGTTATTTTCTTTATAAAATTTACCCCGTTAATACGACCAGTCAAAATGCCTGGTGGGGCTGCTGACACAGACAATATCTGACAAACAATAACGCATTACTAGGTAAGGTGTTAGTGGTTAGCATGACATCCGGTAAATTGCAGTGTTCAGTAAAAAGGATGCATAAATAAATAATACAAAAGATCTGAAAGACTTCACTTTGCAGCATTTCGAGGCTCTCAAAGTTAATTTGCCTTCTTGTTTCTGCTGCCTTCCACTGTGGCTGTGAAACTGTGTGAAAATGTTGTAAGCTACAATATAGAAAACGGCTCTTCGAGAAATTTCACAAGCCCTTTCCTTTCATAACAAGGAACTGAAAGAAGTCAGTGTTTTTCTCATTACTCGGTTTCGTTTACTGTTACATTATGCAGTTGCATTGAATTGCGGTTGTTAATTAACTGCAAAAAGGTTGATTTATATCGGATTAAAAGTATACATGTAGTAGAATGTAGTTTAAAAGCATTTTGCACCATAATTTGACCCTACTTCGTTAATACGACCAAATTTGAATGGCCCGAAGGTGGTCGCATAAACGGTATTCCACTGTAGACTGGGGGTGCGTTCGATTGACCGTATTCCGGAATAAGAATACATGGAATACAAGTTAAAAATCCTTCGTTTTTACGGAGATTCACATTAAAATTGTGAAACATCCGCTAAAATGCTATTTTAAACATATTTTTATTATCCTTGCTGCTTCGAAAGGCGCCAAACGTACAGTTTTAATCATCAATCCACGTATTCTTATTCCGGAATAGGGTCAATCGAACGCGCCCCCGGGACGAACTTTGTGGCTGAATAAATTATGTTGAGTGGAGAACAGCTGCTCATATATTAATTATGCACAAAACACTATTCGCCTCTTTCTATTGGCCAATGGTCAGAGAGTTATCATCAACTCTTTGATTATAATTCAAAGGAGTCTAACTCGAATAATTAGAGTGGTGATGTTTCCGATCACATCTTAATCCGAAGGAACATTGGCAGAACAGAATATTTCTCTTCGTTATGTGTGTTCGACTGAGATGCGAGTTTGAAAGCGATTATTTTAATCGACTTGATCTTTAGTTTCTGGTGTTTTCACACAAAATAGTTATGTTGTTTATGCCCGTGTAAACTCGTATTTCAAGCACTTCGGAAGGACATTGATTCAACTCCGCTCGCGTGTTTAACTCAGTCTGTTGGACTAACATACATGTTGCATGCAAATACGGGACGAAAATGAAATATGTTACGTTTCTTTACAGCGGCAGCGACGGAACTAAAGCTGAACAATTGAAGGATTATCTACAGGGGAGGTTACGAGCTGTAGCAGACTTAAGGAACATCGCAGACATTTTAGCTGAGGATCAGGATGTGAAAGATGAGCTTGCGGACAGCGAGTGTGTCGTGTTGGTAGGGTCATGCAGAGCATCGTCCATGATACAAAACAACGAACAAGAAACTGAAGATGAATTTGTATTGTTCGACGGTGGTATGATACGAGAAATGTTTACGGCAAACCACGACAGACTTGTCGTAGTTTTCTTCTTGGAAAGAAATAAGAACGATTGGCTCCCAGCCGGGTTCGATGAGAAAAAAATATTTCATATTTCTGGTGGAAAAATTCAGCGGGGAAATCCAGTTTTAGATCAAATGGAGGATTGTATCAAAGGCATACTGCTTGGAAAGAACCGGGTGTGAACCAAGTGTGAACGAGGCATGAAACTATACATCTACTGAAATAATCAAGCTTAAACCTTTTAATGACTCCGGGTCAAACTGCAGATGGTTGCGAGTCACACAAGATTCTTTAGATGGATCACTAGTCTCACAAGGAAACTAGACTTTTGTTTTCGAAAACTGGCATGTACGCAATTAATATGAGAAGACAAAGCCTGTCAGTATCTTTTCGTGTTAAAAAATAAGAGCTTTGGCCTGTGTTTGTCTTAATACTACCACAGTTTTATAACATAAAATTTTCGATTTATGACTATCGAGTCCACAGATTCTTTAGATTGAAAAAAAAAAAAAAACAAACAAAACAGCGAAACAGAAGTAATAATTTTCGTCTCCTTCCATTGTTTTTCTTTTAATGTAAAAGTATACGATATGAGCAATATATTAAATACGATGTATACATTTCTCAGACAAAATGTGTCTAATCTGCGCAGGCATGTTCAGAGTCAAGAGTGCTCGAATGAACTTAATTTCAGTTTAGGGCCTAAGTCATATTCCTGTTGGGCGGTATTGAAAGGAAAACACCCGCTGACGAGATAAGAACACGTAGGTGTACCATAACATTTCGCAAGAAAATTTGCCATGTTTAACATTAAATTCGTGAACCTCCAAGTAAAATGTTTTAGTCTTGCCAAGGATTTAAGCTGTGTTGTATATTTTGTTGGGCGAGCTGGATTTTAGTGATATTCTTCTATCGTAAGTCCTGGGTGTGGAGTTTTCATATTGTGAACTCTTAACTTTTTTGTGGGGGGGGGGGGGGGGGGGGGGGGCTCACTAAGAAAGCGTTAGCGTGAGTCAACTCGGGGAGTCCGAGGGCAAGCTCCCCCGAAAAATTTTAAAATTAAAGCCCTCTGAAATGGCTAGAAATGTATTTAAAACTAACATGGTGTGGTGAAGAATATACTTTCAGCAACAAAAAGCGGTGTTTTAAAACAAGAATTTAATTACCTTTTTAACTAATCATAACTGGCAATTAGTAACGTATCCACAAAGCTCAACTCAACATACGATTGCCCTCGAGACATTGTACTGTCCCTCCCCCTGCGCGGTGCCTGACTTGGCAAACCTAAGTACTGAATCGGAAAAAAAAAACTGGATATAAAGAAAATTGAAAGAAACAATTCGTTCTTGTTCGTAAAAGAATTGTGAAAACAGGAGTTGTACGACAAGTTTTTGTAATAAAAATATTTTATCATGTTTCCATACACAGTCGAACGTCTCCACACCAGACACCTGTTCAGGAGAGAGGTAAGTGGTCGTTAATTGTAGAGAGCCGGGTGGCCGTTATCGTTATGAAGAGGCAGGGGTGTAATATGACACCATTTTTTTTGTGGGGGAGGATACATTAGTTTGTACATACTTCGCTTTTATAGTACTGCAGGCAGTGTATTTTTCCTCTCGTCGAATGATATTGCACAGCCCGACAATGCGCGGTACTGATCAGGTGTTGTGACATTTTATTGCTGTAGGCCAAAAATGAATAAATAAACAAATAAGTAAATAAATAAATGTTGGTGTTCCAAAACAAAGAAACGGCGGCCATATTGGTGTCCCAAACTAACCTCTGGGAACTGAACCCTATTTTTAATGCAAATACTTTCTTTTGGTTCAAGTTTATGGTAGCATAGACTGATGTTAATAAACCTGAGATTATGCCCTATGAATGCACACAGATTGTCATATTAGCAATAATCATGTTTCTGTTCTCTGGTGACACAATGTTCAATATTTGAATTAGCTTTTGTACTAAGTAACTGTAGATACCCGTCCAAAGTACAAGAAAGAACAATGGACAGTAACTATGTATCCTTCTCCTTTTGCAAAGTCTACTGTAACTTAGGCTTAGCCCTTGGAGACAGGTCCGGAAAAATATCCACTCCTGGGTGTGGACCCCCGGTCCCACCTGATCTGTACTCCACCCAGGAGGGCCACCCCTCCTGGTTCCCCTTAGTTCCTGTACTGGGGAATATGGGCCTCAACCCCGCAAACTGATCAGGACTCCTGTCCAGGGTGGCTACCCCCGGTACCACTCGATCTTGTCTCCCCCAGGAGGGCTCCTTCCCTGGTCCCCTTACCCCTAGATTTAAGCGCTTCCCTGCCACCAGAATTTTGCCCATTACTTTCTTGTGTGCTTTCTGTGTGATATCTACGTGAACCTTCATGCGAAACCACTGCCAATTGAGTTTATTAATTTCAGTAAACCAATATGGCTAGGAGTCACATGAATGAAAACGCAGGTTATTTGATTCCTGGTTGATTTGGCCGGCTGGGGCACGCTTTACTGGCCGATGCTTTGTGGAGAGGTAGCCGTTATAGATGATGATGATGATGATAATGATGATGATGATGATGATGATGAAGATGATGATCTTTATTTCTATAGCGTCTATATCTTTAGCTGTTCTAGGCGCTTTACAATATGAGAGTAAAACAACAAGAGTGAATGCCCGCCCGGACTAAAAATGTGGCCGTTGTAGAGTCTTGACTGTAATCTCGTACTTAGAACTCACTTTTTTGAATTGAATATTTCATACACTCTGTACAAATACGAAAAAATGTTTTGTTTTCCAAAGATATAACGCTTCCAATCTAAATCAAAATACAGCAACAATGCTGAACAAAATGAGTTCCTTGAACGGTGAGGAATCTGGGGTTTTTACATGAAGGAAAGTCAAATATTTTACGAGAATAAATTATTATTTCAAACAAGAAACAAAACAAACGTTCTTAAGTAGGAATAAAAGCATGCAAAGTGAAGCCCGTGCAGAAATGTGTGACGCAATGGCCCGTCATTGGCTCCAAAATCGTAATCCATATTCATGACAAAATTCTAGCATTTGTTTCAAGCCAAACATTTTGCTAACGTCGTCGTCGAGTGAGGGTCGTGATGAATTAATGAGGGATTTTTTTACTGTGTCCATCACGAAGGAACTGAAGAAACGATTCAACCAACAGTTCTACTTAATTTATTTCAAACCGAAGGTAAGTTACAGTTGTTTTCGGAGTTTTGTACAAACTTAACTAAAAGTAGTTTCAAAATGGTTCAAGATCGATGGCGGATTTAACACGTGCTCAAGGTTTGGTATTACTCCTGGCTTACAAGTCTCCACCAACGGCGATATAAACCTGTATACAAATTTTCTTTGAAATAAAACGGAGATGAAAGGCAAAACTTATAGTGAACGTTCTGAATTCAGGTTTATCGTACAATAGGGATACACTCTACATTTGAAACCCGTAAGCACTTTGGTTTTAGTTAGCTGATATCTGACTGAGCTTTAACGATTGTTGCTAAGTCTACATCTTTTCGTTTCATTTACAGATTGAGGTTACGTATGTCGAGCGTGAAGAGTCAACGATGGATTGCTAAAGAAATTCCGCAGTGGATTACTGAACAAGCATTGGAGGAAACGACACAAGATAAGAATTAGTATTTAGTGTAATAATGCCTCGGAGGTATTTTCGTCATTAAAATTGTGGATAGTATTTGATACTCGTACATTCACGTATATCTATAAACAGTCGCATAGAAAACAAATATTATTTATTAGGAAGGAGTTGAGAGCTTTCAATTTCACAACAAATAAAATCAAAGTATCGCGAATTACGTGTCGCTAAATTGAGTTTTGAACAGCGCGTGGGTTTGAGGATTAATTTGCGCTGATACACTCTGCTCGCCGAACAAATGCGCGCCTTTAAAACTGGCCGGCAACATTTTGCAAACTGTTATGAGTGCAAATTACTATCCACCACCTTTCTCGAAACTTTCTACTTTAGACTTTGAGCGATCAGATCACAGTACTCATTCTTCGATGTGTATCGCACAATATCGCCTTTTATTCTGACGGGAAAATGAAAAGAAGTTTGGCTTTATTGATTTTTAAAAGCTTTCCAAAATACGTAAGTGCTGTAGTTTCCGATCGCTCTAAGTTCCATTATATTGTTGTTGAGTTTTAAAGTAGCACTGTTTCGTTTTAAAAACTAACGTGGTTGCTTACCACAGGATTTTTTATAGAAAAGACCGAAAATATTGCATTGGTTGTGAAATCACCAGTCTTTAGTTTTGAAAACAATATCAAAAAGCAGAGGCAATTAATATTACAAGTGAACAAATTCACATTGGCTCTAGTTGTCTGAGGATTTTAAACATTCCAAAAGGTAAATTCAAAATTGGAAGGCATTAAATACTGCACAGTGCTACTTTAACGCTGAACAATTAATCGGTTATTGAAAATAGAACAAAAGTTCACTTGAAGGATCTTAAATGTAAAAACATCATTTTGGCCTATTTACTAGAAATTTATTGCGCCAAATAGGCCATTTAGTCGGCTGTTCTTTTCCCCAAACTGGACTGAAATCGGGATATAGTCATCAGTACAAATAATCGTACCACACGCGGAAAACCATGGCTAAGTTTGAATAGTCACATTTTAGGAATTCATCCACACATTCACACATTAAACTGAACCGTATTGTACAGGAACAACGAAAAGCAGCACCACAGGCAGGTAATGCTACAAAGGCCTCAGTTCAATTCAATGGTCACACTCTAGGATTTCATAAACAGACTCCACAGGAAAGTACAAAGAGGTCGTAGTCTGTTTCTACCGACGAAAATAGCACACGAATTTATCAGTATGGCAAGGTCTCGGTAGCTTTCATTTGAATGGTCACACTTTAAGATTTCGTCCGCGGACTCGAAAGTTAGAACCACCTTGTACAGCATAATAAACAGCACCACAGGAAAGTACTGCACAGTAGCTTTCATTTGACTGATCACAATTTAGGATTTCAACCGGCAGACTCAAAAGGTAGAACTACCTTGTACAGCACAATAAACAGCACCACAGGAAAGTAATACTTAGTAGCTTACATTTGAATGGTCACACTGCAGGATTTCATCCACAGACTCAAAAGTTAGACCCACCTTGTAGAGCATATAAACAGCACCACAGAAAAGTACTGCTCAGTAGCTTTCATTTGAATGGTCACACTTTAGGATTTCATCCACAGACTCAAAACGTAGAACCACCTTGTACAGCATAATAAACAGCACCACAAAATGAAAACTAACTGCATTGAGTGGTCAGAGATTTGCACAATTGTTCAATATTAAACATCACGATATAACGTTCCGCAAAACAGGGAGCAAACAAAAACAAATCAAATTGGTTATGAGCCACTTAACTCAGAAAATGAATTACAAAACAGACAAAACGCTCACTTATCACATTACAACCACATGGAAATTTTCGATCTCAACATTCACTTCGATTTTATGCATGATTAAGCCTCTCTCGCCCTCATACCTATAACTGGGATTTTCAGAGTTGAAAATCGGTCTTCAAAGGCTAACATATACTGGGAATACACACACAGTAGGTTCTCTCGCTCATTAATTTATTTTGATTTATTGAGTTCAAAGTTGAGTTTTTGCGAAACAAAGAATAAAAATTCTCTGCTGCGCATTCGCTAAAATTTAGAGATCCTTTAAGTGGCTCTGTTCTGTTCTCTTAACAGTAAAGTACAGTTATCAGCACCAATGTCTGGTTCTGAGGGTGTTTTGGGGAGGCGGTAGAAATGTGAAAACATCGGTACGAGACTGCAATGACCACAACAAACACTGAAGGCGTGAAATCATTTTTCTTATTTACTTTAGAATTTTTCTCTACCGTTCGAGATTAATTTTTGCTCTTTTAATTCCATTTGCTTATCACTGCACTCGAAATTCAGGTCATGTTTTAGCACCATTTATAAAGCATTTAAAAGCTGGTGTATTCAGTGAATTTGCTGCAATTCAAAGTTCTCTTAAATTCAAACGTTGAAGGATTTTCCACTGAGACGTCTAAAACAAATCTGTGTCAACTTAGAATTGGCAAAATTCATTTTGATGATCAGTAACGTATTCGCTCATCATCGATTGTGTTGTTTCGAGAAACTGTCATCCTTTCATAAGATGACTGCTTCGGTCAGTTGCTACCAATAACAACTATGGAAAAGTACTGCAGGAACCTATGTGATAAAAACACTTTTTTCAGGCTTTATTTTCACTACTCCTTTAGCAGTGTTCATAACTGCGATGATCATTCGCATATTCATTCCCACAAAAAGAGAAACGTTTAAAGAAGGTGCAAAAAGTCACAGTAGTTGTTCGTTTCGCATGACGGATACTTTTCTTTAAAATGTTTTGGCCAAAGCTGTTGTTGGTCACACCAGAACATTTAATTCAAGTTTCGTGCTTTCCATCAATTGAAATGTCAACTTGCAACAAGGCAAAATAAATTGAACGACAAGATACTAAGTTTCCAAACAGTTTCAAATATAGTCGTTTTTCTTCGAACCTCATTAACCAGGCCAACACAATACGCGATCGAATATATATATATGTACATAGTTTTTAATATATTATTACGATTATTATTTGCCAATTTTCTTGCATTTTTAATATTGTATTGCCATTGTATTTTTTCACTTAAGATGGTCAAATAAAGCGCATTATCAAAGTTTAATCGTATCAAAATTTCGCTAGTCATCATCTCATTTCAAGAGTTAAAACAGGAAAGTTTGAAGATTAGCAAATCCTTTTCAGTGCCAAATTTTTCTTGACCGGACTTGTTTTTAGCATGTTACTTCACAGTTTGTTGTGGTCTAGATTAGAAAAGGCTCGAAACAGACGGATAACATTTAACGAAAGACGGGGGTGAATTAAGCCAGTTATATAATAGAACCAGACATTGATTGTATTTTTGATATTTGTACTACGCAGTTAGTTACTGATTGCTACACGATGCAAAAGAAAGGAGCGAAAAAAATTCCATAAACAAATGAACGAGTTTTTGTGTTTAAAGATGCATGGCAGTAAAAAGTGCCAAAAAGAAGTTGATTGTATGTGTTCATTTTCTCAAAAATTATGCTCTATTTTTTTTTTACTGAAAAAAAAAAAAAAAAAGCTTAAATTGCGGAACAATGTTATGTTTCGCTGCCTTTATTTTGCATCATGTAGCAACTTATTTAGGCTGTGACAAATTGAACTCCGCACAAAACTGAGCAAATTTCTTAAGGCGATTTTACGTTGATTTTCACGCGTCAGCAAGCTAAGAAATCATTCAGCGCAATTTTTTCTCAGAGTTTAAGCTTGTCACATGGCCTATAGAAAAATACGTCACTTCATACATGACTGAAAGGCAATTTTGGAACATGGCAGTTTAGTTAAGTTTTTCATTTGACAGTCGTGTACGAGGTGATGTATTTTGGTTTTTTGGCGGAAATTTTTTCAACCGGGATCTTTTAAATTTTTTGTGAAAAGTATTGCCAGGGGAAACGCTGTGCAAATTGGCTCAAATTTTCCCGCCAAAAGACTTAGTATATAGACGAACGCATTTTTCAGATGCTTGAAATGTTTTCGAACACGCTTTTAAGTGGCTAATTAAGATATTTCAAGTAAACTACACAAACTTGTTTAAAAAGTAAATATAATTTTATTGTACATTAAAAGAAAGAAAGAAAATAAACATTACACAACTTATAAAAACTATGATCTGTTTTATTTACTGGGGTAAAAAGATACAAAAATATCTTTACTCAACAGTCAAGTGAGATCAATAACTTTTATTTAAGATTGTTGGCATAAGATTTACAGTTATCGGAGGGGTGACATTAAAAAAAAAAAACGGCGCATGCGTATTTTGAGCGCCCGTATTTTTTCTAAGTCTTTTGGCGGGAAAATTGTAGAGTTTTGAACCGCCCTTTAGATGAATAAAAATTTGGCAAAAACGTTAAAAGGATTGAAAACAAGTAGATAGAATTAAAAATTCTAAAGTTGTAAAAACAAGGAAAGCTTTCACATGTGCTGACTAACAAAATGTATCGATTTGCAGAAACCTGTAAGCTAACTGATTCCTTGAAAAATTCAGTGGTGGATTAATGAGCTGCAGCACGCAGAACTTGCAACAGTTTGGACATAGAAATGATCTGACTCGATTAAACAATGCAACAAAACTGCGTTCCTAAATGCAATGATATGCTAAGTCAGAGATATCATTTACAGCAGATTGTAAATTTGTGATTCTTGAAGTTTGCTTAGTACTATACTGTGCTTCGAATGTTGCAAACGACTAAAATCCGTGATAAAGCCCATTAATCCTTCTTAACACTAACCTAAAGCAAATTTGATGAGCTGTGCTGTGAGATTAGCAAAATCGAAATCCTTGAAAGCGAATAATCAGTGACAAAAGTGTCGAGACATTAACAAGCCTGGTTCTTGACTGACAAAAATTAGTTTTAAAACTTTCTGCGCCTAAACGAAAGACTCTAAGTTGGTTTCCCAGTTACGCTAATTAAAGGTGCACTATAAAAGGGACAACGTTTTACTTACCCGACCAAAAATACAATTTGATGTTCGTCTAATACCAACTTTCATGGTTCTCAATGACATGTTTTTGTTTCCCAACTTATAAAAGGTGCAAACAAAAGGAAAATTCTGATCGAAACTCAAAAATTCATATAAAATCGAGCGGTTCTGACTTTTTAGCCTGTAAATGAAATCTCAAGATGAAAGGATTCGCATCATGTGAATCAAAGCTACTGAACAGTGCGATTCTACTCTATACCTTATTACTTTATTAAAGGAAATTAAATAATTCAAAGGTGACAGACCGCAAACAATTGTTGCTTCTAAAAATATCTGCGTGTAATAACTGTTCATCAGTAGGATACCTAAAATGTGTGCAATTCCACAATTGGTTTCGGCTCCATCAAATCCTATACCAATTGCAGAACATTTTAGGAGGAGCCACCCACACTGTGAGCACAGTTATTGACAACACGTATTAGCAAGGAAAACAACGTAATATAATAGGAGTACGTTAAATAACGAACTATGTACACGTAAACCAAACAACGAACTAAGCACACGTAAACTAAATAAGCAACCGCGCGCACAACTTTAGGAAAATTGCGCGCGCACATTTGCATAAAAATGTAATGAATGGAAGCAACAAGGATCTCAAATTTGGGCGTCAGGATAATATAAAGGATATAATCTCATCTCTGGATTGCTAATCTCATCTCCTTTAGTGTAGCACCATACTTCTCAACGATAGCACCGTGGCGTTTCAAGAATTTAGTTAACGATTTACGAAGCAGCGTAGATTTGAAGCCTTGGTGAAGGAGATGTGATGAAAGTCGGTGAAGTCTATCAATAAAATCCAGTTTCGATGTGCAAAGTCTAGCATATCTCACTAATTGAGATATGAAAACACCATAGGCCGGATTGGCGGGAATGTTGCTGTCCATGTGAGGAAAATTGACAATCCGAAATGAGAAGTCATCCCTCTTATCGTAGACACTGAGATGAAAAGGAGTGTTGTTATCACCATTCCTAATTCTTGTGTCTAGATAACAAACTTCATTTGATGTCAAGGTAGTGTCCTTTAGTGTCCTAAGCAATACAAACTATGTTCATGGGATTGTCCCTAAAGGTAACTCGCCACTTCGAGCTTTCTTTCAATGTCCATGTTAACGGCGGATCTCCACCCAAAGTTACTGAGCAGTACTTTCCCGCAGTACAACGACTGATTGTTATGCCGTGCGAGGTGGTATAAAATCCTAAAGAGCAGAGATTCCTATGAAAGAAATTAAGCAGTGCAGTGCAGTGCAGTCCTGAGGCAGAAAGGAAGCAAACACACCGGAAGATTGTCATCAGATGTATGGTATTCTTCATTTCGGTGACCTTTTGAGTCTTCAACACCACAAATTCTCAAAATTCATTTATAGTAATTCAGCTCTCTTTCATTTGACATAATACATTTAAACCCGACAGGAGAGCAGAGACTTTGGCGAACTCCTTAAAATGATGCTTTTGATGGAGGGCGTGTTCAACTTTATAGCACAGCATCGAGAAACCAATCTATCGACAAGTTTGCTTATTATAACCCCTTAATAAAGATGTCCCAACGGTTCAGCAAAAATAAACAGGAAATCGTAGGAAATTGAAAATTAAGAGTTTGTTAAATAGCTTGACGTCGACTTCGTCGTGTGGCTGTGATAACGTGGACGTCAATCGAACCTATGTTTTGAAAAATGTGAGTGTCCAAAGTTGAGGGAGCGGGGGGGGGTCTAGTTTGTAGGCTCTAAGTATCCAGATTTGGGATAAAGGCAAAAGAGGGGATATCCTCCTCGAATCAGGTACTGTAGCTCTAACTTTGGTTTTCAGTCTGTGGATGAAATCCTTAAGTGTGACCATTCAAAGAATAGCTACAGAAAAGTACTTTCATGTAGAGGAAATACACCTGGTGATGTTAATTATGCTGTACAAGGTGGTAGGTGGTAGGTGGTAGGTGGTTCTACCTTTTGAGTTTGTGGACAAAATACCCGAGTATGTGATGCTGTAAATTATGCTTTTAATTACGCTTTACAGAGTGGATACAACTTCAACTGACGTCCGTGGAAGAAATTCTAAAGTGTAACGATTCGTATGAAATTTAAGAAGCAACTTCCCTGTAGTGCTATTTATTCTACTGTATAAGGTGGTTCTAAATTTTGAGTCTGTGGGTTAAGTCGTAAAGTGTGACCATTCAAACGAAAGCTACTGAGCAGTACATTCCTGTGGTGCTGTTTATTATGCTGTACATGGTGGTTCTAACTTTTGAGTCTTTGGACAAAATCCTTAAGTGTGACCATTCAAATGAAAGCTACTGAGCAGTACTTTCCTGTGGTGCTGTTTATTATGCTGTATAAGGTGGTTCTAACTATTGAGTCTTTGGACAAAATCCTTAAGTTTGACCATTCAAATGAAAGCTTCTCAGTAGTACTTTTCTGTGGTGCTGTTTATATCATTTATTATTCTTTACAAGCTGGTTCTAACTGCGAGTCCGTGATTGAAAAAATACTGAGCAGTCAGTGCAAGCTGGTTCGAAAGTCTGGATGAATCTTTCAAATGAAATCAACAGAGCATGACTTTACTTTGGTGCTGTTTATTGTGCTGCACTTGGCGGTTCTAACTTCTGAGTCTGTGACTGAATACTCAAATGTGACCTTGTAAAAGACAACTGAGAAGTAATTCTCAGCGTACGGTAATGTTTACTACGCTGCTCAAAAGGATCTTGAATTTTGGATCTGTGGATGAATCTTTGCACCTGTTCGAAACGCAATGCGCCTTTTTTTTTAAACCAAAGCTTAACTTCTTATAGGCTGTTAAAAGTGTATCGTAAATTTTGAAGTCCACAAATAAGTCCAAAACTGTAAATAAAGGTAAAATGTTTTGGAATAGGTACAAAGTTTTATATTAGAGGATAAAATATTTTGGGGTTAGGAGCAGTACTTTTTTCCTTATGTTGTACAAGGTGGTTCTACCTTTTCAATGCAGCAGTGGCGTTGTTACACTGTACGAGGTGGTTCAACTCATGCCTCGGTGTGTGAAAATCTTTGATATGACAATTCAAATAAAAAAGCTAACGAGCATTAATTCCCGATGCCGTTTATTACACCGTACAAGGTGCTTCTATCGTTGGAGACGAAATCCTAAAGTGCGAATTATTCACATCACCACTCCTGTAAAAATCGAAGTTGTACAAACTGATGCAGACTTGAATTTCAGTGTGGATGGAATTCTAAAGTACGATAATTAACATGAACATTATCGAGTTGAACTATCCTTCAGTGCCGTTCATTATGCTGTACATGGTTATTCTAAGTTTTGAGTGCAACGAATAAAATCCTTAACTGTGGCTCAGGCTACTGAGCATTTATTTCCTTTGATGTTGTCAGTGATGTCCTACACGGTGGTTCTAAATTTTGAGTCTGTGGATGAAATCCTAGTGTGACCATTCAAAGGAAAGCCACTGAGCAGTACTTTCTTGTGGTGTTGTTTATTATGCTGTATAAGGTGGTTCTAACTTTTGAGTCTGTGGATGAAACCCTTAAGTGTGACCATTCAAATAAAAGCTACTGAGCAGTACTTTCCTCTGGTTCTATTTATTATGCTTTTCAAGGTGGTTCTTAATTCAATTTGTGTACGAAATCCTAGTGCGAGAAAGCTCATCTTGTCAAAGTGGTGTTTGGTTTTAATTAGCTTAGAAAGTGTATTTTTTGTGTGTTTGGAAGCTGGTGGTCCTTGTAATATCCTGGCTGTTTGCAGATTTGATTACAGGTATTTAAATGGTTGCATCGATTCCTGAAGAACCTGATGGCACACACCTCACAGAAAAGAACAAAATTTTTGTAAAATTCTGATGATTCAGAATGGAAAAAAAAAAGAGTGGAATTAAAGAAATGCAGAGTTACTGAATCAGTAAGTATGCGCACCATAAACGTTCCGGTGTGTTTGCCTCTAAACGAAAATGACGATCGAGAGACGGAAACCACAAAAAAGATTGCCTACTTGCAAATTATCTCGAACAATGCAAAAAAAAAAAAAGGCTAAGAAATGGCACGATAAACGATTCACAAATTGGTTATTTTTAAGAAGCGGAATTCTTTTTATAGTGCACCTATTTATAGTCTCATGGGTAAAGACTAAGTAACGTGACTTACGAACTGAACATAACAGGGATCCAACAGTTCCTTTGCTTGTCCTTAGCTTGTCCTTTGCTTGTCCTTTGCTTGTCCTTTGCTTGTCCTTAGCTTGTCCTTAGCTTGTCCTTTGCTTGTCCTTAGCTTGTCCTTAGCTTGTCCTTAGCTTGTCCTCAGCTTGTCCTTAGCTTGTCCTTTGCTTGTCCTTTGCTTGTCCTTTGCTTGTCCTTAGCTTGTCCTTAGCTTGTCCTTTGCTTGTCCTTAGCTTGTCCTTAGCTTGTCCTTTGCTTGTCCTTTGCTTGTCCTTTGCTTGTCCTTTGCTTGTCCTCAGCTTGTCCTTAGCTTGTCCTTAGCTTGTCCTTTGCTTGTCCTTTGCTTGTCCTTTGCTTGTCCTTAGCTTGTCCTTTGCTTGTCCTTTGCTTGTCCTTTGCTTGTCCTCAGCTTGTCCTTAGCTTGTCCTCAGCTTGTCCTTAGCTTGTCCTTAGCTTGTCCTTAGCTTGTCCTTTGCTTGTCCTTTGCTTGTCCTTTGCTTGTCCTTTGCTTGTCCTTTGCTTGTCCTTTGCTTGTCCTTTGCTTGTCCTTTGCTTGTCCTTTGCTTGTCCTTAGCTTGTCCTCAGCTTGTCCTTAGCTTGTCCTCAGCTTGTCCTTTGCTTGTCCTTTGCTTGTCCTTAGCTTGTCCTTTGCTTGTCCTTTGCTTGTCCTTTGCTTGTCCTTAGCTTGTCCTTTGCTTGTCCTTAGCTTGTCCTTTGCTTGTCCTTAGCTTGTCCTTTGCTTGTCCTTAGCTTGTCCTTAGCTTGTCCTTTGCTTGTCCTTTGCTTGTCCTTTGCTTGTCCTTTGCTTGTCCTTTGCTTGTCCTTTGCTTGTCCTTAGCTTGTCCTTAGCTTGTCCTTAGCTTGTCCTTAGCTTGTCCTTTGCTTGTCCTTTGCTTGTCCTTTGCTTGTCCTCAGCTTGTCCTTTGCTTGTCCTTAGCTTGTCCTTAGCTTGTCCTTAGCTTGTCCTTTGCTTGTCCTTTGCTTGTCCTTTGCTTGTCCTTTGCTTGTCCTTTGCTTGTCCTTTGCTTGTCCTTTGCTTGTCCTTTGCTTGTCCTTTGCTTGTCCTTTGCTTGTCCTTTGCTTGTCCTTTGCTTGTCCTTTGCTTGTCCTTTGCTTGTCCTTAGCTTGTCCTCAGCTTGTCCTTAGCTTGTCCTCAGCTTGTCCTTTGCTTGTCCTTTGCTTGTCCTTAGCTTGTCCTTTGCTTGTCCTTTGCTTGTCCTTTGCTTGTCCTTAGCTTGTCCTTTGCTTGTCCTTAGCTTGTCCTTTGCTTGTCCTTAGCTTGTCCTTTGCTTGTCCTTAGCTTGTCCTTAGCTTGTCCTTTGCTTGTCCTTTGCTTGTCCTTTGCTTGTCCTTTGCTTGTCCTTTGCTTGTCCTTTGCTTGTCCTTAGCTTGTCCTTTGCTTGTCCTTAGCTTGTCCTTTGCTTGTCCTTTGCTTGTCCTTAGCTTGTCCTTAGCTTGTCCTTTGCTTGTCCTTTGCTTGTCCTTAGCTTGTCCTTTGCTTGTCCTTTGCTTGTCCTTTGCTTGTCCTTTGCTTGTCCTTAGCTTGTCCTCAGCTTGTCCTTAGCTTGTCCTCAGCTTGTCCTTTGCTTGTCCTTTGCTTGTCCTTAGCTTGTCCTTTGCTTGTCCTTTGCTTGTCCTTTGCTTGTCCTTAGCTTGTCCTTTGCTTGTCCTTAGCTTGTCCTTTGCTTGTCCTTAGCTTGTCCTTTGCTTGTCCTTAGCTTGTCCTTTGCTTGTCCTTTGCTTGTCCTTTGCTTGTCCTTTGCTTGTCCTTTGCTTGTCCTTTGCTTGTCCTTTGCTTGTCCTTAGCTTGTCCTTTGCTTGTCCTTTGCTTGTCCTTTGCTTGTCCTTTGCTTGTCCTTAGCTTGTCCTTTGCTTGTCCTTAGCTTGTCCTTTGCTTGTCCTTTGCTTGTCCTTTGCTTGTCCTTAGCTTGTCCTTTGCTTGTCCTTTGCTTGTCCTTTGCTTGTCCTTTGCTTGTCCTTTGCTTGTCCTTTGCTTGTCCTTTGCTTGTCCTTTGCTTGTCCTTTGCTTGTCCTTTGCTTGTCCTTAGCTTGTCCTTTGCTTGTCCTTTGCTTGTCCTTTGCTTGTCCTTTGCTTGTCCTTTGCTTGTCCTTTGCTTGTCCTTTGCTTGTCCTTTGCTTGTCCTTTGCTTGTCCTTTGCTTGTCCTTTGCTTGTCCTTTGCTTGTCCTTTGCTTGTCCTTAGCTTGTCCTTTGCTTGTCCTTTGCTTGTCCTTTGCTTGTCCTTAGCTTGTCCTCAGCTTGTCCTTAGCTTGTCCTCAGCTTGTCCTTTGCTTGTCCTTTGCTTGTCCTTTGCTTGTCCTTTGCTTGTCCTTTGCTTGTCCTTTGCTTGTCCTTAGCTTGTCCTCAGCTTGTCCTTAGCTTGTCCTCAGCTTGTCCTTTGCTTGTCCTTTGCTTGTCCTTAGCTTGTCCTTTGCTTGTCCTTTGCTTGTCCTTTGCTTGTCCTTAGCTTGTCCTTTGCTTGTCCTTAGCTTGTCCTTTGCTTGTCCTTAGCTTGTCCTTTGCTTGTCCTTTGCTTGTCCTCAGCTTGTCCTTAGCTTGTCCTCAGCTTGTCCTTTGCTTGTCCTTTGCTTGTCCTTTGCTTGTCCTTTGCTTGTCCTTTGCTTGTCCTTTGCTTGTCCTTAGCTTGTCCTTTGCTTGTCCTTTGCTTGTCCTTAGCTTGTCCTTTGCTTGTCCTTTGCTTGTCCTTTTCTCACTTCTCTTCTTTCGTAGCAGTACCGACATTATGCAGCCTGAAAAAAGGCGGTAACTCGGGTTAAGCTAATACCGAGCTGTTAGCATAAACTGAATTAGAGGTTTTTTGGTGTCAGCCCTGGTTAAATTCTATAAATTTTATAGGATATATACCCTTAAAAAGAACAATTTAGATGCCAAAAGAGAGCTAACTACGGAAAGTTACAGTTAGCAACACGATTAGTTTTTTAATAGTCTCCTTCTAACTCTTAAATGTTAATTAAGTCGTTGTTGTCTATCTTGATAACGATGAAAAAAGGAGATTTATTTTTACTTACATCAAGTAATGTTCCAGTTCTTTACCTCGTCTTTGGAGTGTCCTCTGGTAAATATCTTTATCAAAGTAGGAAAGACCTTTCAAGAAATCCTGGTGGAAAAAATGTTTGAAGTAATTAAACGACAAGTATATAAAGCCCAGTTAAACTATAACGAAGACTTAAATTATGGTAAGTGTTAACTGTTACCGGTCGTTTCGCACCCCGCAGTTCAGTCTATTCGCTACATTTTAAAACTGTCAAATACTCAAACGTTCGAATTAAATTTACACCTGACGCTAACGTTGTGATACACACAAGCATTGCACCTAACTTTTCAGCAAAATTCACTTTTAGAGCGAGGAATAATCAATATTTGCATACTTAATGTTCTAGCGAAACGACCGATACCTTGTTTAACACAAAGAATGTATTGATTAACACGACCAGCTTGAGAGGGAAGAATATTTTCAGTCCACAACTTTTAAAGAAAATTAATAAAAGAGTATTCAATAAAATGCAATATGAATACCGTGACCGTCTTTAAAGCAATACTTCATAATTACCTTGCTAAGAAGCGAAGAAACCACATATTAACCAGTGTTTGCCTCGTCAACGCGTGCGTTCAGCGTTCGTCCAGAAAGCCAGGCTTTCTTGGTTAAACGGTGATGGTTTTCACAGCAGAAATCTCCAACATTGCGGTATCAACTTGAAAAGTCGTTTTATGAACGCGCAGCATGTTAAGCCAAAGAACAAGCCGATAGCTTACAGGAAACCATTTTGCACTGATTTCTTGTTCTTGTCGCATGTGGAAGGTGGCAGAAGAGCATGAATAATAATGAGGAGGGAAATTTGCAATTCAAATAGAGAAATGAATCTCCACCCCGTGCAAGGATTACGGGAAAACTGGAACGAAAATTCAATTCAATTCAACAAACGGGTCACTCTTCCTTTTGGTAAAGAAAAGTTTATTTTACCCTAGCTTGTCGTTTTTTCAGCACATATTGAGGATTTTTTTTCTTTTTTTTACTATCCATACATCTGTCAAACGTGTGTTTTACCACAATTGCCATTAATCGAGCAATCTTATTGGCTAATTTGCTGTTGTCGATAAGAGTCTAGACAACGCTGCTCGCGTCAACGTGTCGCGCAATGCCTTTTTTCAGCTCGCGCTCTGAAATTAGCATTTTCTTTGACGCTGATATTGTGGTAAAAAACAAATCGAATGTGATTTAGCGTTGTCTATACTCTTATCGACAACGATATTCGTCATCACAGTGGTCAAAATATGTTGTGGACTCACTCGGCTCGCGCCGGTGATGCGATTTTTTCAAATTTTGTCGCGTCGCAAGTATAGCCACCCTCGCGCAGGTGATGCGAAAGCTGAAAAATTCGCAAGAGAAAAGTCGCCAGAGTTGAAACTTTCCGTCAAAATCGCACAGATTGTTGACCGTGTAGCTCGCGCTCTTCAATTTGTCACTCGTGTAGCCACCCTGGGCGCGCTGGCGACGCGTTAACAAATTGAATGTGGTTTAGCGTTGTCTATACTCTTATCGACAACGATATTCGTCATCACAGTGGTCAAAATTTGCTGTGGACTCACTCGGCTGCGCCTCGTGAGTCCACAACATTTTGACCACTGTGATGACGAATATCGTTGTCGATAAGAGTATAGACAACGTTAAACCACATTCGATTTGTTAATTAGCATTGCAAATGACAGCATAAAGGCCCTGTATCTCACACACAAATATACGTATTGGCGTATTTCGATAAACGCCTCGGCCCTAACAAACGATCCTCCTGAAACAGGGCACAAAAGTTCTAAAT
Source organism: Pachyseris speciosa (assembly GCA_016490735.1). NCBI lineage: Eukaryota > Metazoa > Cnidaria > Anthozoa > Scleractinia > Pachyseridae > Pachyseris > Pachyseris speciosa. Next base: position 10,884 of record JAEMWC010001115.1, on the reverse strand, counting down.
AATCTAATCTAATAGGTCCATCTCAGCCTGTTTGCGGTAAAAAGGGGCATCCACGCCCTCCTCTCACCAAGAAAAAAGAGAAACAAAACTGGCTCTGGCAAGTTTTTTTCTCGTTCGAGGTATAAATTTAAGATCACGAGGCTCCGACTGTCCATGTAAGAGAAAAAAAACGAAAAAAACACAGACGCTAGGCCAACTTCCTGAATTACAATGAAGAAAATTTTTAGTACTACACTGATCTATGAATTTATCAAATTCTACATTCTTTCAAACTATTAAAATATATGTTCTGCCTATCATAGTACTTTCTATGCCTTGAAAATTTATCCTAAATTAAAGAATGTTAAGTGTTTGCTAGAACAACAGTCATTACAGCTTTCTTTAGCATTCCTATCTTTATATCTAAAGATATACAGGGATTTTATAAAATAATCCCAAATTAATTCTAAGGCCCGATTCAGACGCCCTAATTCTCATGATCCGAACTTAATTCGAATTTGGACCGACGCAAATTAACAAAATTACGCCTGTTGATTCAGACGTCGAACTTAATTTGCCGTTCCACAGGCGTTCCTATTACAATTCCAGTTCCAGTTCCAGTTCTGAATAAAATTGCTTAAATGATATACAATATAATAATTTATGCATTAGGTTCAGCACATGAAAAGGTCGGCGTATGAATCAAAGCTGTTCCAAAGTCGACATTTCCGCCTCGTCCCGGTGAAAAGAACGCCTGTGCCGTTCCAAATTAAAAGAGCCGTTCTTAATTGATTCAGACGCCGAACTTTTTACCTACTTAATTGAATGCTTTAGGTTCGGCTGATGAAAATTACGGCGTCTGAATCGGGCCTAAGCAACTCGCTGCTGTTAGACTTCACTAAATTCTTGAACTGTTACCAATAAACGGTCCTGACAAATTAGGCCGCTTGCGGATACTCGGATATTCATACGTTCATCAGTGTACTAAACTAACTAATTAAGATTTGGAGATGATTCTTCACCGTGGCTGGCGAAATATCCAAGCGTTTCTCTGAATGCAGAAGCACGATATGACAAACTCTGATCACTATTTCAGTTCTGTAGTCTTTTTTTAAGTATCTAAGGTGGGCTAATTCCAACGCAGTCACCAGTCTTAAGGATGTTTCCAATTACCAACACAGAAAGACCCTCCACTGACATCAAGAAGACAACGTGGAAGCTGTCAACTTAGCTTTTGCTGTAATCAAGCGGGGTACACCTATTTTACTTTGTGAAGACGGATGAATCCATGAAGTGCTCCTAATTCTTATCATTCTCTTCGTCATCTTTTGTCTTGAGATGCACTCCTGGTGTAAAGCAATCCAGCCTTCAGTGAAACAACAGTTGAAAAAGATCAGTACAGCAGTGAATAATCAGAAAAATTTGACAACAACGAGGATGACGACAAAAGGTTCTATAGGTTATTTAGATAAATTGTCAAGGACTAACAGCGAGCGTTTCGGCGTGTTTGTTTTGCGTTGTTCTGTTTTCATCTCTTTAAAATCCTTTTTCATTCAATGGCCAACTATTAATACCGTATTTCCTCGAATAAGCGCCCGGGCCCTTATTTAAAATTTCAGCCAAACGAGGGGGCGCTTATTCGAAGGAGGACACTTAATCAAGGGGGGACGCTTATTACGCGGAAAATAGTTTGTTCCCCTACACTTGGCCGAGGGGGTAGGCGCTTATTCGGGAAAGGGCGCTTATTTGAGGAAATACGGTATACATTCTACTTAATATAACCCTTAGCGCTGGCTTTCGAACCAGGATCTGATTTTAACCTCAAATAGAATGTTCTTGGATTACTGTCTACATAAAGACTTTGGTTGGCTCTTAATCGTTGGTCAGCTTTAATCGGCTTTCGAACAACCGTGCCCAGATAGTGACTTATTCAATGGATAGAGTAAGCCACTCTTTTAATGAACAACTGGTCCCTGTTTCACTATTCTCCTCAATTATCAAGCAAAATTCGCGTCATTCAGTTCTAAGCCAATGAGAACCAAAACTATGTCCGCAAGCATTTTCCCGCGCTTGGCGTCGGTTACATGCACTTTCTTCAAATTGTGATTGGCTCTTTGGGCAGGTTGCGTCTTCTGTGATTGGCCAGGGAAATACCTATGGATTCGGGTTAAATACAACCACTCCAATTAAGGGCAAACACAAGTATAACGACCACTTACTTCGGATTCAGAGTCTGGCTCTTGCACAACTTGATATTTTTTCGCTCTGTAGTAAGACTTTCTTTTGACCACGTATAGTACCACTATATCGCACAAAACGGTGGCCTAGGAGACGAAAGCAAACGTGGAACGTTAGGAAAATACTTGAAGTTGCTTAATGGTGGAAGCTACAATCGACTCTCTCAAAGGTCACTCCACTAAAAAGCGGGCACCTTCAGGTCAGCTGGCACTGGCTGAATCCCCCCTGTTTGTCAGTAACTAAACTACATGTTGAACTGGTCCAGCCGGTGTCTGCTTTACAGAGAGTTGACTGATGAAGCGGGACACCACGCTGAGGTGAGTTCTCTTTAAGGTGGACAACTTCAGGTTGGCTGGTCCAACACCAGTGTCACTTCTTTGCTTAAACCTCAACTCTCTTTTAAGGCTAAGACAGACAGAGCTGATCTCAAGGACGTCAGAGGACGTCAGCGAATCCTAACAGGGCCTTCACTACCTTCTACCAAGAGGAATTCCTTGCCTTCCATCAAGTTGATACAATGAACTCCCTCAATGCGGACACCACTGCAAGGCGAACACCTTTCTAAGAAGATACCTTCACCTGGTCCCGGCCAAATTGCCCCATACTGTATTCTCTGTAACAAAAACACCTATCTAAGGAGGACACTAAGCGTTGGTCCCAAAAGTGTCCGCCTCAGAGGGAGCTCACTGTACCAGGTTTAAACACCTGCCATGTTGGCCGATTGATTTTACTGTCGACTTCACTACTACAATAACCAAAGCATATCAAACTTACAATTCCCAGAAGAGCAAGTCCAGAGCCTAAATTGACAAACAATGGTACCACACTGAATTTACCACCCTAAAAGAAGAAAACAAATGCACGAGACGATTACACACACGGATGGCCATTGCAGTTATGTGCACAATTTGAGTCCTTAAAAAAAGATCTAGCAAGCATGCACCATAAATTTGTGGTTGGGGGTTCGCCGCAAAAACATCTGTAATTAAGTTCAAGAGATCATATTTTTATTTTTTTTATTAAGTTTAAGTTTAAGTATCATATTTCGACGTACCTGTCCATAAACCATTACAAGAAAGCGGATACCATAGGCCTTGAACAAGGTTCTGTGTAACTGTCCATCCTTTTCATAAAACCTGGCATATCTATGGACGATAAGTGCATTACACAAAAGTACTATTTAACGAAAACAGAAGCCAGGTGATTGTTCAAACACTACTTAATGCTGCCTAGTAGAGCGTTATCAACTTATGCCAGGGTAACGCACCGCTATAATGATGAGTTTTCTACATGCTATGATAAATAAATACTTGGTTTCATCACCTAATTTCAGTGAAATGAAGACTAGTCCTTGAACTGCCAGCAATCAAATTTCTTGGCGGTGGCCAGTACACTATCACCTCAATATTTTGTCGTTACAAACCCGCAAAGGAGTACCACAGTTGCAAAAAACGTGTGCATATAAATTATCTGTTTACAGTGGAAATTCACTTAGCTGCTCTAGCTAGTTCACAGGCATTCCACTTATTTAAAAAAAAAAAATGATTCAAATAAACATAACAGGGATAAGAAACCGAACTGGCAGGAGGCGAAACAGTTGTGTTGGAGACCAACACCCAAGGACTAACATTGATTCTAAACAGTTGATATGACTGATAGTCGGGTTCTTTTGAACTATTTGGAAATGTTTATTCATGCTTGGCCACTTGGAATACAAAGTTTCGCAAATGCTTAACACCATGTCAATGACAATTCTTGTTTCTTTGAGGGGAAGTCCGTTTTATCTTTCATCATGCATCACGAAAATTCCACCGATCGCTGAAAATATCTGCCTCAAAATAAAGTTTAGTAATTGTACTTAAGTTAAGTTCGACATTGCAATTACTTACGATTAAAGAGATTAAGTTCAAGTCGATGGTAATGGCGGACAATTTGGAAAAAGGTGTCCCACTCTTTTTCAAAGTTGTTGGTTTCCAGTGTGCACGCGCGAGTCACGACCTGTTTAATCCTGAGCAATCGCGACGTCGAACTTATCTTGATCTTTTAGTAATTTCAAGTACAATTACTAAATTTTATGTTGAGGCAGTTATTTTCACCGATCGGTGGAATTTTCGTGATGCGTGATGAAAGATAAAACTGACTCAGGGCGCAGACTCACAGCGTGACTTAACCCCTTTTAGCCAGAATGCCAATTAATCTTTTAGACCCTTCTACTACGACGCGCCACTGATCTTTTTTTTCCCTAACATGTTTTTCATTCATTTAGCCAATCAAAACAAAAGCACATAAAAAGGAGCCAATAAGAACATGCAGTGAAGTAAAACATTCAAATATACGTTTTTTAACCAATGTTAAACAATAACTCCAAGAATTTTGAAGGGGCTACAGTGTATGTCATGAGTTTTTGGTACTAATCTAACAATTTAATTTCGTTTTGTTTTGTTTTGTATTAGCTGACACCATGCCAGCAATCTTTGGCCCCGCAGGGTATGCGTTACCGGTCACAACAGATGTTTGTACTGATGAAAAGGCAAAATCATGCTCCAGTTTTGTTCAAAACTACTCTACCAGTGGTAATGGCAATGGTAATGACAATGGCAGTGGAGTGCAGTGCAGTGCAGTGTGGATGTAGGCTGCCGTTTTTCAAGTTTCAGCCCTCGTGCTTCACTGTCGTTTCAAGAATTAACTTGGTTGTTCTGTTGGAGTTCTGCGACCAATTTGTACATAAAAGTGTTCTTAGCCTTGATTTAATCAGAATTTTGCCCCAAAGACAGAAAAATGCCCTTGGCATAGCTCCTATAAAGACAAAATAAGCACAGCCGTCAGTTCCCCTAATCTAGGAGGATGTCTTTATTTTGTCCTATGATTAGTTTCATTTTATTCGTATGGTACTCAAGTGTGTACATTAAGTGTGTACCTACACTGTAATTCTACATAAAAAAAAATGGTACGTTACCTAAAATTATATCCAGGAGCAATGGGTGCTTTAGCATCATCCAGTCTAAAATGATAATAAAGAAATCAAGATATTACAAGGAAAGTTGTGCGTTATTAATTTTTATGGTGTTCAGCAAAAATCAACAATTCTTACAGACTTCAGTATGTCATGTACTCAAATGTTCTCAGCAAAATTATTGCAAAGTAGTCCACGGTTAATGCCTGGTTTCTAAATGTTACTACTTCAACCAGTCACTGGCTCTTCTCCATGCTACCCAAATTGAAGATGGTACCACCATTAATTTTGTGTGTACAGTGTAGTCATCTGACCCTTGTGTATGTTTGGCAATTTGCAGATGTCATTGTGCAGGCAGCACCTAAATTGGCCTCAACTGAGAGGCTCTGTGCCTAACGTATCAACCTTGGACCAGCCCTAACCCTAAATGCTGTTATAATTAGTACCTTCCCCTGTTTTCTTATTTCTAATGTACAGCCACAATCAATTCATTCAAGAAATCAAGTCCTGTTTTTCCCCAGAGGTTGGTCATAGCTTCATAAAAAAAGAAACTAAAATTTACTTAAAATGCACTGTAGGTTTATCCCCTTATTTGCTCAAAACTTTCAAGGTCTTCTTGTGCACTGTACTGGAAAGATGTGGTTTGGAAGTGGCTGCCACAAGACTTGCATGCAGTCCAGATATAAGGGACAGGTAAACAACAGGAACATTTGAGAATATTTTGTCACAGATCCAAAATGGATGTATTCCTGGTTTAATGTGAAAATGACCCTGAGTCAGGCGTGGCCAGAATCTGTCTCAGTTTAAACAACTGAAGGTGGCTTACCTTCTAAAAGAATACTTAGGTTGACAAGAATAAGTTAAAGAATCAAAATCACAGTTCCAGTTGATAACAATGGCCATAACACCACCCTGCAGAGAGAGAAATGTAACAGTTGCACATCATCCTGTTTTATAATATACCTAGTATACATTAGATTTCTGCATGTCAAACACTTAAAGGTGCTCAGTGTCATGATGGTTTTTATGTTTTGGTTGTCAAATTAAAAGCAAGTACACTCAGATACCTTTTCTCATAACCAAAATGCTCCGATTACACCAAAAGAATGATAACTAGCTATTTTCTCAAAGGGGAAGCAAACTTTAATCTGTACTGGGCTATTTTTCGACAACACAAGGGTAGAACTTGAAAAAGTTGACCCATTTTTTTCAAGTTGTAAACTTTGGTCATTGCATGTTGTGAGAGGATGGCAAACACACATGCAAAACAATTGTTTTTGCCAATTAAACCTATTGTTTTGAGGTGTTCTTGCTGCCGTTGCTGTCGCCGTCCTCGTTACTAAAACTTCCATTGCCTTTCCCTGACAAACAAGCTAAACTTAAACATTCCATTACCCGAGGTAAGTGACAAGTACCTGATAAGCCACTGTCTTGTAATCTCCCCCTGCTTCCTTCACAATGGTTCCTAATCTGATGATGGGACAAAGGGGATCCTTGTCTGGGTCAAACACACATTTCTTCAGATATGAGGCTTTTTTGTTTGGAGGAATATTTCGCCTGAGAGAACAAAAGGATTTCAAAAAACCATGTTTAAGGTACTTCCTCTGAAATAAAAGTCACGATACATTTTTGCTCAAACTTTGTCCGCGGAATATTTCTCATATGAGAACTTCAATTTTGAAATAAAAAAAGGGGGTGCCCATGCTCATTTAGGAGCTGTGAGGCATTGAAAATGCCCCATTTTGGCATTATTAGATGCTTATTATAAGAACATACATTTCAAGTTATTGTAAAATCTTTGAGAACCCACATTAAACTACAGTCCATACATTATGCTGGATGCAATTAAACATTTTAAGTCTGATTTAGACAGAAAACTGAATCCGTGATTAAAAATTTGAAATAAATGTCTTGACATGGTCACTAAACTGCAAATAGAAAAGTCCACAGTGTATCTGTTATTTTACTTAATTATTTAATTTTCAGCAATAGAAATCATATCAGTGTTTTCTCACACAAAGCTTATGATTAGCTGATTACCATGCACGTTGGTGAGCTATAGCCATTTTTCTACTAACAGAGCTCAATTTCAAGGCAGATCCACTATGTTTTCAATGTGCGTGTGCCCAAGTGTGCACTAAATGATGCCATAAATTATGCACAGTAAGGATGTGCGATGCAAATGTGAGGAATCAGCTTAAATGGCATGTATATGGAAATGAGACTAAACATAACCATGGTTGTTTAATAAAAACTGACATAATGCTTTTATTAATATGCAAATTATTTAATTTTTTTTTGTGAAACTATAGCAAAATGCCCAATTATTGACAACCATCCATATCAAAGTCACCCCCCACCCCCAATGTGGAGATCCTACTTTTTACAAACCTCAAACCTCCTCAAAACAGCAGCGATAGGAAAATCCCCATTAGGTTGGGATAAGTAAGTCGGGACGTTTGTACCAGGGGGCCCTTCATATCATCCAGAAGAGTATAATAGATGTTGTATTTTGTAATAAAGATTAAAAAGGCTTCATGTTGATGCCAAAAATAAATTTATAAGGTATTAAAAATTATGTGATTTAAAATAAGCTTCCACTCTATATAAGACTCATCGCCCTATTTAACTCCCTTCTCTCTGAGAATGAATATATGAAAAACATATGTTTGAACTGCTGATTAATGGTTAAACATGTGACTGATCATCGTAGGTATGAACACTACTTAAGCAGTAGTGAAAATAAAGCTTGAAAAAATTCAGGCTTGTACAGGATTCAAACCCACAACCTCTGCGATACCGGTGCAGCACTCTACTGACTGAGCTAACAAGCCATCTGGGAGCTGGTCATTTTTCAGGCTTTATTTTCACTACTGCTTAAGTAGTGTTCATAACTGCAATGATCAGTCACATATTTAACCATTAATCTGCAGTTCAAATATGATTTTCATATATTCATTATCATATATTCACCACTCACGGGTATATTACCAACCAACAAAACGACCAGCTCCCAGATGGCTTGTTAGCTCAGTTGGCAATGCGCTGCACTGGTATCGCAGAGGTCGTGGGTTCAAATCCTGTACAAGCCTGAATTTTTTTCAGGCTTAATTTTCACTACAGCTTAAGAAGTGTTCATAACTGCGATGATCAGTCACATATTTATCCCTTCTCTCTGCTACATGCTTTTGTTTTAAGTACCCTGTCTATAATTAAGCCCCCTCTATATTCAAACCCCCTCCCACAACTCTGTTAATCTCCCCTTTCTTTTAAGCCCCCTCTACATTAAACAGCATCTCTCTATTAATCCCTCTTATTACTATGAAGTGTAAATACCCCAGCAGGGTACTCGAAGTATACATGACGGAGGGAGGGGGGGGGAGGCACATATTTTTTTTAGGTCTTAAAAAAATACACATATTTTTTTGGGTCACATCTCCGAGCAAACTTTTCGTTGCGATCAGTGGATCAGAATAATATTCATTTCGAACTTTTTTTCAGCAACGTATGCGACTGTTTGATTGACTAAATCAGTAATGAGATATTTAAGTCTCGCATTTTTTTGGGTAGGATATTTTGATGCCAGGTATTTTTTTGGGTCTAAAATTTCAGGCTCGTGTATTTTTTGGGGTTTGCAATATGAAGCTCCGTCGGACCCCTCCGTCATGTATACTTCAAGTACCCCCCTGGGGTAAGTACCCCTCCCTGTCTCCCTTGAAAAAGGTTTGCAGATGTAGGCAGAACAGTAGTGATAATATAAACAGTGAATACCATGTCCCATGACTGATATTAAAGAAGGCAAAAGTCCAGTGTGTACAAGAAAACAAATACTCAACAACAGACAGCAAATCTGCTGGGTATGGGCTCATTTTGAGAGAGGGTGTAATATACTAATAGTCCTCTCAGGTTGCTGTCATAACTAAATACATACTTAGACTCCTTAAATTTTGGGAACTGGACACTGTTCTTTATCAGTACTGTAAAATTTTCAGTTTCCAGAAGAGGGACTCCCTTCCTAAAGAGAACAAATATATAAGAATTAATGATACTGAGATAATTAACTTAAGGCTTTACGACTGCTACTCTGCTCCAAGAATCCTATGAAGGGGCATTTTATTCAGCTGATCTATGTTAAGTCAATTAGAGTGACATTGGAACAGTGTGTGTTCAAAGCATTGTGCTCCTCGTAATTAATTTTTGCAGCAGGCAGGCAGGTATTTACAAAAAGTAATTGGGGATTCCAGGTATTGTGGCCAGTGCAGGCATTTTAATGTCCTTATATAGTCCTCATAACCCACCAATTAATTTTTGTGCGAAATTATTTTGGATCACATGGTGCAAATCAGAGGATGGGTATCAGGCAGTACCCCGCCGGCACGTTGATATCTGTCCTCCGATTTCTCAGTCACATAAAGAGACAAAATGGTAATGGTAATGGATTTATATACCACATATTTCAAATGGAAGACTCCAGTCAAAGTTTAAATAAAATAAATTCAAACAATCAGTGCAGGATGTTTACATCAATTGCAATCATCGTTAGATCACTTTTTTCAACATTTTCAACTTTCAACTGTGTATATGCAATATGAAAATTAATTGGAGGGTTATAAAATAAATAAACCCCTATCTGGCTTGCTGTTATATTGGAAGATAATCCTGGCTAATAGATTGTCTCAAAATTTCACAGTTTGCCCTCAAAGCTCTGCTTCTCAGCCAGCTGTTCAATTTTTCAAAAATCTATCAGCCGTGGACATTATCTGCCAATATACAGCCGCCAAAAGAGGTTTATTTTCTAATAATTTTATTATATTAATAATATTAATATCAATATTATAGCATCAGTCTAACTAATTTGGTGAATAAATACACAACAGAAAGTGCTTTTTAAGAATTTTCACTGTTTCACTCCTTTTGCAGTTGTATATGACACCTTTAAAAGAACAAACCTGTCCCCTGTGAGTGAACTCTGTGAGCTCCATTCAAAGATTAGTTCATATTCTGATGCTTCACAATCCATAAAGTAATCACAAATATAAATACTGAACTTGTCCACGATGAAAACAGATCCATGGTGCCCATCCCAAAACATATTGAAGTTGACATATCCTCCCAGTGAGTGGTTCCAGAAAATATCCCTGAAAATACCCATCCTGAAGAGGGTCATTGGAAGTATGGGGGGAGGTGGGGGTACTGAAATCCAACAATTTTAAATAAAAGAAATGAAACCAAACTTGAATTTTTAGAGGGGAGAGGCAGTTCAAGCCAAAGGGTCCACCACTATGGATATATTTTCTGGAACAACTTAATTCAATTTATTTTATTAATCAAATTACTATATCTCTCACTTAGTATGCCCACTTGACTTCAACTAGTTTTCTTTCCTGCGCACCAGATTAACCTTAGAGTTATAATAAAGGCCTTACTAACCTCGTTTTCTTGGTCCGTACTGTAAGTTACGGATGCTAGTTTTTTTCCCATTAAGTTATGGCCTGCTCGGGCCATAAATCAATGGGGAAAAAAACTCGGTCCGTAACTTACACTACACACCTTGAACTTGGTTAGTAAGAGCATGTATCTTACGCGAGGTTAAAGTTGGGCATGGAAGAACATCGACCTCTACTGGACACCAAGAGTAGATCTCACAAACGTTTCTTCGAGGTTCACCTCGATCAGCCCAAATGCACTTCCCTGTCCTTACACCTAACAATAAC
>JAEMWC010001114.1:252500-265029 GCA_016490735.1 Pachyseris speciosa | reverse complement strand
TCGAATTAGTGACATCGATTTACACGAAGCCTAGCAGCCTTTTTTAACCGAACTGCCGTTCGTAATGGCTAAGAAGAATCATAGCTTAAATTGTTGGCGAATTTTATCGACGTAACTTATCGCTGAATTTTGTGAGCGGATATAACTCAGCATGACACTTTCAGACTATCAAATCACTAACATAAGATCGCTAAAGTGGCCAGGGCGGAACTTAGTCAAAAATACTGTACAAACTTACGCTTTTTGCAGACAAATTTTCCAGCTTTGTGTTTCCCCCAATTTCTTGAAGTCCCGGATGTCTACTATCCGTGTAAGCGCGGAACTGTAACGGCCCTCTATCCACCAAGTTTTTACTAAGTCTTTGGCCGGCTCCAAATTCAGCGCCAATTTCACCCTCCGAATCTACACATGATCCCCGAAACTTACTTTCTGAGGCTAAAGACTTGTTACCTCTCAAAGCAAAGCTCTCAATATCCTTACATTGTAAACAGTAGCCCGGGTGAACGAATCACTCGTTTAGCGAACAACTGCACAGCAAGGATATTAGACGATTCACACACTGCATCTCGCAAGACTTTTTCCCTCACTGGACTTAATGATGCCCTAAGGAAAACTTTGCTCTAGGAGGCCAACGTGTAATCCAAATCTACTGACTTCGTCTCGACCTAAATCACACCGCGCGAAGACTTCAAATGCATGTTACTTTGTTTGAGGGAGAGTGGGACCCAGTTGACAAAGCCCCTTTCAATAAAGTCGGGCTGGGGGGAGACTGGGCAATGACCTTAGTGCAAAATTTTAACGCCGAGTTCGGAAATCGGAAATCTGAGCTAGACTAGTTCGAAAAAGTGCTTTGTAGGACAATTTTGCCGACCAAACATTGATCTCAAAGGAAGACAGGGAGAATTTTAGGATGATTCACGGCAAATCCGTGTCAAATATATCCGTTTTCAAACGGAAACCTGTACGTGTGTACGGGCGAATTCAATATGTATAGACGAAATTAACAAAAAAAAAAAATAATAATAATAAATGTTTTTAACGAAAACGGGTACTTGTGGATGGACCTTGAGTTCAAAGCTATCAGGAGAGAAACACACTCTTAGTTAAACTGAGATGTCTTTGTCGTGCCTGCCCGGCTAGCTCAGTCGGTAGAGCATGAGACTCTTAATCTCAGGGTCGTGGGTTCGAGCCCCACGTTGGGCGGAGCTTTCTTTTTCTTTTAATTTCTGTGTACGGCCAATCTATTGTTTCATCTTCTTGCTTAAATATTCTGTAGCGAATAGGTCTCGCAACTCACATCGGCTTCTGCGGTCGAACAACACATTCTAAAATCATGGTGCCAAATGTTCCTTTTGAAGCTTCATGAAAACAAACAAAAGATTTATTTGCCGGTAATTAAACAGAGCTTCACGGCAGATCACACACATTCCTTTGGAGATAAGTGAAATGGTCTTGGTGAATTCTTAATAAATGTTACATTAACTGCACTTGAAACAAAAGAATGATCCTGCACAGCGAGTTGGTGGTCCCGATAAAGTTTGAACTGGGCAGCCGCTAAACAGGACGAACGGGTGTTGACTCCGTGGCGCAATGGTAGCGCGTCTGACTCCAGATCAGAAGGCTGCGTGTTCAAGTCACGCCGGGGTCAGCTTGACTGCTTTTTTTATATTTCCCTTCATCGTCGAACTCAGGCCATGAAGAAAACGACATGAACGCGCTTAGTTACGCACTATTAGAAGCTAAAATCTTTGTTAAAAAACGTAGCCTCCAGTTTAGGCGACGTGTGATGGGGAAGGCTGAGTATTTTCAAGCTGCACGTTCTTATACTCTAACGTTAATTAAAGATTCAGGCATTAGTACATTAATACTATGCCAACCAAAATTCGCTCGGTTTAAAAATGGACAAGAACGTATGGCTGGTTGTGTTTTCGCAACTGCTGAATTAGAGGTGCGTAAGCAGCTTCTACGGTCTCTCACTTCTTTTAGGATCATGGATGTTGCAAGAACTACGTCTCGCTGGGAATGAAAAAAGGACGTTAAAATAATCCACCCCCGGTGGGACTCGAACCCACAACCTTTGAATTAGAAGTCCAACACGCTAGTCCATTGCGCCACGGGGGCTTCACGTACTTGAGAACTATCATATCTGATATTCTACTTTATGCGATGTCAAACGTTCAAATGAACAGCACTAAGCTTGAAGAGAAGAAAAAAGTTGCCTTTAGAGGATTAAGTCTCAGACATTAAATGCTGTTTTTGCTCAGCCAGTCATGCCATAAATATTTGTCTTCATAGCTAGCCCCTTTCTTTCATCAAAAACATTGCGAAAATCGTGGTCTAATGTTCGGTTTGAAACCATTCTTTTAACGTCAGTAGCTTTTTCAGGCGCACAATTTTGAGAGTTGGACATGTTTGGCCATAAGCTGAGGACTGAGCGCTATATGCGATATTCCTTTGAGATATCTACCTGAATTTTTGATAAGTTTGAGGGGTCTTCGAACTTTCTTTGCTAATAGCTCCGTTAATCAATATTGAGACTTAAGTTTAGGTTCATTATAACAATACAGTGGCTGGAAAAGGGACCAAAAGAAGGCATGTTATTTTATGATGCAATTATACATGAAATTTACATGACCTCTGACATGAAAATATTTTGGGCTTGAAAGCGTCACTTTTCTCCAAATCTCGCTCAAACTTCGGTCTTGCCGAAAGCAGAGAAGGCTTTCGAATTAGTGACATCGATTTACACGAAGCCTAGCAGCCTTTTTTAACCGAACTGCCGTTCGTAATGGCTAAGAAGAATCATAGCTTAAATTGTTGGCGAATTTTATCGACGTAACTTATCGCTGAATTTTGTGAGCGGATATAACTCAGCATGACACTTTCAGACTATCAAATCACTAACATAAGATCGCTAAAGTGGCCAGGGCGGAACTTAGTCAAAAATACTGTACAAACTTACGCTTTTTGCAGACAAATTTTCCAGCTTTGTGTTTCCCCCAATTTCTTGAAGTCCCGGATGTCTACTATCCGTGTAAGCGCGGAACTGTAACGGCCCTCTATCCACCAAGTTTTTACTAAGTCTTTGGCCGGCTCCAAATTCAGCGCCAATTTCACCCTCCGAATCTACACATGATCCCCGAAACTTACTTTCTGAGGCTAAAGACTTGTTACCTCTCAAAGCAAAGCTCTCAATATCCTTACATTGTAAACAGTAGCCCGGGTGAACGAATCACTCGTTTAGCGAACAACTGCACAGCAAGGATATTAGACGATTCACACACTGCATCTCGCAAGACTTTTTCCCTCACTGGACTTAATGATGCCCTAAGGAAAACTTTGCTCTAGGAGGCCAACGTGTAATCCAAATCTACTGACTTCGTCTCGACCTAAATCACACCGCGCGAAGACTTCAAATGCATGTTACTTTGTTTGAGGAGAGTGGGACCCAGTTGACAAAGCCCCTTTCAATAAAGTCGGGCTGGGGGAGACTGGGCAATGACCTTAGTGCAAAATTTTAACGCCGAGTTCGGAAATCGGAAATCTGAGCTAGACTAGTTCGAAAAAGTGCTTTGTAGGACAATTTTGCCGACCAAACATTGATCTCAAAGGAAGACAGGGAGAATTTTAGGATGATTCACGGCAAATCCGTGTCAAATATATCCGTTTTCAAACGGAAACCTGTACGTGTGTACGGGCGAATTCAATATGTATAGACGAAATTAACAAAAAAAAAAAATAATAATAATAAATGTTTTTAACGAAAACGGGTACTTGTGGATGGACCTTGAGTTCAAAGCTATCAGGAGAGAAACACACTCTTAGTTAAACTGAGATGTCTTTGTCGTGCCTGCCCGGCTAGCTCAGTCGGTAGAGCATGAGACTCTTAATCTCAGGGTCGTGGGTTCGAGCCCCACGTTGGGCGGAGCTTTCTTTTTCTTTTAATTTCTGTGTACGGCCAATCTATTGTTTCATCTTCTTGCTTAAATATTCTGTAGCGAATAGGTCTCGCAACTCACATCGGCTTCTGCGGTCGAACAACACCATTCTAAAATCATGGTGCCAAATGTTCCTTTTGAAGCTTCATGAAAACAAACAAAAGATTTATTTGCCGGTAATTAAACAGAGCTTCACGGCAGATCACACACATTCCTTTGGAGATAAGTGAAATGGTCTTGGTGAATTCTTAATAAATGTTACATTAACTGCACTTGAAACAAAAGAATGATCCTGCACAGCGAGTTGGTGGTCCCGATAAAGTTTGAACTGGGCAGCCGCTAAACAGGACGAACGGGTGTTGACTCCGTGGCGCAATGGTAGCGCGTCTGACTCCAGATCAGAAGGCTGCGTGTTCAAGTCACGCCGGGGTCAGCTTGACTGCTTTTTTTATATTTCCCTTCATCGTCGAACTCAGGCCATGAAGAAAACGACATGAACGCGCTTAGTTACGCACTATTAGAAGCTAAAATCTTTGTTAAAAAACGTAGCCTCCAGTTTAGGCGACGTGTGATGGGGAAGGCTGAGTATTTTCAAGCTGCACGTTCTTATACTCTAACGTTAATTAAAGATTCAGGCATTAGTACATTAATACTATGCCAACCAAAATTCGCTCGGTTTAAAAATGGACAAGAACGTATGGCTGGTTGTGTTTTCGCAACTGCTGAATTAGAGGTGCGTAAGCAGCTTCTACGGTCTCTCACTTCTTTTAGGATCATGGATGTTGCAAGAACTACGTCTCGCTGGGAATGAAAAAAGGACGTTAAAATAATCCACCCCCGGTGGGACTCGAACCCACAACCTTTGAATTAGAAGTCCAACACGCTAGTCCATTGCGCCACGGGGGCTTCACGTACTTGAGAACTATCATATCTGATATTCTACTTTATGCGATGTCAAACGTTCAAATGAACAGCACTAAGCTTGAAGAGAAGAAAAAAGTTGCCTTTAGAGGATTAAGTCTCAGACATTAAATGCTGTTTTTGCTCAGCCAGTCATGCCATAAATATTTGTCTTCATAGCTAGCCCCTTTCTTTCATCAAAAACATTGCGAAAATCGTGGTCTAATGTTCGGTTTGAAACCATTCTTTTAACGTCAGTAGCTTTTTCAGGCGCACAATTTTGAGAGTTGGACATGTTTGGCCATAAGCTGAGGACTGAGCGCTATATGCGATATTCCTTTGAGATATCTACCTGAATTTTTGATAAGTTTGAGGGGTCTTCGAACTTTCTTTGCTAATAGCTCCGTTAATCAATATTGAGACTTAAGTTTAGGTTCATTATAACAATACAGTGGCTGGAAAAGGGACCAAAAAGAAGGCATGTTATTTTATGATGCAATTATACATGAAATTTACATGACCTCTGACATGAAAATATTTTGGGCTTGAAAGCGTCACTTTTCTCCAAATCTCGCTCAAACTTCGGTCTTGCCGAAAGCAGAGAAGGCTTTCGAATTAGTGACATCGATTTACACGAAGCCTAGCAGCCTTTTTTAACCGAACTGCCGTTCGTAATGGCTAAGAAGAATCATAGCTTAAATTGTTGGCGAATTTTATCGACGTAACTTATCGCTGAATTTTGTGAGCGGATATAACTCAGCATGACACTTTCAGACTATCAAATCACTAACATAAGATCGCTAAAGTGGCCAGGGCGGAACTTAGTCAAAAATACTGTACAAACTTACGCTTTTTGCAGACAAATTTTCCAGCTTTGTGTTTCCCCCAATTTCTTGAAGTCCCGGATGTCTACTATCCGTGTAAGCGCGGAACTGTAACGGCCCTCTATCCACCAAGTTTTTACTAAGTCTTTGGCCGGCTCCAAATTCAGCGCCAATTTCACCCTCCGAATCTACACATGATCCCCGAAACTTACTTTCTGAGGCTAAAGACTTGTTACCTCTCAAAGCAAAGCTCTCAATATCCTTACATTGTAGTAGCCCGGGTGAACGAATCACTCGTTTAGCGAACAACTGCACAGCAAGGATATTAGACGATTCACACACTGCATCTCGCAAGACTTTTTCCCTCACTGGACTTAATGATGCCCTAAGGAAAACTTTGCTCTAGGAGGCCAACGTGTAATCCAAATCTACTGACTTCGTCTCGACCTAAATCACACCGCGCGAAGACTTCAAATGCATGTTACTTTGTTTGAGGGAGAGTGGGACCCAGTTGACAAAGCCCCTTTCAATAAAGTCGGGCTGGGGGGAGACTGGGCAATGACCTTAGTGCAAAATTTTAACGCCGAGTTCGGAAATCGGAAATCTGAGCTAGACTAGTTCGAAAAAGTGCTTTGTAGGACAATTTTGCCGACCAAACATTGATCTCAAAGGAAGACAGGGAGAATTTTAGGATGATTCACGGCAAATCCGTGTCAAATATATCCGTTTTCAAACGGAAACCTGTACGTGTGTACGGGCGAATTCAATATGTATAGACGAAATTAACAAAAAAAAAAAATAATAATAATAAATGTTTTTAACGAAAACGGGTACTTGTGGATGGACCTTGAGTTCAAAGCTATCAGGAGAGAAACACACTCTTAGTTAAACTGAGATGTCTTTGTCGTGCCTGCCCGGCTAGCTCAGTCGGTAGAGCATGAGACTCTTAATCTCAGGGTCGTGGGTTCGAGCCCCACGTTGGGCGGAGCTTTCTTTTTCTTTTAATTTCTGTGTACGGCCAATCTATTGTTTCATCTTCTTGCTTAAATATTCTGTAGCGAATAGGTCTCGCAACTCACATCGGCTTCTGCGGTCGAACAACACCATTCTAAAATCATGGTGCCAAATGTTCCTTTTGAAGCTTCATGAAAACAAACAAAAGATTTATTTGCCGGTAATTAAACAGAGCTTCACGGCAGATCACACACATTCCTTTGGAGATAAGTGAAATGGTCTTGGTGAATTCTTAATAAATGTTACATTAACTGCACTTGAAACAAAAGAATGATCCTGCACAGCGAGTTGGTGGTCCCGATAAAGTTTGAACTGGGCAGCCGCTAAACAGGACGAACGGGTGTTGACTCCGTGGCGCAATGGTAGCGCGTCTGACTCCAGATCAGAAGGCTGCGTGTTCAAGTCACGCCGGGGTCAGCTTGACTGCTTTTTTTATATTTCCCTTCATCGTCGAACTCAGGCCATGAAGAAAACGACATGAACGCGCTTAGTTACGCACTATTAGAAGCTAAAATCTTTGTTAAAAAACGTAGCCTCCAGTTTAGGCGACGTGTGATGGGGAAGGCTGAGTATTTTCAAGCTGCACGTTCTTATACTCTAACGTTAATTAAAGATTCAGGCATTAGTACATTAATACTATGCCAACCAAAATTCGCTCGGTTTAAAAATGGACAAGAACGTATGGCTGGTTGTGTTTTCGCAACTGCTGAATTAGAGGTGCGTAAGCAGCTTCTACGGTCTCTCACTTCTTTTAGGATCATGGATGTTGCAAGAACTACGTCTCGCTGGGAATGAAAAAAGGACGTTAAAATAATCCACCCCCGGTGGGACTCGAACCCACAACCTTTGAATTAGAAGTCCAACACGCTAGTCCATTGCGCCACGGGGGCTTCACGTACTTGAGAACTATCATATCTGATATTCTACTTTATGCGATGTCAAACGTTCAAATGAACAGCACTAAGCTTGAAGAGAAGAAAAAAGTTGCCTTTAGAGGATTAAGTCTCAGACATTAAATGCTGTTTTTGCTCAGCCAGTCATGCCATAAATATTTGTCTTCATAGCTAGCCCCTTTCTTTCATCAAAAACATTGCGAAAATCGTGGTCTAATGTTCGGTTTGAAACCATTCTTTTAACGTCAGTAGCTTTTTCAGGCGCACAATTTTGAGAGTTGGACATGTTTGGCCATAAGCTGAGGACTGAGCGCTATATGCGATATTCCTTTGAGATATCTACCTGAATTTTTGATAAGTTTGAGGGGTCTTCGAACTTTCTTTGCTAATAGCTCCGTTAATCAATATTGAGACTTAAGTTTAGGTTCATTATAACAATACAGTGGCTGGAAAAGGGACCAAAAAGAAGGCATGTTATTTTATGATGCAATTATACATGAAATTTACATGACCTCTGACATGAAAATATTTTGGGCTTGAAAGCGTCACTTTTCTCCAAATCTCGCTCAAACTTCGGTCTTGCCGAAAGCAGAGAAGGCTTTCGAATTAGTGACATCGATTTACACGAAGCCTAGCAGCCTTTTTTAACCGAACTGCCGTTCGTAATGGCTAAGAAGAATCATAGCTTAAATTGTTGGCGAATTTTATCGACGTAACTTATCGCTGAATTTTGTGAGCGGATATAACTCAGCATGACACTTTCAGACTATCAAATCACTAACATAAGATCGCTAAAGTGGCCAGGGCGGAACTTAGTCAAAAATACTGTACAAACTTACGCTTTTTGCAGACAAATTTTCCAGCTTTGTGTTTCCCCCAATTTCTTGAAGTCCCGGATGTCTACTATCCGTGTAAGCGCGGAACTGTAACGGCCCTCTATCCACCAAGTTTTTACTAAGTCTTTGGCCGGCTCCAAATTCAGCGCCAATTTCACCCTCCGAATCTACACATGATCCCCGAAACTTACTTTCTGAGGCTAAAGACTTGTTACCTCTCAAAGCAAAGCTCTCAATATCCTTACATTGTAAACAGTAGCCCGGGTGAACGAATCACTCGTTTAGCGAACAACTGCACAGCAAGGATATTAGACGATTCACACACTGCATCTCGCAAGACTTTTTCCCTCACTGGACTTAATGATGCCCTAAGGAAAACTTTGCTCTAGGAGGCCAACGTGTAATCCAAATCTACTGACTTCGTCTCGACCTAAATCACACCGCGCGAAGACTTCAAATGCATGTTACTTTGTTTGAGGGAGAGTGGGACCCAGTTGACAAAGCCCCTTTCAATAAAGTCGGGCTGGGGGGAGACTGGGCAATGACCTTAGTGCAAAATTTTAACGCCGAGTTCGGAAATCGGAAATCTGAGCTAGACTAGTTCGAAAAAGTGCTTTGTAGGACAATTTTGCCGACCAAACATTGATCTCAAAGGAAGACAGGGAGAATTTTAGGATGATTCACGGCAAATCCGTGTCAAATATATCCGTTTTCAAACGGAAACCTGTACGTGTGTACGGGCGAATTCAATATGTATAGACGAAATTAACAAAAAAAAAATAATAATAATAATAATAATGTTTTTAACGAAAACGGGTACTTGTGGATGGACCTTGAGTTCAAAGCTATCAGGAGAGAAACACACTCTTAGTTAAACTGAGATGTCTTTGTCGTGCCTGCCCGGCTAGCTCAGTCGGTAGAGCATGAGACTCTTAATCTCAGGGTCGTGGGTTCGAGCCCCACGTTGGGCGGAGCTTTCTTTTTCTTTTAATTCCTGTGTACGGCCAATCTATTGTTTCATCTTCTTGCTTAAATATTCTGTAGCGAATAGGTCTCGCAACTCACATCGGCTTCTGCGGTCGAACAACACCATTCTAAAATCATGGTGCCAAATGTTCCTTTTGAAGCTTCATGAAAACAAACAAAAGATTTATTTGCCGGTAATTAAACAGAGCTTCACGGCAGATCACACACATTCCTTTGGAGATAAGTGAAATGGTCTTGGTGAATTCTTAATAAATGTTACATTAACTGCACTTGAAACAAAAGAATGATCCTGCACAGCGAGTTGGTGGTCCCGATAAAGTTTGAACTGGGCAGCCGCTAAACAGGACGAACGGGTGTTGAGTCCGAATAATATTTCAAGCAGATAAGTGAATTTTCACAGAAAAAGCTGATATTCTACTTTATGCGATGTGACACGTTCAAATGAACAGTGTGGGGAGCACCCGTGCTCATTAAGGAGGAGTTCTCCATTTTGTCATTATTTAATGCTTATTAAAAGAACGCATTCCATGGTATTTTTTAAGTCTTTGTGAGCCCGGCTGCAGACTCCACTCATAAGGGTACAGTGAATAAATTTTGTCGGACAGAAATAAACATTTTAAGTTTGATGGAGACAGTATTCTGAATCTTTGAGTTATAATGTGAACCAAGTTTCTTGCTATGGTTACCAAACTGCAAAATGGAAAAGACCACAGTGTAGCTGCTATTTTCCTCATTTATTCAATTTTCAACAATTAAGTCAGATCAGTCTTTTCTCACACAGCTTATGATTTTTTGATTAGAATGAGTGAAACAAATGTGGGGTGCCCGTGCTCGTTAATGGGTTATAGCCATTTTTCCACTGACAGAGCTCAATAGCAAGGCAAATCCCCAATTTTCTCAATGTGCTAGTGCTCATGTGTGTGCTAAATGACACAATAAATTATGCACAGTAAGGATGCGCAATGCAAATGTGAGGAATCCCCTTAAAGTAGCATTCATTTTAACTATCTGCGTGTAGACTGCGAGTAGTCTCTAATTTCGGCGATGGACTGTGGGGCGGGCGAAAGACGCGCGCGCGCGCGAAGTTGCGAGGAGACACGACGCGAGGGGAGCGTCTCCTCGCAATTTCGCGAGCGTGCGTGTTTCGCCCACCCCACAATCCATCGCCGAAATTAGAGACTACTTGCAGTCTAATTTGCGTGTGACTTCTTCGAATTGATAGCTTAGTCGATTGCGATTAGTTAGTTACATAGCATAAACCCTTCGAAGTGGTGACCTCGTTTTGATCTCTATGCTGCTGGGTTTGGGGAGAAATACCAGGAGTTAACTTTTAGTGGAGTTTTCTGTCAGAAACTAAATGACCAGGAAGAAGGGAATTATACGCAGCACGAGAAAGCGAACGGGCAACTGGTAATCCCGAGCTCGCAAAATGGTTGTATCTTGCCTCCTCGGTTATCCAATCAGAGCACGGAATCAGCTTTAATCTTGCCGTCTTACGGAGCCAGCCATTACAGGCTGGGAAAAAAAAAACCCGTATACCTCCTCAGTAAAATAAGAATAGGAGTTGTAACCCGTAATTCAAAATTTATTAAATTTATATATTTTACGTCACTTACAGTCCCTCATATTACAATTCTAGATTTGCTGTCTGTAAACTTTCATAACTGAAAACCTATAACATACATTTTTGCCTAGCAAACAGAACTAGGCTAATATTAAGTCATGCATTGATCAATTCAATAATTTTAAACGATTCGAAATACAAATACATAAACAAACACTCACTTGACATTATTCAACCGATCTCTTGCGCTTTTTTTAATTTACTTCCCATGAATGGATTTATTGATAGTTATTCATTGTTTCTCTAGTCCATTGACTGAATCACCGACGAGTTGATAATTAATAAGCTGGTTTTACTATTATTGTATAGACACTATTCACAGCTTCTTTTGTGCTTTCCAATAAATGAAGAATATATATATATTATATATTACACTTAGTTTGCCCATAGTGCAGGAGTGCCAAATTATTTTTTTTCTTAAAATTCCCCAGCTTTATACGCTGAAAATAATGTCACTCAGTTATCTTAATATAATGGTGATGTGTACAGTCCCCGAAATGATCCCCAACCCTGAAATGATTCCCAATGTTCGATTGCAATAATAATTAGCTATCTCATAAATACATCTTATTTGATGTTTTGGTATGTAATATCACTGTAGTATATTTTACTAGTTGTGCTGAATTTTGACAAGCCATGGCGGGAGCTTAATTTACACAGCCGCTACACACCGAAACATGTAATGAGAGATTTATTATCTAACGTTATATTCTATGGTTAACAAAAAAGAAAACTATGAGAAAAGGTGAGACTAATGAGCCCGCGCGCACATTTGGAAACTGCTTTTTTGTTTTTACACTGATGGCAACAAACCGCCAAACTGCTTTTGCTATACAAATAAATTGCCGTACAAGTATCGCGCCATATTCCTACTTATTTCGCGCGTTTTAAGTGACGCTACTAAGTGACACATAATCTTTTCGCTACTAAACCCAACTTAAAAACAAGTAATATTGAAACTGCGTGAAGCTGTATAATTAAAATAGCCAAAACAATAATAATCTAATACATTTTTAACGCTCCCTCTTTCCCAAAATATGCTGGTGAATGGTGATAGAAAAAAAAATTAAAATAAAGGTAACTTTTTTACAAACCAAGAATAAGTGTATGATCACATTTTTCTCTTGTTATGCTAGGACTGAAAATTTAGAATAGTATTTCACGACCAGAATTTTGTTTGCAGAAGTAGAAAATATAACAGTACATCATAGTGTACACAAGGGGTATACTTTGCCCTTTTAGTGTTTACCTTTTTTGAGATTCTTGCAAAAACAAAAGCAAAAGCCAAATTCACCAGAATTCACGTGTTTTAAACAAGAGATTCCATACAGGCCAACAATCTTTTTTGTTAATTAATGGCGTCACGAGACTGGAAGAGGGGAACATCTTGCCATATAGTATGATAAAGGAAGTCTCCTTTATGAAGTTACTATGCCATGGAATTTGTTGTAGAACAAAGTAACGACTCGAAATCCGCGATAAAAGCTAGGAAGTCACCACCTGCAACTGCAGA
>JAEMWC010001114.1:245000-247500 GCA_016490735.1 Pachyseris speciosa | reverse complement strand
ATTTTTGGGACCTAGTCCCTTTCGGAATGAACAGAATATGGTTTATTCGGACCTCGTTGGCTACGCGTTTCTCTGGGAAAACTTTTGGTGGGAAATCGTGCGCGACCAGCCAAGCCAGTGACGTGACAACGGAAGTCAGATTCAGGTGCCCGGTCCAGACTATTCTGCGCGCTGCTTTCGTGTCACTTCCGCCAAGAGTGTTCAGAATATTCGTGGTTGTTTGTTGTTGCTGTTGTTGTTTTCTCTCTCTTATTCCACCTATTCTTTCATTCCTAAACAGGGCTGCCATTAAGAGCTGGGGGCCGGGGATTTTCCCCGGTCAATTCTATTCTGGTAATTCTGGACTAGATCCCCGGCTACTTTCATAAAAAACGGCATATCGACTAAATGACAACAGCTGGGTTCTCCGGATACTTTTTGCACACCCCCTTCTACATAAAAAATTAGTGATAGCCCTGTTCCTAACCAGATTAGCAGGAGCCATATCAAGGAACGATCGTCCCGGTTGGTGTAGTGCAGTGAGGGATTGTTTGAAACTCCCTGAACTTTCAAGAAACCTGAGCTGAAGTCACTCTGATAGTGAATACCGCTGAGACTGTCGAAGCGTCACTCAATGTCACTTCAAACATTCCTCCTCAGGACTACACTCACCTGGATAACAGTGATTTATCAAGTAATGATTTAATCTCCCATCACTATCTACTGTAACTTACCTTGTTTCTTGGGGAAGACCTTTCAAGATGGCGGGATAGTTTGGGAGGAATGCATACTCGTCATACTGAGAGACATTTACAGCAGCATGCCCAACCGTGCTGGCGAATAATATGGATGATATTGCCTGGCTGAGCTGTTCGGCGGTATCAAACTTTCCATCACCAAGGACTCCCTGAAATACAGTTTCACGTAAATAGTATCGTAGAAAGATAGCACGTTGTATTTTGAACTAATTTGGTAGTCGAAAGCTCAAGGACAGTGTGTATCTGAAGTGAGGAGAGAAAAACACAGAAAGTGCTGTGCTGGCTCCAAGTTAAGAATTTTTCGAGTGCCCACTCCACGACTATCCTGAAAGGGACCGCTAGCAGTCTATTAACTTGGAAATGATCAACACATTCCTTTCCTAAATGAGTGTAAATAAACCCACATAAACCGCAGAGCCGTATTCATTTTTATTTTTGCGCCGAAATTTGTATTTTCCAGATGCGATTATCGGCTATGGTTCATAATCATCACCCACCCGCCTGATTTAGGTAACGGAGAACGTACCCTCAATCAGGAAAGTCTGCCGTTGTCAAAATAAAAAAAGCCCGTCCGTTTGCTTGAGTTTTGTTTATATTAATTTTTATAGTTAGCTTGTTGCACACAATTTCGCTACTGCTCTCTTTAAAATTATGCTCACAAATCGTGACTTCGAAAAACCCAGGTATTCAAGAACAACGAACTGAGAGGAATCTTAAAAGGGAGAAGTTACTAGGGTTGGCTAGATTCGCTCTGCAAGGTTCGGAAACTTTTAAGACAATGAATTTTTAATCGGCTGATAAACCTCGATAAACTTCAGAGTGTAATTTTAACCACGTAACAGCCACAAAATCGTTTACAAACTTTTGCGCCTTTCAATTCAAATTGGCGTTTTTAATTGTCTACAAAATGCATTACATTGTCTACCTTAACGCCACATCCAGGATTCCCATCTGCTTCTAGTTCCAGACCCCAAGCTTGAAGCTCATAATCATCTGCTAGTTTGTCTTCTGTATCTGATAACATTGACAAGAGCAGCCATAATCGGTCAAAGCCTAGGCTTGTGAAAGCTGATTAAACCCTTATTTCTAGGTACTAAGAATAGAGCCAAATCCTTGACTGGAGTTTTCACTCTCTCACGCTAGGTCTATCATGAAGTTTCTCTTTTCCAGACCCATGAACCTTAAACTATACTCAAATCACTACATAACCTAAAACCAGGGTTATAAGAAGCCTCTAAAACTGAAAAACAATAAATGTGGTTCCATATGATGCGTTCCTGACATTAAACCTGGCAGCCGACTCATGTATGGCACGTTCGGTTAGCTACATCAGTGCTGGGCTCATTCGCCCAAGCGCATCAATATAGCTCGAAAGAGCATAAGGTATTCATTTTTATTCTACAGTCCTCAACCTATCCTTCCAGTTTAAATTAAACAGGATTTTTTGCGAAACGCATCGTCAGAATTATATGCGGAGCTGAATCTCGTGCTCTTACCGCACTGTTGTTTCGTACAATCTTAACATCCTGGACATTTTTAACATAAACACTTTTCTCGTGGCTTGTTTTATGTACTCTTATCATAATCACCTTCTTTCTAACATGTTTGATAATCTCTTCTCAACCCATCGGCAACAAATTCTTACGTACGAGGCAAGGTATGTCAGCAAGTATCGTTCTCGTTTCTGTAGAACTACTATTAAACAGTTTACAATCTTCCATCTGGGTCCTTTAAAGGTTTGGAATTCCCTACCATGTGATTTG